>VXAL01010829.1:105781-152447 GCA_013399475.1 Chauna torquata
TTAGTCTCAAGAAAAGGAGGCTGAGAGGAGACCTCATCGCTCTCTACAACTACCTGAAAGGACGTTGCAGCAAGGAGGGGTTAGTCTTTTCTCAGATGACAAGCGACAGGATGCAAGGAAACGGCCTCAAGTTGCACCAGGTGAAGTTTAGATTAGATGTCAGGAAGAATTTCTTCACAGAAGGAGCGGTTAGACATTGGAATAGGCTGCCCAGGGAAGTGGTGGAGTCACCATCCCTGGAGGTATTTCAGAGACGTGTGGATGTGGCACTTAGAAACATGGTTTAGTGCTGTACTTGGTAGTGTCAGGTGATGGTTGGACTTGATGATCTTATGGGTCTTTTCCAGCCTAAGTGACTCTACAATTCTATGACATGCATCTTAATTTTTGTAAGGTTTTCTTTTTTTCCCCCCTCAATAAAAACCACTTACTGCAGAATTGTTACAGCCACAACAAAGGTTAAGTTGTAACTGTAGCACTGAAATGAATGCTAAATGAAACAGTCATACATTCCATGGGCTCAGTTCCTCTCTGCCAGACAACTTCTATTTTGTGAATTCAGCTTACTGTCATACCTGAAAGTTTAAGGAATTTGTGGGGCTTGGGTCAAACATCCTCTGAATCTAGCTGTGTAATTCCTGTAAGGGCAAAATGTGCATGCTTTGACTGACAAAGCCAATTGCTCATTCAGTTACTGCATCTATTTCAAGCAAGTGTACCTGAAAGAAACAAATTCTTTGGGCAACTTCTATAATTTATGTCAAGTACCCATCCTTCTACCCCTCTGCAATGAGCTTCAATGTCCATTGTTTAGTTAGTTTTTGACAGTGCACTCAAATTTAGCTCTGCCACAATGAAATATCTGCAAGGCATGATGTTTCCTGGAAGATTCCTTCTCCAGGATATTTCTGTATTTCTCTTTCTTTGGTATCTTTTAAAAATCTATGACAGCAACAAGATTTAAAGGGCCATATTTCAAAGGCATTGCTGTTTGCCTTTCCAAAATGCAATGTCCCTTCCTCTAGTCATATCTTCCCAGAAAAATCATCATCACAACTAAGAAAAATAAGATGAGCAGAAACAAAATTTAAAAGCTTGTTTAGTGAAAGCAAAGAGTCACATAAAATCCTACTCATGCCACATTATCAAAGTCCTGAAAGATACTGAGATATCTCAATAAGGACAAACCAATGTGAAATCACAAGTCTTCCTTAGCAGTGTGAGTCACCTGGTGTTTCTTTATCAGACATTTCACAATGAAAAGTGAGTTCAATGTTGCAGCAGTGATATTCTGTAGAAAAGATTATTCCATTCTTTCTCCTCAAGAACTGAAACCTACAACAGTTCTATTCACAGAAAGTACAGTGATAAAGACAGGAGACTGGCATTTCCCAATTCATTAATGGAGGTAAGGATTGTGCCTACTGGTCTGCACTTTGTTTTTTGAAACTTGAACAATAATGAGAAAACCAGAAAAGGAAGAACTGAAGACAAGACTACAAAAGCTAAAATGACCAGGGCTTTCTGCTTGTTTTGTTTGCTGGGTTTTTTGTTTGGTTATTTGTTGTTTTATCTTTTTAATTGCCACCTTGATTTTCATCAAGTATCAAGAAAAATTATGTTATGAACTACACGTGAATTTTCTTTTTAATGCACTGAAAACTGAACATGTTTCTAGAGAGGATGGTTGTTATTCTAAAATAATGAGTAAGTACAGCAACAAACTTCAAAACCACGTCATGATACTATCACATTTTTCATATTTTTTTGATCACCAGTAGTAGTAGTGTCATTGGAGTTGGATTAAACAAAAAATTAACATGACTTGTATATACATTTGCTAAGGCTGCCCTAGCAATGAATTTTTCAGAGCCCCTGTGACCCTAAGGGTTTCTCCTCTGGAGCAGAGCTCAGATTCAATGAAAAGTACCTCTTTTCAGTTCTCCGAATGCACATTCCCTGTTAAGATTGAAAAATGTTTCTAGAAGCATCCCGTTACTTATGCCAAACAGACCTTTCATATTTTGTCAAAACTATTCTATTGTCTTCTCTTCTACATTTCAAATTAATCCATCTTGTATTCCATTAGATTGCCTGTATGTTTAAATACTTCCATTTACATATAACTTTCTTTTTTAAAATTCATGGTATTATACTGAAGCAACTAAACCCTGGAATCACCTACCTCTGACTCCATCTCCAATCAGATCCAAAACCAGATAGCTGTGATCTGTTACTGAACTGATACAGACAGATAAATAGTCAAACAGAGGTTTTTAGAGGGGAAAAAAATGTCTCTTTCTCACCATTTCTGCTCTCAATTGGAGAGCCCTAAAATATTTTTGTGCTTTCTTTCACACTGTGTATCTCTACATTTGCTCTTTTTAATACTTCTTCTCATTCTACTATATCCTGGGGAGAGGGAAGAGAGGGAATGAAAATATGCACAAGGTGCCATACAGAATTAGACAAGAACTTCCAATTTGTTTTCTGTTGCTTTCTAATATTTGCTAACATCCAATTTGACCTTTTTTTCTTTTTTCTTTCTTGTCAGTTGGCTCCTAAGCTGTAAATTAATACATGATTTTCATAGTAACTAGAGCCTTTTATTCCTTTCGGAAGAACCCTGCCCAATAGAAAAGTCACAGCTGTTAGAAAAGCTTTTATTTTTCTTTTACTTGTTGCAGGACTACTATTCAGCAAAAGTAGTGGGGGAAAAAAAATGCAAAAATTTTTCTCTCAGCATCACCTTATATTCAACAGCTTCTTCATAAAAAGCTAGTTTCACTTTGTCCTTGAAGAACTACTTTCTTCCTTGCCAAACAGTTTTAAGTGCTCAAAAACATAACAGAATAGCCTTACCAAAAAAAAAAAAAAAAGAAAAAGAAAGAAAGGAATAAAACGAAATCAGGCTGATGGTATCTATGGTTACTTTTAAAAACATAATAGCTTTGAGATAAGTTACTTCCATAAATTTTCTATAGCAATTCTATAACAATACAATGAATGTGTGTGATGCAGGAAATAGTAATGGCAATGTTCTTAATCATCCAAGTTTTGGATGTATAGTAACTACTTGCAGAAAAATACACTACTCGACAAAATGAAGTAGAAACTTTATTCATAGGTATAAGTGGTTCCATCGTTTTGCCCTCCCTCCTCCATTCAGTGGAACTATCCCACAAGGTTACAACCAAGAGAAAGTAGAGAGTAAATGCAAGAGAATGCTCAAACATAACTTCAACAGTATTGTGTTGTAATTGCAGTTATAAACAGAAGACGTAGGTTTCCAGTAGGTTTTCAGTTCACTGACAAACAGCAACTAAAAAAAGAATTTTTAATAAAGTGACACAAAAATCACAGCTAGCAATAAAAAGAATAAAGTCTCCAATATTGCAATCTTACAAAGATTGCATCCTTGGCAAAGAACCAGGGTACACTGTACCTTTAATAGACAAATACATGGTGAAGATGAATTCCTGAAGTTGGCCAGACACACGACTCTGCAACATGTCATTCATTATGGTGAAAGTTTCACAGTACAAAGTTCTGTAATGTCAAAGTTTATGTAAAGCAAGAGGCCACCAAGTACTACCAAAAAAAAAAAAAAAAAAAGTCCCCTCCTATACACTGATGTGCAGTAAAGAGTGCTAAAATCTGACAGTACATGTGGTGTGCTAATATATCTTATTTTTCAAAAAAATCATGAAAGAAAAGAACTCATGAAAATGTTCATGCACACCTTAACCAATGGTATAATTTCAAAACCTCTTGAAGAGTTTAATCAACCATTCTCAATTCAATACCTTCAAGAATTCAGCAAGTTTCCATATGGAAATAACACATTTCATAATGTTTCTTATATATTTTGGCTCATTAGGACTCAAAACATGACTCAGATGTTTTAATTTCATCAGTCTGCCAAATCAAAGTGCTTATTTTGCATTAGGGAAAGGAAAGTAATAGTTTTTAAAAGATGAAACTACTATCCATAAAACTTGTTTTTGATTAAAGCAAACACAAAATGAAATAAGCTATCTGCCTTGACCCCAGATGTCTTGGTCAAAAAAGACAGAACATGTAACGAAAGAACAAAACAAACAGTAATGCAAACTGAGCAGGACAGAGGACTGAAAGTATTCACCTCAGACAACACTGATGAAGTAGGTAATTGTCCTTTTAAGAGAGGAATACATGCGGGGGAGCGATTCAGCATTAATTCATCATCTAATGCTTCTAAATTAAAAGCTAAATTGGAGTCTGGAATAAGAAGCAATCTTTGACTTCAGTGATTTATGAGCAATGTATGATTACAGCAGCAAATCAAGTTTGAAAAGTGCTCTTATAAACAGAATGAAGGAAAATTATGCGAAAATCTTGTCTCTTACAGCAGGTTTCATATCAGGATAGTAGTGGAAGCAAACATGGAACAAACAAAGAAGAGGCAGAACTCTTGCCAGTCGTTTCTGGCAAGACAGACCCAAAGCTTAAGAAATTTTATTTAGTCTTGAGGGAAACCATTTAAGTTATGAACCAGTAACACGCTATATTGAGTCTGGATGGGATGGAGTTCATTCTCTTCGCAGCAGCCCATACGGTGTTGCGTTTTAGATTCACGACTGAAATAGTGTTGACAACACACCAATGTTTTAGTTATTGCTGAACACTGCTCACACACCATCAGTTAGTCCCGGAACTCTGGCACGTGCCTACACATTCTGTCATCACCATTTCCCAAATGATATCCTCTACTTTATTTTTTTCCTTATTATCTATGAGACCACTCTGTAATATCAGCTTCAACTACCTCCGTAGCAAACCTAGATGAGGTATAAAGTCAAAATTTTTGGAGCATGGTCTTCAAGAATATGCTTCATGTACTTACCCTCTGGATAACCCTCAAATTACTAAACTATATATTGCCTTTCGCTTCATTTATTTAATGCTCTTTTTCTTGAGAAAGAAAAAGAGATGATCAAAAGTGTAGAATACTCATTTTGTAACCTTGCAAATGATCAGTGCAAACTTAGTTTCTTGTCTTATATGTGTAACCTGTATGTTCCAAAATTGGAGAGATGGTGCACCATTCTTAAGTTTAAGGAATTGCATCCACCATTATTCCAAAATACTTCTCCAACTCACCATTTTGTACCATATGGCCACTGAGGACCCATGACATCTCCTCAGGTTTTGTCAATGAACTCATTATTTTAGATTCTTTTGCAATGAATTTAATAGGCCATTTAACTATTACACTTCTAGTTTATTAAAGTCATTTGGAAGATTTTCTCCTTCCCTTCTGAATTGACTGTTTCCTACATTATCAGAAAATTTCTTATTACTTTAATTTTTTTGAAGGTCAGGAATCTGTGAAGAGAACAAATAACAGCCAGTGTACACCACTTAAAAATGTGAAGTGCTGTATAAAATAATTCCAACTCAAATTCTTGTGATGAAAGGAGAAAGTGAAATATGCCTTTGAGTACAACAGACAAGCCCACAGCAGCGTGTACCTCTACAGATATTCATTTGGCTTTCTTACCTGAATTGCTACGTGTCTCTCCTGATTGTTGTAGCAGTAATACACCAATTCAAAAAAGTTGATACCAAGAGAACATACAAAGGAGTCTACCTTATAAAAATGCCTAAATATGGGAGCAAACTGTAAATTCAGTCCTGACTACCACAATCCACAATTTTTTTTTTGAAAAGTTTTCACAAATGCAGCCATATCAAACTACAGAAATATAGAAAGATACCATAACAGTACGGATTTTCATAAATTAATATTTTGAAGGAAATTTTCATGAATTGGAGCATGGAAAAGCTATTTTAAGGATCTTTACCTACTTCTCTGCACTTATCTGCTCTTCTAGATGTCATTATTGCTAACCATCAGACATAAGCTGCTGGGCTAGATGAACATTTAGTTCGACATGTTCCCACACGTATTTAATACGGATAAGTTATTACCGTGTAGGTGACATGAGGCACAAACTTTTAACTGAGGTACTGCTTTTGTACTACAGCAACACAACAAACAGCAGTAGTTTACAAACAGCAAATTACCAATATAGAAATGCAATTACATATGGGAAGCCACCAGGTTTATTTCTTGTAGGATGCTATGGCATTATGTTCCTGGCCATTAACAATTTTTATCTTTTCAATATTTATAAACTAAAAAAAAAAATTTAAAAAGCTGAAACGAGCAAGAAAGAAATAACGCAGAAGGCAAGCCAGTGACACACAAGTACAGAGATGGAAGCCAGGTGCAAGCAGGCAGCATGTATTTCAATCAAGTCTTATACAAAGCCATGAACCTACGAACAAGAAGTACAGTTTTATTCAAATAGGATAGCTATCCCTCAATATATTAAAAAAAAAAAAGGGAACTTAAGTTGTAGGATAGGAGTCTCAATACAATGTGTTCTTGTGTAACATGAACAACAGAACAAGGCACAATATTCTAACAGGAGTCTTGACAAGCAAGAGTTGATTGAGAAAACAGGAGAATTTCCATAGAAAAAGCAAAACTAACATAAGATTTATAATTTGCTTCATACCATGTATACCAGGAGCTTATTTTGGTATGAGGGAAATCTTTGATTGCTGGCTATTAACTGCTTATATAAACTTAGTAACTGACCAATGAAGGTTACAAGCTGGACCAAATACTTATGAATACTATTAATGAACAGTATCCTAAAATACAGGAAACTGCAAATCAGTCAATGTTTTAAGAAAAAGGTACTAAAGACTGTGTAGTGTTAATTCAATCTCTCCATTTGGCTTTAGTTTCACAAGCGCAAATGATATTCAGATTTCCCATTGCAAATTAAAATTTGCTTTTCAAACTTCTCACCTGTTGCTTACCTTATGAAAAAGTTCACATTAGGACTTGAGGTGGGATTGTAGCTGCCTAAACATTGTGTTACCTAGGAGACTCTACACATCTGCTCAGGGCTGTAACACATGACAGAGCATCTAAGGGAAATCTCTACTCCTGAAGTGGTGGAGAGCAGACAGAACAATTTACAGCAACTGAACTGAAACTAGATACTTCTGCTTAGGTAAATGAGTTGTACTCTAAATATCTTAACTGCAGTCATCCATTGTTTACCTAACATATCTTTCCCTTTAAATATACATAGGTAAACAGCTTTACAACATGTCATGAATGCCAAAGCCATTTTCCAACACTGGTATCTTGTACTGCTATTGTTTCAGAGCCCTTCAATACCACACATGTAAGTCATACACCTTACCTTCTATTTAAAGCCTCTTATCCAATTCCTCTTACAATTCTAATAGTTTGGTTATAAGAACAAGAAAATACTGAAACAATTGAAATACAGAAACTTGCATGCAATCTGATGAGAATCTAAATGTTACATATATGTATCTCTCACGTTTGATACATGGATTGAGTATCTTGGTTCCAAATGACCTTATTCTTGCCTGACAAGGAAAAATTGATCTTACTTCTTCTCTCAACTCTGCTACATTTGTAGAAAATACTCCAGAGACATTACTATAGTTACTTTAGATACTGTTCTGCAGAAGGATCAGGTGCAGTTACATTTTATTAGAAGATCAGATGGTTGCTAAGTGACCCCTGAAAAACTCCAGATTCAATTCAAATGTGGAAGAATTATGAAACAGCCTGTTGAGAGCCAGTATCATAAAAGTAATAGGCAACTTTACACCATGTGTGGCTTTGTTTATCAATGAAGGGATTTTTTTTTCTTCCAGAAAACCTTAGACTTTAAATCTCCACAGTATTTACAAGATCAAACAGACAAACTAGTTTATATATAAAATGATCCACTTTGAAGATGGTAGAGAAGAGAAAAAATAGCTGTATGGGTACAAATACAGATTTGATTGCATTAAGAAGCAAAAGGCAACTATGAAGTGGATGCAGACTCTTCTTGCCATAATAATTATTCATTAAGGTGCAGTCTATAATTCACTAACTGTACAGTACCAAAACAAAAACCTTGAATATAAGACAGCTCGTTAAAAAAACAAAATTACCTTCAGAAGAAATGCTGAGTCACATAAACTTATGTTCATAATGATAGAAGAATAAATAGTTCAGTATTATCTGAAAACCTCAGGTTTTTTTTTAAGAGTTCTACCACAGAGAGAAAACATGCATCCTAAGTCATTATGGTTCAAGTTGTCAACATTATACTCCAGGAAGTTTTAATTTATTATAAACTAGAGTATTTGCATAAGGAATATGATTACTGAAAAGCCTTTCTCTTCCTCCTCTGCGCCCCCCCCCCCCAATCCTTGAACTGTCACCTACTTATCTCATCCAGTGGCAGTGAGAACTCCCTATATTTGGAACAGAAAAGGCAGAGAAAGGAAAGATATCTATGCCAGTTCTTCTGATGCATCTAGAAATCCTTCTGTTGATATGTGAACAGAACATTTTGGGGGGAATTCATTTGTCTCAGTACTTTAGTTGATATCCAGGTTATTAATCATCTCCCTTGAAACTACAAGTTGTTCACTATACTCTGTTCCTAAAGCACATGTAATACACTAATACAGCAAGTTCTCATTTTTGCAGTTACCTTCCAAGGTACTTTTCCTCTCTAGGTGTAATTTCTTTTGGAGATGTAGGAGACATTCCTACATCTATTCAAGAAGAAAATGAACAGGTAGACCAAGAAAGTTTCAGGGAAAAGATGGGATAAGGAAAAGAAACATGGATCATTAATGCAGACTGGACTTCAACCAGAACAGGAGATAGTAGTAATGTCTTGAAAACAACAATTTCTAAATTAATTCTAAAGTATGTTTCAATATTCATTCAGAAAAGAATCTTGAGTAATACCAGAGGTATGACACTTTCATTGGTACTTAACCATCCTTTCAGTTTTAAGCAAATGAAATAGTAGTATGAGTGACTATTTTTTCCCTAATATTGCCAAATTTGTATTAGGGCATTATACAATTATCACCCCCCATTAACATTATAAAGTTATGAAAACTAATGCAGATCTTTGTTCCAATTTGTAACGTAGCCAATTCTTTCCTGTAATGCAAGCCTATACACTACAGAATCTGTGGGGGATTTCATGGCAATTTACTAGAAATTCTTAAAGAACTCTCCCAAAAATTCACATTAAATAAGGCATTAAGCTTTAAAAAAAAAAATAAGCGTATATATTTAATACACAGTATTTTCATGTGTTCATCTGCTTCAAAAAACAAAAAGGAACAAAATATACGAAGTTGTACATACAGCATGACTTATCTTTATAGCTACTTGCCAAAATAATGGACAGTTGTTTTACTCTTCTCATGCTTACTCTGTTTTAATTCAAAAGGAAAAGGGAAAGCAAGACTAAGTTTTAGATTATGTTCAGGCAAATCTCCTTCAAATCCAACAGAATTTTGTTCCAAATGCATTGGGTTTACGTTGCACGATTTTGGTAGCAGGGGAGCTGCAGGGGTGGCCTCTGTGAGGAGCCCAGAAGCTGCCCCATGTCAGATCAGAGCCAGCTCCAGCTGGCTCCAAAAGGGCCCTGTCGCTGGCCAGAGCTGAGCCAGTGAGCAATGCTGGTTAGGCCTCTGGGACAGCAGATTTAAGAAAGGGAAAAAACTGCTGCGCAACAGCAGCTGGGAGAGGGGAGTGAGAATGTGAAAGAAACAGTCCTGCAGACATCAAGGTCAGTGAAGAAGGAGGGCAGGAGGTGCTCCAGGTGCCGGAGCAGAAGTTCCCTTGTGGCCTGTGGTGAGGCCCATGGTGGAGCAGGCTGTCCCCCTGCAGCCCATGGGGTACCACATGGAGCAGATCTCCACGCTGCAGCCCGTGGAGGAGTCCACGGAGGAGCAGGTGGATGTGGCCTGAAGGAGGCTGCAGCCCATGGAGAGCCCCCGCAGGAGCAGGCTCCGTGCTGGAGCTGCAGCCCGTGGAGAGGAGCCCACGCAGGAGCAGGTGATCCGGTGGGAGCTGCCACCCGTGGGGGACCCGTGCTGGAGCAGTTTGCTCCTGAAGGATGGACCCCGTGGTACGGACCCACATTGGAGCAGCTGTTGAAGAGCTGCAGCCAGTGGCAAGCCCGCATAGGATCCGTTTGGGAAGGACGGCATCCCGTGAGAGGGAAGAGAGTGACCATGAAGGAGCAGCAGAGACAAAGCAATATGGACTGCAGCCCCTATTCCCTGCTCCCCAGCACCACTCAAGGGAAGGAGGTAGAAGCAAGTGGATGAGGGGAAGGTATTTTTAGCTTGCTTTTAGATTGCACTGCTCTAGTCTGTTAATGATAGGCAATAAACTATATTAATCTCCCTAAGCTGAGCCTGTTTTGTCCGTGATGATAATTGATGAAGGATCTCCCTGTCCTTATCTTGACCTCTGTGCCCCTTCTCATCATATTTTCTTCCCCTTATCCTTTGAAGAGAGGTAGTGAGAGCGCACTGTGGTGTTTAGCTGCCCATCAGGGTGAACTCCACAATGAGACAACTTAAACTTCTGTAAAATAATTACACCTTCTCACTTGCAGTTGAACAGATAAACTTTTTTAAGAGTTCAGTGGAAAGTAGTTACTGGTAAAAAATACTGATCATTTACCTAAATCTTTAATACTAACACTTGATGTTTAGATTTCTGTCTTACAAACCGCAATGCGTCATCTAAAAAAGTTCCACCATTCAGATCACTTTTTCCTTTGCTTGCTGACTTCAGGAGCCGCCTCCTCCTCTTCTGTAGACTTATGAGAGATTGTTCCTTCCCTCAGCATTAAGTTGTACTGCTCCAGAACATCAACCAACCTCCTGAGTCACACAATAAAGAAAATGCAAAGCACTGTGTCTGAAAAAGCCTTAGAGTCAGTTCTAAACATATAGAAAGTGAATGTGCATCTTTTCGTTGTGAAACAAATGCTTGAAGCTTGCAATTTTTATGCTGCAAAAGATCCTAGTGTTTTGTTTGTTTTACTGGATTTTTTAATGACTCGGGGACCCACCTCCACACAATGACATGTTCATCTAGCTGACTCACTCTTTCAACAGAAAAGCTTTGTGAAGTGTAATGGACATGGTCAAGACATTGTGAAAAAGTATCAAACTCCTCTGGAAGAAACAAACTAAAACAAATGCATTGCATACAGTTTTCCAAACTTGCACTCACACTGCTTTAAATTATCAAACATTCAAGGTCTTCTAATTATCGTGCCAATCCTATGCATATCATCCATATCCTAATGGATAATGCCATTAGGACATGTATCCTAATATACAAAGTCATTGGTCAAATAAAGGTCCTACACTGTAAAACTTATTAGTAGGTAAATGTATATACTGTTCAAAATAAAATTCTTAGCCACTGATGTAAAAGTTCAAAGTTTCCCTCTACCAGACGGAACAAAAACCATAATTATGTTACAACATACTATCTATAAAACAGATCCACTTAAAGCTGTCAAATACTTAGCTTACTCTGTCAGGATCATTTTTCAACTGTTAAGAGGTCTCATTATAAAATGAGCAATTCTAAATGAACCCAGTCCAAATTTTCTACAAGATCATATGAATACCAAAGAACAACACAAGAGATATCATAATTTCAGAAATGTTGACAAAGAATGACAGATAAATTGTATGATAAGCTTATTGACCATGTTAATCATTGTTTTGCAGAGAGCAATGAAATTCACAACAGGTTTGGTAAATCCAAAGTTTCTGCAAGTCAAAGTTACTCAATACAAAATCTGTCAAAGCATTTCTTTCTATTCTGCAATATCTCATCTATTTTCAGTGGTTTGATCCAGACTTTACTGGAATTTAGATTAAATAAAATTGACCATGTTCAAAAATCCTGAATTCAAACAGAAACATGCCAAGTCTTGGTACTCAAACACTGGGAAAAATGTACATTCACCTATTCTAAAACGGGTGTAAATTGACACCAAATTCTTACTGTGAATAATAGGTATAAAGAAAACAGTACATCACTGTAACTTTCTATTCCAACAAGAAAGGCATTTCATTACATGTATCATTTGATCTGACAGCCTTAAGTTATGTCACATAGGAAAGATATTCTTTGAAGGAGAACGAAGTTGAAATTAAAACACATCAATTAGCACACAATAACAGAAGACAATTTAAGCTACTAAACATACCAACTATGCAGATCAATTGCTTTCTTGGTAAATAGTTAAAACATTCTTTCAGACTGGATTTGATTACACGTGCCACCAAAACCAAGCCAGCAGGAAGATGTACAACTAGCTTGTTCATGTTTTATATTATTCATAGAGAACAGTTACTTGCTGTTTCAAAGTGGTTCTTTCAGATTACTGTCGCCACTTGATGAATCAAGACAACAAAACCTCCTGAACAAAAAAAGAACATTTTCTTGAAAAAAATATCTGCAATTACTATACAGAAAAAACAAATTATATTGACATGAGCAATTGTAGCTGACTGTCAAGAACACATAGAGGAGGAGAGCATATATGTTTGGTTTGCCCCCTGGTGGCCAACTCCAGCCTTGGCTACCTTCAGAGGACAGAACAAGAATGCACACCGGCTTCAGTGAAATTAAAACTCAGTAGGTACGTTACAATTAGTTTTTCTGTTCTTCGCTTCACGCCTCATATATGTTTTAACACACAACTATAGCTGTTCTCTTTGTATTCCTTGTGCAGTTTCTGGTTTACATATGCTTGAATATCTCCAATCCACTGGTATAGATCCAGACTTCGGCCAGATATAAGGCATTTAAAAAAACTGTAAGAATGTAACTTCTTTAATCTTCTGGAAAGAGAAAAAGATGCAGAAGGAGGATGGACAGTTTTGAAAGACAGAAATAACAGGCTAGTTTATACCACTGGCCTTCAGCAAATCAGAGGAAAACAAAACAAAGAACTCCAAAGAAAATTACTGGAATTTCTCAAAACCACTTGTGAGATTGTCTGTATAGATAAGTGATGACTACCACTCCAAAGCAGACTGTTGCCACGATACACCTCTAAGCACAGAAAATCTGATTCAGTATGGTGTTTGGGAACATTTTTTCGTAGAGTTTGACGAACAAACTCACAGCAGGACAGAACAAGAATGAAATAAACAATGGCTATTGAATTGTCAAAATGAGAAGAGAAGCCTTTTCTTATCTCTGTAGTGAATCAAGTCGTATTGTGCGGTGTGGAAATACCACACAACTTTCAAAATTTCATCATTTTTAGTTCTAGATAGATATTGGTCAGCAAAGCATTATCTGAGACTGCGATTCTCAGATTCTGAACACCAACATATCAAGCTGACCAGCATGCAACAGGACACCAAGACTTAAGAAAAGAAAAAACCTTTCCATTTTCTTTCTCCCCAAAGGGCTGAAACAAATATTTGCATCAACTGGATGCTTCTCATCCAACCCAGGAGTATTGCTACCCTTTTTTGAAACCAATTAGCTTGGTAGAGTCTCAAAGCAGCTTTCTTAAGCACAGAGTTCCAAGTATAACAAAATTAAAAAGGACTCAAGACTTCAAGTGTTGGCAAATAAAGCTTGCATTTTCAGTAAATGACATGGACATTAACAGCTTATCCCAAAGAAGATTCTAGCAATCCCACAGCCCCATCATTGCTATGCCTGACAAAAGTATTCCGATTGCAAACACTCAATAAACTGCCAATTCTGTCCAGCACAATAAATAAATGCATAGAGGCAGCTGCTTGAGTTTTAGGAAAGACTAAAAGCAAGATGAGAATGTCTATTACCCTCTAATGATCGCCTACCAACTAAAGCAACAGTTTTAAATATTTGCTTGTTGTATTCTGTAGAATATCGCCAAGGAAAGGGACTTTTACATGCAACTAAGTGAAAAGAATAAGATTTGCAGTGCCTTATGCATAACAAGACATATTATTGCACCTGAGCCAACTACTTAGTTTAACACAGGCTGCAGTGAGCACACTGCCAAATTACCAAGTCTTTCTGAATATGCTTTATAGAATGAACTAGTTACCTTCTTTAGTTGCAGTCATTTTAACTATATCAGAGATGAATAGTGTCTTTGCCTTATATCATTTTTGTCAAGTATCCAGTCATTTTGATTTGTATAGTAAAGAAGTTTACGGAGGAAAGAACTGATGAAATGCTAATAAAGTCTGTAACACTATCTGCTGTGCTTAACTGCCTTTGTATTATTTTGAAATGACCTAAAGGCATACTGGCCTTTGTGGCTTTTGCATTTCTATCTCAAGCAGTTTCGATACCTGAATATACAGTGGAATAAATGGACAGCCTGCTGTCATAAAACAAACAGATTTTGGATACTCAAGTTTCACAGAGCCTTCCTTTTCCATGTATATTTTTACTACATGCAAAGATTACATATATATAGGTAATGTATGTATACATACATATAAATAAAACCACTGGGGAAGAAAAATAAACAATCCCCACACAACCAATAATACGTCAGGTTTCTCTTCAGACTAAGCCATACTATAAAGACATAACTGGTTATCAGTGGAGAAGCTGTTCTGCTAGTCCTGAATTCAAGGGGTTTGTTTTGTTTGTTTTTTGTTTGTTTGTTTTTATAAGTGTCATGAATTCTGGCATCAAAATAGCTTTGTTTTTCAAATTGCATGCTGAAATTATCCATACATTTCTCTCATTCTGGGAGAAGTTCAGCATCATTTTCCTTCCTTTTGTCATGCTCTTCCAAAAAAATCACGTTTTCTTCTTGAATAGACACACACCTTTAAAGAAAAGCATACCTCCACACATACCCAAAAGCAGTCTGTTCTTTCCTTTAAAATTCATATTCATCTACAATAATTTGGAATAATAAATTGGCCTGAACTGAAGTTCATCTTAGTAATGCTGATTACCTGTATATATTTTTAAGAAGAGCACAAAGTCATAAGTCCCAACTCCCTGTAAACTTGCTCAAAATAGACAGAAGGCTGATACACAGGCCATGTATTTATTTCATTAATTTTAAAAGGCTTTTTTTTCCCCAGAAAATTTCTCTGCAGTGTTATGAGAGAGTATAAAGAAATTATGCAGTTATGGTCAGAGCGCTCTCAATTCTGTTATCTAAAAATAAATAGCCCAATTTACCAGTAAACAAAGCCACCAACACCAGTGAACTCTTACTTCAGCTGGTAAGCCACTGCATGTGCACCATGACTATTTTCTTACAAAAAATTTCAATATAATGAAATGCAACTCTAAACAAGAAAGACGTGTTACATCTCCATAATCATTAAACTTCTAATTTGTGTCAGTAAAACTGAAGATATTCCTTGTTTCTAGATTTCAGAATGCCTTTGTCCTTTACAGGAAACAACAATTGAAACATCTACTGAAAAGAGAAATAATTTAGCTCTGTACTACAGAGGAGAAATTATGTCTAAAGTAATCAGGGAATTAGTCTCATTTATGATATTTTAGAAATTTAAGACTGTCCTATAATAGTTTTATACCAACTCAGTCATTAGCGTATTTTCTGTGTAATTATATTGTCTTAACAAGAGGCTTCCTAGAAAGGAAAAAAAAAGCAGACTGGTACTAAGTGGCTTAATTTGAACAAAACCTTCAACAGCAGCAAAGTAACCATACCAGACTGCTGGCTTTAAGGACACATTCAGTTCTAATGAGGATACAAGATAAACTTTTTTCCTCCAAACTAGTGAAGACACAAAACAGGAACACACAAAGGCAGTTACTTACTGTTCAGTATAGAGACAGAAAGGAAGACTTCCTGTCTTAAGAAAGTAAACTTTATTTTCCAGGTTACTGTTAGAGGATAGGAGCATTCTAGATAAAAGGTACTTCTAGAAGTCTTCAGAACAAAGTTAATTACTTCCAAAATGATCAGAGAATATTCAGACTCAGTGAACAAAATATACTTCCAGAAGGGGGGAAAAGGGGGAGGAAAGGGGAAACCACAGATGCCTGAACTCTGTGTGACAAAATGAACTCTACAAAAAAAGAGCTCAAGGCTTGTCAAAAAATAGACTACACTAATATAGGTGAGGTCGCAAGTCTAAGGCCTGAGGTTACATTCAATTTGACTAAAAAGGAGTAGGACTTGAGAGTAAAACTACCTTGCAGTAAGACACTAGAACATAAATACACACAAGAACTGTTTTCTTATTAGACCGGATTAACTATTCTCTGTGAAGACAACAACCGTACTTTCAATTATTTTTAAATTACTATGAAACTGCACTGGAGGCTTTAAAAAAATAAACACAATTTCTGAAAGAAATACTTCAGACAAATACTGCATTTTTTTCAGCTTCACTGGCGAGAATAAGAAGATGGGATTAAACCTACTTAGAACCTCCTCTAAGCTTGTTCTCAACAAGTGATGTTCCAACAGCATCAAAAAGCAAACTGGCATCAACTTTGAAGTATTAACTGGAACTGAACTTCATACAGATTGAGGGATCAGGGTCTGGAATCAATACCTCCTTCCCCAGTAGGATTTTCTTAAAAGGTTGCTGGAACATTCAAAACATGGAAGTTATCTGGCTTATCTGAAGGACACTATAGAAAAAACTTAAACTCCAAGATTTTATTCCAGTGTACAGTACCAGTCATTCTTTGCTTTGAAATTCAAAAGCAGTGATGACCACGTCATTGCTATCCTAATTCCTCTGCACAAAACAGACCAACATTTTTAATTCAAGAATTTTTATAAGTTTTACTCTGTATTCAAAACCAGCACTTAGTTATTCCCAACTGCTCAAAATTTCTTTCCTTGCTTTACTCTATTAAACAGAGCTTCCATTAAATGCATTCAAATAACTATAAAAAGGTATTTTACATGGCCCATTCATATAAAACAGCATGGTTTTTAACTCTTACTTCTAAAATATTTTCCTTAGTCTATCCTGTGGCCTGCAAGTGAAGACAAGAGTTCTCATAGCCTGTAATAAAATACTTTTCTACTAGCTAGAAAAAACAAATTCAATCAGTATACATTTCTAAGAGAACTATTCGCGTCCATCCATTGACAGAGAGATGCTGCTTCTTTTTTTCTGGCTGAAGGATAAAGAATGCCTTTAGTCAGGAAGTTTCAGAGGTTGATGAGCCACCAAAAATCCTTTCAAGCCTTATGCCCCATTCCACAACCAAGTCCCTTAGGTAGGATCCTACAGTCAGAATATTTTTACTTTGAACTCTCATTGCCTCTCAGGCTAAGGCTATGTAGGACAAAAAAAAAATTTTTTTGCTTAGCATGAAAGCCGTTTCATTTTAGAAAACACGCTGAAAATAGTGATCATATCCATCTTCTCAATGTTTTGAGGCATTTTGGGGTAAGTCCCAACCTTTGTCTCTGCACAGGTAAACGCATATACTGTGCCATGCTCTTTTCTTTGGCCTCAAAAATAAAGAGTTGCAATGCAAAGCTCACAAGTTTCAAAATTTTTCTTTGTATGCAGAGTAGCAACTTCATAAAAAACATATAATGCATTCCTAGATAAACAAAGTATAACATATTGTATATGAAAACCTGTTTTGTTTGCTTCATTTCTCGTTCTCAGATTTTTCCTCATTGTTGCTGAACAGGTTTACCTATACATGGATATGCGTGCATCTTACCACTCATGTTTGTGTCACCGTCACTTAGTTTACAAAGTCTGTTTTTAACACTGACCCCATCTGCTTTCATTACCATAATTTTCTACAGAATGTACTACTGATACCTCAATTTGTTACTCTGATCAGTAGCTTTTGAAGGTTCTCCCTGAAAGCACTGAAAATGAATGGATGTGGGTTAGCTGAGTGATAGGAGAGCAATTCAGGGTTATACTGCTACATTTCCTCTACAAACTGTCACACGTGAGAATGTTCTTCATGTATCTCCCTGAAGAAAGAGTCATCAGGTCTGCAGATATTGCAGCAACACTACAAGAACAGAATTCTTGCCAAAATATATATGCCTAAACTTACTTCACAGAAAGTACTGTAACATCGCAGGGGGCAGGGAGGAGGTTAATATGAGACTTGACTTTCACCTGAGTGCATTGAATGGTATTTTGTTTTCCAGGTCCAATCTAAAGCCTAAAGACCACTGAAGTACTCCACAGATCTCCAAGAATTTCAGGCTATATCCTTTATTAGCTCTGCACTGTACAGAAAACAAGCTGTGACATTTAAACAATCTAATATGTAAAGCAATCACTTCTGTGAAAAACCTAAGAAATAATTAATTAAAAGTATACAATGCATCTTCTCTAACATAGGTGTGGTCATAAAAGGCTACCAAGTCATCAACAATCTTTCAAAATTAAAAAATAGAAAAGAAATAAAAATCCTGAAAAGTCCCTGCAAGGAATAACTTTGAAAGTCTACCTTATTCTTAGGGAATAACCTTACATCTGGTGGAAGAATGTTAAAACAGAGTATTCATTTTCATGCTTCAGTAAGTGCTTGAAATAACAGGTTTTAGAGAAAGGTCAGCTAACTACACAATAACTATACATATCGGGGTTATTATTTTTTTTTTCCAAAGTATAATGCCTCATTGAATAAACTAAAATAGTCTGTAGATCAAGCAACTCTAACATACAGGTTCTATGTTTTATTCTATTACAGACTTAATTCAGAGAGAGAAAAAAAGAATTGCTCCTATTTGTACAAAACACCTATAATTTGGGTCTCAGTCTATTGCATATTTTAATTTAATGCAGAATAACTACATCTAATTTCAGTCATTTAAAGATAAGCTGTTTCATCTATACAGAGTATCTAGGGCAACTAGTTTTCTTGACAGAAAAAGGTGGCCACCTTGAAAGGGTGACTCATCATACACAACATTACAACAACAAACTGTTTAAAGCAGATATTTGTCTCCACTTACTATGAAGGAAGTCTACAGAAAGTGAGCTTATGCTAAGCTTCTAGCTTTTAAACTATTACTAAAGAAAGATGAGTCTCAGCTTTACCTTCTGAATAGCTCAGTTTCACTTCCCATTACTCAGCCAAGCAAGGAAGCCCTGATTATTCTCAAGATACACAAACCCAATAGTTCTTGATCGAGAGTAACGAACAGGTTTTCTTTACTTATGTTTTGCAAAATTCACCCAAACAGAACTGAACTTTTCCAAATTTACCTATTTCAGAGGGGGTTGGGGGAGGGGATCCCTGACACATTTTTTTCCAGATATGGCATTATGGTATTTTTAACCTACATAATAGTTTTAGGCTGTAACAGTAAGGAACTCCAAACAAAAAAAAAAAAAAGAAGCAATACACTACTATCACAGTTAATTCAACCTCCACCAGAATTAGATTTTTGCAAGCTAGCAGAAATAGCTTGTTGTTCTAAACAAGAGTAATTTATATTTGTTCTTTTTTTCCGTGAAACAAAAATTTTGAAGTATTTTTAACGTTGATATTTTTCTAGGCAAAAAGAATCAATGTTTTTACTTGTAATATGGCAGTATCTTATTCACATTATCCACTCTTCCTAAGTAAAGACAATTTACATGTCTAGGCTCAAGTCTTACATTAGGGTTTTATTTTTGACTACTTAGTCTGGTGAAAATAGCATTCATAATTTGGAAGCCGTGGAGAAGAGAAATATCAGAAATGTAATGAAAGGAATTAGGTGACAGAAATAATGGTAAAGAAATTTCTGATGGTTAAAGGAACCATGATAAGTGCCCTGGCATTGAAAGGCCTTCCCAGTCTAGCACAAGCCATGGAATTCATATTCTAGTTTTATTTCTTGCCTAGTAATAGTTTTTACATAAAAATGAATACATAAAGATATATGAACTGTACAAGGCAGGTCTTTCCTCGAAGCTCTTCCAGTAATATCTATCTGATTTTCAGGGTGATAGATTTAACAGGTCACAAGGAACCACACAGTAATTTTCCTGATGTCATTGAGAAACAGTATATATCAAAATTTTTCATTACTTTTTTTTTTTCTTCAGGTTCTCAAAATTTGTATCCCAATGGCAAAGACACAAATTATGACATAAGTGGTTTTTGTGGAGCTTAGAGTGAGGGATGATGGAATGCAGAAACTAAAATATCAGCTTTTTTCTTCACTTATATTTCCACTTACAAAACTGTTCAGAAATAAAAATAAAAATCTCCTCTTGCTCTATCACAGGACACTTTTTCTTCCTAACACAGAGAAATGTAATGAAGTTTTCAGGTACCTGACATTTGGATCAAAGTGAAATTCGTCCATGAAAACTATGTTCATAGCAATGAAGAAAAGCAACACTAGTACTACAATAACAACCTACAGTGGAACTGATCCTGAGAAACCCTACCTAGAATTATTCAGCACTGGAAAATTTCACACAACATATTTCTGCTAAATGACTGTTGCCATATGTAATCAAGTAAATAACAACAAAAAATTCAGCACCCAAGAGATGGGGAAGGGAAGAGGAAAGAAATACAAAAGTGGGAAAGACAGCAATGCTGGTCAAGTCATTACCTACCAAATTTCCTATCTTGGAATAGCAGAAGTAAGAAAAGTATTTACTATTTGCAGCTCCAATAATGCACACAATTATCAGATCAGGCTACTGGGATTATTGGTGTACCAGTACAGAGTACAGACCTTGCACGCACCACAGCTTCTGAATCAAGACAGAGATGGTTAACAGCCAGCCAGCAAAACCAACATGGTCATCTACGCAGCTTGAAGGCTTTTCATTCCTCTGACGATCTTGTTACCAATTTCCCCCTGCCTAGACTGTATTGTCAACAATTAGGATGGAGGGAAAAAGCAACTGACATGAGGTTCTAAAAGGATCATATGAGGGGCAAAAAGGAAAAAGGTCTCTTGAGAAGGAAGCCCAGGCACTTGGGAAGCAGAATTTGTACTAATAGCAGATTTGCCCTTTTAATGAAGTGTAGTATCCATTAAGCTCACTCCTCTTTTAAGCAACTCTTGCTTCTAATTACAACTGAAATTACATGGAAAAGGTATGACCTTTCAAGAGATGGAAACTTTTGCAAAAATTTCTCCCTTTTCAACTGTCACATTAATCAAAGCTGAAAGTCTTAAAAGATAAAATGTCTTACTTAATTCTTCCATTTCCAGTTAGTCTCACAATTGAAAAAAAAAAGACAGAAAATAGGGTGTAATGTACAGGAACATATTTAACAGAGTAGAAAGGTTACTGTAATATTAACTGGTAACTCCTATTATAATATCAGTTGTATCACAAGTATTATAAACACACTTAAGGAGTCTGAAATATATCTCAAATATTCTCATAGTCATAAAGCTGTCATGCAACAGTGACAGCAGTATCCAGTATCAATCACATGCTTTCCTGCATGAGTATGATCTTATTTCAGTACTTCGGGGTCAAGCTCCTAATCTGTCCTTACAGGAAAAGAGAAGACGCAGTAGTCTAAAATAAATTAAATTATATTTCTAAGAGGAATTTGAACTCATATCTTTATTTCCCAGAGGCTGTTTTATCTTTGAGAACCTTGAAGCAGCTCATCAATAGAAAGACGTGCTCTCACTTTGCTACTAAACTGGCAAATTACTTAAATACTATATGCATACATAGCAAAGGACATAAACAACAACTCAAACAATGCTTTCACTCTGTTTGAATTTTTCTCCTTTCTCCAGTCACTGTCAGAAACAGATAAGGAAAAACCCATCTTCCCCTTCTATTCTAACATTTTCAATGTGCATATTCTTTTATTTTCCTCAATCTAATTCTTTTTATTGCTCTTACTCCTTTAGTTAACAGCTCAGGTTAATCATGGCTGAAAGAACAATGAAGAGTTTCCCCTTTTCCCCTATAGATCAGGACTCTCCTTCTTATTCCTGATTTGGTTGCTACAACAAAAGTAATTCAAGAAAGCATGTATTCTGGAGGGGAAAAAAAAAAAAATCGCTTCTAAACCTTGGGGGTGCTGAATTGAGTCTTGGCTGAAACATCAGAAATGCTACAGCAATAAAGTTGATTTATGAACAGCATTTGTAAACAGAGCCACTGATCTCCATGAGGTCTTTCTCTGGTACTCATAAGCATTTGGACAGCTCTGAAGTATTCTTGAATGAGAAAGCAAAATTCATTAAGCGTACCAACTATGCTTTTAAAAAAAATACACTGTCTTGTTTACTTGAATTAAAATGTAGTTACCAACTCAATAAAATAGGTACACAGAAAACTGAAATAATTTTTCAAGTTTCAGGTTTAAAAATTCATAAGCTAATTACATACCTTACTGATAACAGTGATTTGCAGTTGCCTCTAAGCCACTGAACATCAATAATCTGCTTTTACAACATTGTCACTGAACTTTTGTTTCAGAAGGCAACATTAATAAATATCCTGCTAGCCACAACAGGTACATTTTTTTCAATGGCTGTGGTTCAAAAATAAGTTTAATGAACTGACTGCTGTGTACAAGCATACGAACTTCTCCACTGGAGTTAGTAAAAATTATCTTTATGTTATGCTACCCCATATAAAGATACTCTGTTATGTAACCACATATTTCAAGCACACGGAGATATCCACATCATTTCTGCATACCAAGTTCAAATACCACAGCCAATAAAAGTGTGAGTGTACAGTGCTTTTTGTAGGCTTTGTTCAGAAACAGGATAAAATTGCTTGCTTACAGCTCTGCATTACTATAGCTATACTATTCCTACATTTTCATTACTATTTCCATCTCCTTGTTCATAACACATCTCTTGAGAACGTTTTGTTGTGCAGATACACCTCAAGTCCCTCCCCAGGGAGATGTCAGAAGGAATAGCTAAAGCGGTGTAGTTTGCTCCCCATCCCTACTTATTCTACACTAATGTTCATACACACGTATCAGTTGTTGATAGCAATTTTGTAATCATGACTTGATTCAGCAGATGGTTCATGACTCTAGCAAAATATTATCTGAATCAGTAGCTTATTTTACTTTTCAAGGTAAAACTGCAAGACACATTTCTACCACTGATAGAAAAAGTGCTCAGTAGAAATTAATACCCACAGGAGTTACTCATGCCCTGCTGATAAATATTTTTCTGAGCAAATGACAAAGACTTGTAATAAGAGCTTCCATTTTAATTTTGGGAGAAAAAATAATTCCAAGCTTCTCTCTACTCTCACTAAAAATGAGATGGTAAGGATGACATACTGTCCATTTATCACAAACTGATTTAAGTCTTCCTAACCTTCCCAACTTAAATGAATAACTTCCACATGGAAACAAAGGTTTAGTCATACACACGACAAGTCTAACAAATACGTATTTTTGCAAGAGTCCTTTTAAAGTAGAATCTTACTAACATATAATGGAAATTTTATCTGCAAAAGAAAAAACAATCAAAAAAAGCTTTTAATTTTCCTACAAGCTTAATCTATGCTACACCATATATGGCAAGACATCCAATAAAAAGAATCCAGAACATCCCTTCCTCAAGCTTAGCTCTGTAATCAGAATTAAAGAAAAAAGTAAAATGAACATCTGGTCTCATCTGTTTTTTCTTCTTGTAGTCTACAGAAAAAGAATAATTTCTCACTACTATAGTTAGCAGCCACAGGACTTTATGCTGAAAAAAACGTAACATGTTTATGTACATATATATACACATAAAAATATTCCCACACATACACACACAAAACCAGCTCATGCTGCAAACAGCCATGTACATGCCCTCTTGTTTTACTCCTAACTAAATCTAACACACAATACTGACTTTAAAAAGCTAGTTCTGCAGAAATTACCATACTGCTGCTATATTTCTCAAGATCAGTGAGAAATCATGGAATCATAGAATGGTTTGGGCTGGAAGGGGCCTTAAAGATCATCTAGTTCCAGCCCCCCTGCCATGGGCAGGGACACCTTACACTAGACCAGGTTGCTCAAAGCCCCATCCAACCTGGCCTTGAACACCTCCAGGGATGGGGCATCCACAGCTTCTCTGGGCAGCCTGTTCCAGTGCCTCACCACCCTCATAGCAAAGAATTTCTTACGAATATCTAATCTAAATCTACCCTCTTCTAGTTCAAAGCCATTACCCCTTGTCCTGTCACTACACTCCCTGATAAAGAGTCCCTCCCCAGCTTTCCTGTAGGCCCCCTTTAGGTACTGGAAGGCCGCTATAAGGTCTCCCTGGAGCCTTCTCTTCTCCAGGCTGAACAACCCCAGCTCTCTCAGCCTCGCTTCACAGGAGAGGTGCTCCAGCCCTCTGATCACTCTTGTGGCCCTCCTCTGGACTTGCTCCAACAGGTCCATGTCCTTCTTATGCTGGGGGCCCCAGAGCTGAACGCAGTACTCCAGATGGTGCCTCATGAAAGCGGAGGAGAGGTAGACAATCCACTCCCTCGACCTGCTGGTCACTTTTCTTTTGATGCAGCCCAGGATACGGTTGGCTTTCTGGGCTGCAAGCACACATTCCCAGCTCACGTTGAGCTTCTCATCAACCAACATTCCCAAGTCCTTCTCCTGTATCCTTCTAGAGCTTATGTTGTATAGTTATCAATATTTTTTTTTTTTTGCTGTTTCCCCTAGAAAACCTGTCAGTTTTCTGAAGTGTCAAGAACATAAATTACTCCTTAAGAACAGAAAGGAAATATTAAGCATACTTTGTCCCTTTAATTGGGCTATATATGCTAAAGATAAATATTCACCAATCAAATCCATTAATATCAACTTAATAACCAGAAACATTAATTATATGCAATGGGTTGCTTTGTTGTTGTTTTTTTTTTAAATACAAATGTATGAACTATACATATATATATATGTATATACACACACATATAAAGAATCACCAAAATGCAACAATAAATATAACACCTATCCTGACACCACACCATAGAATCATGTTCTATGCTTTCATACTAAATTAGTTGACACCTGGGGGGGGGGGGATATAAAAAGCACACTGACAGAAGCAACCAAGAAATGTATCAACTACAAATAAATTTTAGCATTGCTACAAAACTGTAAGAATTGGGAGTTCGTAAGAGCATAACAACGATGGAGCATAAATAGCCATAATAATATAACTAGTTTTCATTCAAGTTTTCATCATGTATTTTTCCAGTATTTTTTCCAATACTTTGTTTGAATACATCATTTTCACTCCTAGGCAAGAGTTCTACCTTGAATTCACCACATAACCTGTGAGTACTCTTCAGGTAACAAAAAACGTCTCTGGTCGTATTCTTCCAGATGCTGCTGGGTAACACTTAAGCCTTTGAGCTTGCAACTTTTCTTACCCAGTATTATTAACTAATGTTACTTTGTTTCCTACAGAAAAACTCTTTATGAAGATAAAATGATCATTTACAATTTCAAATACTTCATTGCAGATCAGATGATCTGATGAAAATAATCAATTTTACACGTCTGAACTGCTTTTTCTTAATTAAAAAAGACAAATCCCACTAAATAAGCTTATTTTCTAAAAAAAAACAACTGTTTTCTATATACATTCAACTGAAAGGTATTTTCATCTTCTGATTAATTCATCAGTAGTCCTATGGAACATAAAACACGAAAACGAATCAATTATTTAATAACACAAAATCAAAACAATCATGTTATTTAACCAGTGGTGAATATAGGGCTTCAAAAATGCATGTGGCATTTTTCTGGTTTAAAAAAAAAAAATTTTTTTTTTTAAAAAATCAAGAAAAGACCAAGCTGCCTTTATTAAATTAATGACTAGCATATGGAAAAGGGCTCAAGGGTTGAGATAAGGACAAGAAAGTTGCTCACTAATTACCGTCACAGGCAAAACAGACTCAGCATAGGGAGCTTAATATAATTTATTACTATCACCAGCAGACTAGAGCAGTGAGAAACTAAAAGCAAACTAAAAACACCTTCCCCCCATCCACCCTCTTCTACCTCCTCCTCCCGAGCAGGGGAACGGGGAATGGGGGCTGCGCTCAGCCCATGTCGCTTCATCTCCGCCGCTCCTTCGTGGTCACTCTCTGTTCCCCTGCCCCAGCGTGGGGTCCCTCCCACGGGATGCCGTCCTTCCCAAACAGGTCCTGCGTGGGCTTCCCACAGGCTGCAGCTCTTCAAGAGCTGCTCCAATATGGGTCCGTACCACGGGGTCCATCCTTCAGGAGCAAACTGCTCCAGCACGGGTCCCCCATGGGTGGCAGCTCCCACCGGATCACCTGCTCCTGCGTGGGCTCCTCTCCACGGGCTACAGGTCCGGCCCGGAGCCTGCTCCTCTGGGGGCTCTCCATGGGCTGCAGCCTCCTTCAGGCCACATCCACCTGCTCCTCCGTGGGCTCCTCCACGGGCTGCAGCGTGGAGATCTGCTCCATGTGGTACCCCATGGGCTGCAGGGGGACAGCCTGCTCCACCATGGGCCTCACCACAGGCCACAAGGGGGACTTCTGCTCTGGCGCCTGGAGCACCTCCTGCCCTCCTTCTTCACTGACCTTGGTGTCTGCTGGGCTGTTGACTCCTCTCTCCCCCAGCTGCTGTTGCGCAGCAGTTTTTTCCCTTTCTTACATTTGCTCTCACAGAGGCACAACCAACATCGCTCACTGGCTCAGCTCTGGCCAGCAACAGGGCCCTTTTGGAGCCAGCTGGAGCTGGCTTCTGTCTGACAGGGGGCAGCTTCTGGGCTCTGCTCATGGAAGCCAACCCTGCAGCCCCCCTGCTACCAAACTTTTACCACATAAACCCAATACAGAGACTGAAAGCATTCAAGTAAGCACAGACATTTCTTTATTATTCCGGATGGCAGTGCCTAGCAGGACTGCATCCAGAACATACCTCCTTTCCATTAGACAGTTATCCACATCCCACAGCATCCCACCTTCAGTGAAAGTGCAGTTTTTGGATGGGCCCAGGTGCAGTCTGTGTTCTATCTGGGTGAATATTATTCTTCTGAAGCAGTCTCTCCTGACTAATTTTCATCTGAGTACTTCCTTCTTCTGTTTCTTGTTCTTGTCATGACATTTCTGGGCAAAGTTGTTTTAGAAACCACAGTTCTACAACCACAATGTTCCTCAGCCTTCCCTTCACATCTTGTAAACGGAAGTCAGCAACCATGTCATCAAGAATGGTTCCTTGATGTCGTTTTGTTTCATCTTTCTCTCTAAAAGGCTGAAAACTATGCAGAGGAATATTGTTTTATGAAAAAGAATTATGATCTCAAATACTCCTCTGTGTGCCTCTAATTCTGTCCTTTCAAACCCTTCTCCCTGAACAAAGAACTTTCTTTTAAACACTGCTCCCACAAATTAGCCCACACTATTAAAACCACTGTATTTCTTCCAAATGGTTGGTCTTGTACATTGTTTTTGTATCTGTAGCATACTCTTCAGCAGTCAAGGAGAGTCTGTCCTCTGCACACATCAACAGACAGCTGATGCATGTCTAGAGCAATTCCTCAACAAGCCAGGAGTAAAGAATCCACCTTAGAGTGCCCACAGCGCTGCTGCTTTTGGGATGGCACCTATGACCAGTGCTCATTTGTAGGTTCCTAAATTAGTTTTGCTGCACAACTATCAGCTCCAGAAATCACCAATGACAACATTTTTTGTCAGAGAATGAGGAATCAAGATTTTCCAGAGAAGTCAAGATCCAGAAAACAAAAGTCTAGTCCAGAATAATTACTCCAGAATAGCAGCTCTAGCTGTAACGTAAGCACACAAAATATAAGAACTGTCTGCTAAAGAAAACCTGGCCCACAGTCTTTTTCATGATACTCATACTACAGTCCATATAGTAAATGCTCCCCAGGGAAAGGACAATTGAGGCCATGCCCTTGATTTCTGCTGTACTTGCTTAGTTACTGCTTATTCTTCAACTCACTGTATTATTGTAAAAGATCTACAACACACAAACATTTACAGAAGAACAACTTCTTAAGCAGGTTCATAACTAAGCTACTAAAACCTATGTCCTGCAAGCCAGCATGCAAAATCAAGTTAAACATTTCTGTAAATACAAAAATTGACATTTAGTTTTAAAGCTGTAAAAATTTGAATGTAATTTCCCTTTCAGGTTTATTTTTAAACATAAAAATCTCAAAGCTGTCCCAAATAAGATGACCTATTTAAACTACTGAAAAGGCATATATTTTGTGCTCACTGATGTTCATTGATTCCTCTTGAATAAAATTTAAAATACTGAAAAGCATAGCATTTACTCAGGTTAGGTATATCTACAAATAGATATCTAGAAATTAATCTATAAGTTTCTACACACTTAATCTGATATTACCAGGCACGAAAGCACTATTTGCTCCTGCACAGCAGATCCCTCCACAAATTCTACATTTTTGGTAGTTATATTGCATACATAAAACAATTTAAAAGAAATCTGCAAGTTTCACTGGTCCACAAAAGCAGTGATATTAACATTTTCCACAAAAAGAACCAAAAAATTTATTTCAGTCACTGCATTTCAAGTAGTTTGACAGTTTAGTGTGATACAAAAAGGAAATACTATAAAATGTGAACTAGACTGTCAAAGAAACTGGTGCTACAATTAATCTTTCCAAAGTAGCAAAGTTTTACTTTCTCAGGTGTCAGAGTAATCTTCTTGTATCGAGTGTTTTACACAGCAAATAATACTACATTCGCACACCAAGCAGTACAGAAAAATCTTAAGTTTCTGCAGAATCAGAACAAAAACTTAATTTTGAATATTTCTGTTGGTTCCATTAAATTTAACATATAATTTCCCATGCAACTAACATTTGTGGATAAAAATGGTTGTTCTTCTTAAAAGAAATGTAAACATTTCTTTTAAATGCTAACTAAAAGCTGATCTCAGAAAAGTGGTTTCAAAATCATGCAGATTACATCATAGTAGTAGCATAATTGGACAGATACAGCAATACATCAATCTTTTCTCCCACCAAAATGGCTTAGCTTGTTTGACTACTCCAGAATTAATGCCTTCAACTTTTGTTTTCTTTCTGCTCTAAAATTAACAGACTGTCATTTGTGTTTTGCCATTTAAGAAATTTATCAAACACAAAACATGAATAATTCAACTAAATTACTTTTTTTTTTTTTAATATTTAACAAAAGGTAAGGCACAGAATGTTTCATTCTCCACATTATTTCCTTTTAAATATAATTTACTAATTCATTACACATACCACAGAGCTCTACTAATCATTAATCAAACTAAGGAGTACACTTTTAACCTAAATAAAAAGAAATTTGATTTTAGTCAACATAGGAAAACAAAGTTTCAAAGCTTTACACACCTTACGCTAAATGGCAGTACCACCAAAGCCCATTTTTTGGAGTTAGTAAAATACATAATAAATGAACCTTTGGCTGTAAGGGGAAAATACCTTCTCTATTTAGGGAAAAAACAACAAAACCTTAAAAATACCAACAGGAAAATTAAAAGTTCCGTCCCCTGTAGCCTATGCAATATTACCTTCGTTCCAGCTTCCAAGTTCGGGATTCACAACCAAAATCTTATGAAAAGTGTTTAGTAAAGGAACAAAGCCCCTAATAACAATGCAGCGCATCTTCCTCCAATAGTATGTGCAAAAAATCACAGAAATTCTCATATAATTTTGCCACCTGAAAATATACATATATTTTTCATTTTTAAATGTTACGTATTCTAAACAAAATTTATTTCATTTAAAAACTTTATGGAAAATAATGAAAAGTAAATTTCAAGCCCACCAACAGCAGCTTTATCTATACTAAAAGCAAGCAAACTCAACAATTATCTCTAAAAATAACTATTGGAGTGAAGAGCAGGAAAAAACCTGGCCAGACAGTAATGGTCTTAACAAAAAGGAAGAGTCTCACTTACCTGAATCATAGCAATTGATTTCAAATGAAGCCTACGCATAAAGCTTAGACTAACCATAAGCCTAATCTTTTTGCTGGATAGAACACAGAGCACTAAGGACATGAGAAATTCAAATTCATCGTGTGGAAATATGTGTAAGCCCAGCAGCAAGCACCTAAGAACGCCTACAACGTCAGTTTGGTTCACCTCAGAAACCCAGTGTCAGAACCCCTCTAGGACTGATGTCAATCATACCAATCCACGGCACTGCACTACAAATGAAGCTTTGTGTTTAAATGCTGTATTAATAGATCAGTCTGCTAGATCACCTCCCCCTTCATAGTTAAGGATAAAACAACCTCGTGTTCAAACATTACTGATCATTGTGAAAATGAAGACTTGGAGTATATAAATAGCTCAGTCTGATTTTCATTAGATTACTCAGAATCATAGAATCATTTAGGTTGGAAAAGGCCTCTAAGATCATCAAGTCCATCTGTTAACCCAGCACTGCCAAGTCTACCACTAAACCATGTCACTAAGCACCACATCTACATATCTTCTGAATACCTCCATGGATGGTGACTCGACTACTTCCCTGGGCAGCCTGTTCCACTGCTTCACAACCCTTTCAGTGAAGAAATTTTTCCCAAACCTCCCCTGGCATAACTTGAGGCCATTTCCTCTTGTCCTATTGCTTGTTGCTTGGGAGAAGAGACCGACCCCCACCTCGCTACAGCCTCCTTTGAGGTACTTGTAGAGAGCAGTAAGGTCTCCCATAAGCCTCCTTTCCTCCAGGCTAAACAACCCCAGCTCCCTCAGCCACTCCTCGTAAGACTTGTTCTCCAGACCCTTCACCAGCTTTGTTTCCCTTCTGTACTGGCTCTGGCCGGAACAGAGTTGACTTTCCCCACAGCAGCCCACACAGCGCTGTGCTCTGCACTCAGCTAGACCAGCACTGACACCACACCAGTGTTGTGTCTACTGCTGAGCAGCGCTGGCACAGCACCCAGACTCCAAACCCCCCAAACCAGTGGGCTGGGGGTGAGCAGCAGCTGGGAGGGGACATCACCAGGGCAGCTGACCTGANACGGGAAGTAGAGAATTTTTTTTCCTCTCTTTGCTTCCGCACGGCCTTTGCTTGTATTATTTCTTTTTTTTTTTTTTTCCCGCTTTTCCTTTTAATTAAATTATCCTTATCTCAACCCTTGAGCCCTTGTCCATCACATTTTCTCCCCCTGTTCCTCTGAGGAGGGGGAGTGAGCGAGCGGTTGTGGTGGAGTTCTGCTGTTTAGCTGGGTAAAACCACCACACCTTCTTTGGGCACATTCCAGTACTCAAAGCTTTTAAGGAAATAAATGAGTCTATTTTTCTAGCGTATTAGAAGATAGACTTCTAGAAATAAACCTGGAATCTGACAGATACAAGAGTCAGATAAATTTCATTTCCTCAAATAAGCACATATAGTAAGCAGGTTGTCCAGCTAGGAAAACCAGACATCAATGTGATAAGAACTCTGGGTACCCAGGTGCCTTTGGGTAAACGTGTTCTCACAAACTGCACTGTTGCATGCTCACAACAAGAAATCATGAAACAATATTCTGTTCTTCTCATGCAGTCATAAAAAGATGGTAATTTTTTCCTTTAAGATCCCTCTATTCTCAAACTTTCTCCCTAGAGTGCTGATCTAATTACTATGTGTAAGAAAAAAAAAAATAGAGAAAACTGAACTGAATACATACATCAAATTAGGAGAGAAACAGTAAATCAAAGGACAATATGGAATAATTCCTTCATATTTGTGTCATCTATTTTTAACTTTAAAGCCAAGGTTATTGGGGTGCGGTAATACTCTTTTATAGTCAACAAAACACTTTGTTGTTCCCTAAGACTCCATACATTTCCTCATATTTTTGTTGGAAAACTAATACACAGTGTTTGCAGATCACCTCAGGATTCTCCCTGGTCCTAGAAATCTCTGCCAGCAGAGATACCAGCCAGTCATTACAACTGCCTGTTCCTAACAGCTCAAGTCAAAATCACTCAGAGCAACACTACACAGCTAAATCACACTATTGGGTCCTAAGCTAATTTTATGCCACTGGAGTGAAGCCCCTTCCTCTTAATCACACACAACTGGATCAGTTCTTAAATTCTTTTCCCAGTGAACAACCTACAGCGTGTTCAGGATGTTTTCCCAGCCATATTGCCATGGTTTGTAAGAGAAATTAGGAATGTCATAACTCCTAAATGAAAAAACACAAAAACAGAACAGTAACTGTATTTTGAAAAGCAGAAAGTGTTAATTGTATTTAAAAGCTATAATCAAATTCCACAGAACACATACACAAACAAAAAAAAAGAACTTTTTTGTTACAGACATTTAACTTAAACAAGCACAACATTCACTCCAATCCTTCTTTAAGAAACTTAAACTTGCAGAAGGCAAGGAAGAAGACCTCTAGATTTATACTTTCTACTCTCAGAAAGGACAAAAATATTCCATTTCTGAACTCTCCCTTGAATTTTAAATCTTGAACAGAATGATAGAAAACTCTTCCAAATTCATGGTGTAAGTGATTATAAGATCCGTAACTCTGGTCTGAATTGATACAAGTTTTGTCACACTAGATAAAAAGTTCTATTTCTGATAGGATGCAACCATACTGAGCAACTTTCTACTAACGTATGTTCAAAGAGAAAAGCGAGCTACATGTTTAGTAACACTATCCCAAAGTGTTCAATGGTTGGTGCTGCTGACCCTCAGTTTCAAAGTTTATAGTCTCATGCATTTAACTGGTAAGAATTAAAACAGAAGAGATCCTGAATATCTAGATCCAGGGTGAAAGAAAGAGGAGTTACTTCTTCATCTCCATTTTTCCAATTCCTTTATACCAGATCAAAATAATTTCAACCAGTGTAAACGATAATTAACATCATTGGCCCTTGTCTGGAGCCTCTGAGCAAAAACACTGTGTCACTAAAATTGATAAAGCAATTTCAGATTTAACATCCTGAAAAACCATCACCTCACCTGTGCATTTCTAGTCAGGATTACATCTATGTATCTTAAGAGTCCCCTTGGAGCTGAACTAAGTTATTTCTAACTGCTGTGCACTTCATTATGTGAAAGAGCGTACTGGGCTCTGATCACAACAAGTACTCAGAATGAATATCAAATGGTACCACAGCTACCAGAGCTCTGAGTTGTAATACCTTGCGTGCCTTTTTGAGGGTTACTTTTTATGGTTGAGGGAGATCGCAAGTGGAGCCAAACAAGTTACATAAAAAAAGGTTAAGAGAACGATCTGGGACTTGAACCTAGTGTAAAGGCTAGATATACAGGGACATCTATGAAAGTGACCGACACCAAAGGAGTCTCCATACAAAAAATGTACATGCTGCAAATCTGCAAATATATATAGCTAACATAACAGCAATACAATTTTGATTTTCATTTCATTTTCTCCTCATTTCTCATTTTCTGGTGAACCTCATAAAAGGAAAGTGATATAAAATGCTTTGGGTTTAGAGCAAATATTTAAAGATAAACAACGTCATCTCTGTGTGTTTATGTTTGCCTATGTAGAGGAGGGTTTGTGGGGAATGGCTTAATAGCTTTCTGAGTAAAGATGAGGGAAAAATACAAACATTGGAAACATCAAGTGACCCAGCTACCTTGTAAGATAATAAAGCTGAGACAGGTGTAACAGAACTTCAGAACTCCTAAGATAAGTAAAGTACGTAGTATGTACCATAATAAGAACACAAAACAGGTTACAAATTTCTAAAAAGTTAATTTCTTGAATTATACTATCGTATTTTGTACTTAATCCAGGTTCTGATTTTATTCTAGACCACTGACTTGTCAGTACATTCCAGTTTCCTCACGCGAGATTTCTGACACAAAAAGAAACACCATATACTTGTCAAATCAAGATAAAGCACTGTCTACAGATTTGTGCCTTACTTCAGACATCTAAGAATTACTACATTAGATGATCAACCTAGCCCATCATCAGATCTANNACAACCTAGCCCATCATCAAAACTAAAAAAAAAAAAAAAAAAATCCAATTTCAGATAAAAGAAACAAATAGTAAGTAGATCTATTCCACTGCTTAGCTTTACCACAAACCATAATAATTTCCCACAGAATTAAGACATGCAGCAGATGCTTTAGTACCTCTCACAAAATAGGTTATTCAGCTTCAGTTTTAGTAATATTATCTATATAAATGGCCTTTCTAATACAGCCTGAAACTAGCCTCAGTAATATTATCTTGCTATGCATTCCAGAGCTCTTTTATGCTTGTCTGATTTTCTTTTTTCTACTTAATAATTGCCACCCTCCCACTGAACTGAATCTCTGCACTGTTTTGCACACTGCAACATGGGATTCAGCTGGAGGGGAAAGCAGAGTGCATCACACAATATGTAATTCATTGCAGAAGCCTGGTGTGTAAGGCAGCACAGAGGCGCCTAACTACAACTCCAGGAAGCAACGCAGCAAATTGTTTCATTTGCTATACACAGGCTATAAATATACATGCAGAAATCATTTCAGATGAATTAGCCATAATGAAATATTTTGATTCAAGTCAGTGAAACTGAAAGATTGTTTTCTACCCTCCCCTCAGAAATGGGGGGGAGAAGAATAAAAATCAAGGTAACAACTTAAGAAAATAATTTGTTTAAAAACAGAACTAAAATCCCCAATCAAACCTAGCCGCTTAAGGAAACAGAGGCACTGTTTTCACTGTGCTCCAAGAAGTAGCAACAAATTAAGAGTTCCCTTACACATAACAAAGCAAAAAGAACACGAAAAAAATTTTAAAAAATCATCTTGATTTGTGTTCTACTCTAGACCACCAGATAGGATTTCCTAAATGAAAAGATGCATCACTGCATGGATGACTTAGTTTGTTCTCCAGTTCAAGTTCGCTTTCTTTCTATTTTTCAAAGCTGCAAAATGCATTCAGAAGTCTATTTTGTAGACCTATTATTCAAATAATGATTTTTAATTATGCCAGTATACTTATTTAAGATATACACCACCTCTCACAAAATCAGTGAACATCTTCTCAGTGACCTCAACTGAACAAGAAAAGACTCCACACAAACTGGATTGTGGTCCAGTTTAATAGGACATTATCCCAGTGAAATCCACAATGAAGGCCTGAAAAAGGTGTGAAAAAATTACTTCACCAGAAGTGATTCACTTTCTGCAAAACTCCTTAAAAATACACTATTTGAAAGAATTCCAACAACAATTCAGGCACTATAGGGTTAGCTGACTGCACATCACTGAGGTTTTCAAATTTTATGATAGTAATTAAGTCGGCATTATGAAGATTTTTTTCTTTTTTCCTTTTTTTTTCTTGCCTTCAATCAAGCACTTCTCTTGATAAATGCCAAGCATAAAACGTTAAATCACAATGTCTTTTGTTTCATCCCTATGCTTGATTACTCTTGGCAGGTTTTTTGGTCTAATGAGCAAGCTGTTTGGCTAAAGCTACCTAAGTAAAACAACTAAAAAATTCAGTTGTCAAAACTGAAAATATATCTACTTGATTTTCAAGCTTAGTTATGTTTCATACCAGTATAAGATGAACACTGATATATTTTAAATCTGTTGTATAAATAATGTGCATAATTTTACAACTATAGGAATTTTAGCTGCCATAAGTACATTTATTCAGTAAAATGTTCTTTCAGACAATCAAGCAAGAGTAGGATCTGTAAACATGTACAAATTACTGTCCTTTATCTGCATTAAAATAAAAATTTAAAAGCAGAAGTATCTGTGAAAAGAAATATTACACAGATATTATTAATACACTGAACTTTATTATTAATGGTTGATAGTAACTTCCAATGTTTTAAGATAAAGGTTTCCTAACACTCATGCTGTTGAATAGTCCAGCTATGCTCAAATTGGGCTTGAAAGTCACAGTCCAACTCTTTCTAAAAAATTCTAAAGATTCCCTCACTTTCAAACTAAAAGAATATCTGTTTGACAAGCAAGACTGTTTTAAAACGCCAACTATGGAAGGTACTATCACATTTTACAAACAGATAAGCACTGCTAGCGTCTAACTTTGGTTTTGCTTCACAGAATAATTTAATCAATTCCATTAAAATATTTTTGATACCTTCTACTACCTTTCTTGGGGAAAGGGTAGTTTGACATAAACATTTTCTTGCAAATCTCTAGATATTTGTAGTCATATTTGTCATGTTCTGATGTGACACATAAAGGCACATAAAAGAGTTCGGTATTTCTTCCAGCCAGATAACTGAAACTACTGCAGACAACTGCCTCACATACCTCAGATATGAATTCCTAATTATCATCTTATTCTGCACTCCACAAACATAGTTAAATCCATGTCACTCTCAGTACATACCAAAAAAATGCTCTCCAATCAATTGGACATCAAAATCTGAGAGTAAGATAAGATCAGCAGACACAATGAGGTTGGACCCATGAAATACTTCTAACATTCTGAGTGAATATTATGCTCCCCAACATGAGACTGAGTAAAATTCCTTTCAGTTGTTACCAATCAGGGACACCAGTTAGCCTATACCTATGTGAGTGCATGTGCAAGCACACATGCACATGGCATCCATTCATATTTATTTTAAAAACCACAAGAGCTGAACTATTCAATGTGCTGAACTTCAAATGTTCCATAACATTAGTACTTTAAAGGCTTCTGGGGAAAAACGTTACTCATGTCTTCAACTTACAGAAGCCATGCTGCAACCCACATCTAGAAGACTTGGAGGAAAAGAAGTAAGAGTTTCATACACCCTAAGAAACTATCATCTTTATGCAGGAAGAGGAAAAAAAAAGAGGAATTGTAAACATTCAGTGTATGAAAGAAGGAAGGAAAGACAGAAAGGTATAGTAGCTTTTGTCCAAACATGACATGGAGGTCCCTGAAGATTAAGGCTGCGTGAAATCCCAGCTTATTCTGTTATACATTAGGCGTCACACGCATTAGGACACATTCTGTCCTAGTGAAGAACTTTAATTAATAAACTTATAAAACCTCAAAACATTTAGTCTAATTAGTTTAGACCAAACTGTGGTTTTGTACTGTGGACTAATTCTACATGTTGCTTCTTCTCCCTCTATTACGAGCCTACACCTGCAGACCTCAGAGCGAAATCCCATCATCGCATTATGTTTAACTTCGTTAAGGTACTGCTCACAGCAAATTCAATGAAGTTTTGGCCATGCATCTCTGCATTCTTTGTTGAGTATGCTTTCTTTTGAGGAGCCCGTGAATATCACATCACAGGTGGAACCCCTCTGCCTATTTTCCTAACATAACTGAGTCTTTTTCTTAATACCGCAAAGAAATTCTGTCCATGAATTCCCCAAGTACAAGAGTCCACTAAAACAGGACCTTGTAACTACTTGCCAAGAATTTCTGAATAAAGTTAGATATATTCAACTTTAAAATAAATTGAAATAAGCACATGGATGAAAAATTCAGCAGTTTAACAGGAGGGAAATGAAGGATTTATTAAGATTTATAAAAATATATACGCACTTAGTGTGCTTTAATCCAGTTCACATGGAAATAATGCACACTATTTGCAGTATATTGGGCAATCTGATAGCCCTTTGCTGGCTTTGGAATGCATGAACCTACCTCTTCAAGACCATTCTTTTCCAATCCTGGGTGTTAGAAACAAGACCCGCTACCTAAATCCTTAGTATGTTTACACATTTACACTCTGGATTAAGACAACAAATATAATCTGATTTTTATATCACAGTGAGTATCTTAATGGAAATTCAGAAGCCATTTCTCCATCTTCCTTAGGATTTAAACTGCCTTCTATTCCAACATTCTTTGTTATTTTTTTCATTAAGGTAATTGGCCACAATTACTGACAATATACAGAAGACAATATCTTGAAGGTGGTAGGAGAGAATTCCTTTTAAAAGTATGAGAAAGATCGATCAACCACCAGTCCTACTCGTCATATTTGGGCCAAAGAAGGAAACACCCCAGATCAGATTGGCATGAGCTTAAATGGCATTCTTCCTTATTCTGCTGCAAAACAGTATAGATTTGCTGCCTAGATCATCTGGGAATATTGCAGCTAATTACTTCCCTGACACTGCAAGGACTTAGAGATAAAGTCTTTCTTAATCTATGCCAGTGGCACACAGCACTGCCTCCTGAAGCCTGAAATGCTTTTGCCCAACTGGAATTTTCAGGTTTAATACAATCCATACTAAATTCAGGCAAGCATATTATTAAATCCAATGATCCCTTCTGGCTGTAAATTTTATGAATACAAAGAGCTCCCTAGGTTTCACAGGGGCTTCCTAAATCTGACCAAAGTGGTTAATGTGTTCTTCTGCTTAAGGCTGGAAGGGCCTTATACAATGGATTCCTGGCTTTGACACTTTGCACACCAAGGGATTGATTCTGCTTACAAGAATCATTGTCTTGGTTTTCTGCAACAGTGATCATTTAGTCATGAACAAAATCACCAAATCCTTAAAGATGCATGCATCTATAAATGCATCTCCCATGGTCTTCATACTAGTAACTTTCCCCAGTTTTACTACATAGCTGTTAAAACACAGGGCATTTTCCATACTCAGAAGCATACACTGAGGAGTAAGTTCTGTCCTTATCACTGCTACACAGATCTAACAATAGAACGAATTCCATCATCAGTGCAAACTCAACAAATGTCAAAGGAGTTTATTTTCAGCTGGAGACAGGCCCGAGGATAAGTGCAATAAATAAAATTATTTGTTGACTTGCAGACTTTTTTAGAGAGATGCTGAACAAGCTGAGAACTGACAGTCTACTTTGTCCCAACGATTACACATCACTTGAGAAAATAAAACACTAGTTCATGGGAATTTTCTGCAGAAAAGAAACAAGCACTAGATAGCCTTTAATAACAACATACGAAGAGAATAGTTTCCGTAATTGAGAAAAATGCAAATCATCCAAACTTTCTGGTAGCTTTTAAACCCATTCTCTTAACTTGTGAAGATATCAACAGAGCAGTTAACACATCTTCACTGAAATGTGAAAGCTTTGTCATGAGTTAGAATTTCATGCCAGCTCTTCTTGTGTCCTATCTGAGGCTCCCACCTCACACTGCACCACCTTTCTTAGGTAAATCATTAATTGCCATAGTAATTTTTGCTATTGTAATGTATCAGTGTGAAATGAAGTGAGATGGGAAAGCAAGAGTGAAAAATAACCAAAAAAAAAAATCTATCATGTAACTAAAGATCATTCATATTATGTAAGGATGTTCAGTGGAGCTTCGAACACTACTATTACTAGCCACAAGTCTCTCTTTCAGAAATTTAACTTCAAGACATACAAAAACAACATTGAATACCATATAGTATGTTAGTATTTACTGTTGTTACCTTTATATTTGTGTCTACAGCAAACAAGGCAGATTTTAGCATTAAGCATAGTCAAAGTGAAACTGTTAACTCCAGATGCAGAAAAAGAAGCTGTTCATCTGTGGTTACTACTGCATTCAGATATCAGAAAATCACAGGACGGTTGAGGTTGGCAGGGACCTCTTGAGATCATCTGGTCCAACCCCTTGCTCAGGCAGGGCCACCTAGAGCCTACTGCACAGGACCATGCCCAGGCGGCTTTTGAGTATCTCCAAGGAGGGTGACTGTCAGATTAAAACACATATACCATAGTAAAAACATGACTGTAAATGCAATGTCATGTTTTTTAAAAAAGGTCTACATTAGAAAGATAGAAAGATATCCATAGAGAAAAATTGAAGCTATGCTACTAAAAAGTATCTTTCGTGTACTGATAGGAAAAAGAAAGAAATCCATTGGTCAGAATAAAAGTTTCCTTATGCTTGAAAATTTAGAAGTTGCTCTAAAGCTACGTATGAAAAAAAATAACCAGCTGTTAACTGGAAGGAGATTTCCTTCCTTATTTCATGAATGGGAATTGTAGGCACCCAGCACCTCTTGGCAAGCATTAGGGGGAGGGAAACCATTTAAACTTAAGTGCCTATTTAAAGGAAAGAGTTAAGCTTGAAAACTGGCCAAGAACCGCAAAGAAATTAAACCAAACTATTACTTCTCCTTTCCACAGCTAGTTATTTTAAATGCTTCAGAGATTATGAAGTAACAGAGAGGTTGACATGGGAAAAAAAAGAATTGATGGTATCTAAAAACAAATGTATTCTAATTGCACTCATATGCTGTTGTTTCCTACATTCAACTTCCCTTACAATACCTTTTGCTCCAGATATCTTTCCATTCTGATTATAAAACCAAGACAGCCCATGCAGTTTCTGTTACTGTTGCCACCTATTAGTGTATTACAAATCTATTTATACTACAGCATAATAAGCACAGATGGCTAGAGTCAATCCCAATAAGACTTAATGGTAAGACAAGAGAATACTGAGTATCCATATCCACTAAACAACCTACAGCAAATAAAATAAAGATTATTCTTCACAGAAAGGAGATAAAGATAAGATGAAACGATATTATCAGCTTTCCTTTAGATTATGAGGCCAATCTAAGGAAAAGCACATTACAGTTTACTTAACTCCTAAATGTTAGCTATATAAAGAGCTTCCAAGCTAATGCCTTCCAAGAGACAGTTAAGAATTCAGTACTAACAACAGTTTGGGGTTAGCAGACTGTCTTTGCAGACAAAAAAAAACTTGTTACTAGAAACAAGCAGCAAAAACAGACTAGAGGAAAAGTAACCACGTGAAAAAAAAAGGAATCTACATTTGAAAAGAAAAAGTACGTATAAAAATCAGAAGCCTTTACCTACAATATAAAAGGAATTTAAAGTTAAGATTTCCAATACAACTTACCATGTTCAGTTAAAAAGTGCTGAACAATTAAACAGCTTCTTAAATTTCCTTCATTTTAATGCAAATTCCTAATATTTTCCTGTATTTCAAGGTTCAAAATACAGTGGTCAAGTCTTACTTTATTAGTTTCATTTCAAAAGTAGTTATTATAGCTGTAGGTATAAAAAACTCCTTCTTCCTGCCAGATCTCCTAGGTTTCAAAGTTTTTCCTCCTTCACCATATCAATAAAACTAAGATCATACAAAGCAAAAGTCATNAGAAAGACTGACACCACCTCAGAATAGCTGATAATCAGTTGTCAAATAACCAGCTGGCATGTAGAAAACTGAGATTCAGTGCCCTTATCCAAAAGGGAACTTGAAGCTTTTTCTTGCTCATCCTTTTGTTCTTGCTGTAACTTAAGTCTAGGACAACTTAATGAAGAAGTTGATCATTACTGTTCTGCAATTCCATTTTTTCCTGGTATTACCATAATCATAATTTTCTATCAAAACATGTATGTAGAAGAAGAGCTGCCCCACCCACTAATAGGGAAAGAGGTATGTTTTATTTACCCTGAACCATAAGAACTACAGGACAAATAAGCCTAATTAACTAATTTTGATGGCTAAAGAGTTAATGTTAGCGATGAAAGACTGGTGAGTGCTGCACTATACAATCCTAAAGACTGACTTTCTCTGAAGTACTTTCATGATCCTTTTTTCACTCCCTTCCCTTCTACCTTGTGCATATTAGTGACCTACATACTATATACAATCCTTTTCTTCTTAAGCAAAAGCTCATTTTAAGATCACAACTGGCTGCTGGCTATATTTTAGTGCAAGATGGTTTAGAGGCAGCAAAACTACTTGTCATGATCTACTTTAAACTGAAAAAGAAAAAAGCCTATCATCCTAGCCTGTCACTAAACAGACTGTAGAGCAGCTAGTTTCACAAGTTCAGTAGTGTGTATCTTCAAAGAAACACAATTATTTTTGTATAATGACATAAGCACATTTTGCATTAATTGTCTACTGCCGTTAACCATCCTTTTTTCAGAAGAGACTGGAAAAGATCAAGAAAACAGAGGCAATAAGAAGAAAAATCATAGACAAAAACAGACCTGGACCAAAGAACAAGCTGCAAATGACACCTATGCTCACAAGTAATATATAATAGCTAAACAACATATAAGTAACTTTAATCACTGTCCACAGTGAAAGAAAAGGGAGGGCCAGAATTCATCCAAGCTGTAGTCTTTTGGACTACACAGGAGAAAAAACATTTTACTATTGTCACAAGATTCCAGTAGAAGTTTCTTAGGAAGTTTTATTATTAATAGAAAAGAAACTTCTTTAGGGGGTGAATACATGTCAACTTTCAGTTTTCACTGGTCAAATAAATAACACAGCATGTACCAGTCACCCTGTGTAACAGCATTTATTTAGAATCACAGAATATCCTGAGTTGGAAGGGACCCGCAAGGATCATAAAGTCCCACTCCTGCCTCCACGCAGGACCACCCAAAAATCAGACCACATGTCTGAGAAGTGAGAATATTTAAGTGATATTTTAACCATGTTTAAGTAATATTGTAAGAATAATACAAAGTTTTGACCCATGAAGGCTGAAGTAAATACTATTCTACTGTAACTAGAATGGAGACCCTCAAGATGATTATCACTCTATAGCATTAAAACAGGTATTTGAGGCCAATCCCGTTATCATGAATACAACAAAAACGTTATTACAATATGTCCTCTAACCTCACGGACAACTTTCTCAGTCTTAAAATAAAAACTTACTTCATTTAGACTAAAGTAAATGACCATTAATTCCTGTTAAAAATTTAAGAAATATAGAAAATGAGAGGGATTCTAGCCCAATGAAAAAAAAACTTGTTAAACAGAAGCCTTTCTCTTCATCAAATTAGGTTATCAGCACTCCACTCCAGAAACATGAAAATCTTCCAAATATTCACATGATGATCACATAATAATGTGCAAAAAACTTGCGATGAAGCCTTTTTAAAACAGCCTTCAGCTTTCTTAGTTGTGCAGACGTGCAATTGTGCAGACGTGCAATTGTGCAGACGTGTTCTGCTCACAATAGTAAAGAAACATAAGGTGTATAGTTGGTGGGGGTGGGGAGCTGTTTGTTTTTAAGAAGCCTTAAGCCTACAAAAAGACAAGACTAATGAATGCTAACAATTACTGAATCTGTAGGGAGACCTAGTATTTCAATTTCACCAATGAGGAGAAACATTCTTTCACTGATCTTCAAAGGACCCACTGGGGAAGCCAACATGAGTCGCCCAAACTTGACAAACCTTTTTGGCATACATTTGGAGGTGAACGTGAGAACGCTTCATAGTGAAACGGAATAAAAGCTAGCATTACCAGTGCAAACTTACCATTCACAGCTGATAGGAGTTTTTAAGGTCTGTTTCTTGAGTTTTGTCCTAAATTTTTTACTTTTGATGATTGTATCAATATAGTAGGATGACAGTAACATTGTAGTATGATGCAACTGACCATACTGAGCAATAGATCACACTACTTTATAACAATACTATACCACAGTTGAATTCTTTGGAGTTTATTGATACATGACAAGCATGTTTCCTTACAAAGTTCCTAATGTATCTTAGATTTACACATACAGGAAGTGTTTAAATTACCACCTTGTTGAAATGAAAAAGTAAAAATCACTAACAAGCAAGCCAGACCAAAAATAATGCTCTCCTTAAGCAGCAAGGCAAATTTAGCCTGTAAAACATATATTATACAACCTTTTTAATGAACACACATGGACAGGACATTGGTTGCAAATATCAATACTTAAAATTGGGTATTCTAAATAATGTTGTTTCATGAAATTTTACAAAAACAAAAATGAAAGTTTCTGAAAGGCTTTCAGATAGCAATACAACAGAGAGCTGTGTGAAATTTTATCAGACTGGCTGTAAAGACCACAAAAAACAACAATATGATTATAAACAACAAAGCCACTATGTTCAGTTCTAGCATTAAAATTAATACCATTATTTGGAATCATGTCTTAAAGAAAATAATTTATTCTTATATTTTGTTTTTCTCCACAGATTCACAGCATTATGAATGTCTGATGTAATCTTTAGGATGTAAAAAGTGGAAGAGTGTAACGCCACTATTCATTTTTAAAAATGTAATCAGATAATCTTCATTTTAGACTTCATGTGTTTAAAAATGCAGTTCTTAACACATTTTTATAAAATATATCTGGTCCAACCATCATAGGTGAGATCATTAACACAAAACACTATAAATATAGCAAAACATGAAATAAGAAGATTCCCCAACTTCGCATCTACTACAGAACCTCAATTCTCAACCATGAGATAAACAAGGGATATGGACGCATGGGCTAGGACATCCCAGCATCATGACACCACTGGCTGCTGAAGCAGCCTAACCAGGCAGCTTGAAAAAAACAATGAACACATCAACTCTGAGACTTACTTACTTAATGACAGACAAAAGAGTTGCTGCTGCTACTCAGCAGCTGCACTACAGGAACAAGCAGACTGGGTTAAAATCTCTTCCTCCCCAGCTATTACAGGCAAAAAATAAACACAGCCTTGTACATAACTACACATACAATTTGGGGGAGCTGAGCTCTGACGTAAAGAATATACTCCCCCTGCCCCCGTCCCGCCAAGTTTCATCTTTAAGAGCCCTTTCTCGATTTTTGCACAAGAAAAATTGTGATGTGAAAAGATAGCCTCTAACGTGCACCCAGCTTCCCACTGTTCCACATTTAGGCAAAGTAAAGCAAAGTTCTTGCCTAGATTTGTTTCATTATTTTCAACAGATTTGTCAAAGTGGTCAAGACCTTTCAGGAGAATTGAAGGGTCATGACGGTTCTGTCTGTACAAAGTACTGAAGAGATGTCAGCTAATACTAATGTCATATTAATAACAAACTTTACTGACAAGCTTGATATTTTAAAGGATGTTAAGACTGTTGGGTTTTTGTTTTGTTTTAAATTTAAAAAAAAAAAAAAAAACATTCTGGCTTAGGGTTTTGTAGGGGTTCTCTTTCTCAATGACTAGGTTCTTCCTCACCGTGACCTAAAACTCTTAAGAAACTGAGCCAATGACCAGGAGTCAGGGTCACTATCTTCCACATGAATCAGTCTTGTCAGTTAAGTCTAAAGCTAAGCCTTTAAATACTTCATTTCACACCAGAATTCCATCTCACCCATACATCTGTAGGGTATTTAAAGCCTACAAAAAATGTGTTGCTCTGTTCAGAGAACAGAAAATTAAATTATAAACACAGGCCCCAAATACATTTATTTTAACTCTGCAAGACAGTTACCCCTCCATACGTTTAAGATGTATTTGTGCTGTTCCGTAACAGGGGACAACATTTGAATCACTAATCAAATTGCTAATCAGAAATTCAAAACCAACAAATTACGGTCATTCAAGTAAATTTAATAATTAAGTAAAACTGTAGGATGTTAATAAAACTTCTCCACCATGTTATATTTAAGGATAATAATTGATCAGCACATCTTACAAGATATTTTTCTGTAACTCATGCTTGTGCAGGTAGATTAACTCAGGGTTTTTTTGTGGTTTTTTTGTTTTGTTTTTTTTTTTTTACAGCTACACATTACTGAAAACTATCCATACTTTAAAGGGAGAGCCTTGTTAAGTATGAGGATCATCCATAAATATTCCAGATCAAGTAACAATCAATAGGCTAGACGCATTCTGCACAAGAAGTAAAAGCAGACTCCTCTCTGAAGTACTGATCTTATAAAACTTAAACAGTGTAAAACTAAATAAGCCAGCCTATTTGTAAGTTGCTTCAGGAGAATCAGTATGCAGTACTTTCTCAGAGCAGTCACTCCTAAAATCCTTGGGGATACCTACTTGTCACAGAATAAATTATCTGGCTAATATCCAATATTACAGTATATGTCAGTGGGCACCCAGGAGACAGGCATTAGACAGCACTTAGCTTCTTCAGCCTCGCAGGGTAGTCCTTACAAAAATGACTTTGCCCAATTATAAAACATAACTGATGTACTTATTTTGGTGTTTTCCAGCAGCAGCCTTTCAACCTAAAACATTTATAGAGCACTGCATTTTTTTTTCCAAAAACAGGTCCCAAATTACACTACACTGAATATTTTTCACATGAATATTAGATTTTAAGCCATTCAAAGTAAACAAAAATATCTGAACCCTAATTTGAGTGTTCTCAAATGCTAGAATCATTCTCTCTAACAGAAACTATTGTGGAAATAAGTTCTCCCACAACTCTAACAGCAACTCTTCTTCCCTAGTTCCTTAACATAAATAGCCAAGTTTGCATCCCACATGCAGCACATATATAAAGCTAAAAAAACACATGCATAGCGAGTACATCATAGCTCTCTCATAAAAACGAGACTTTTCCGAGCCATCGACTTCAGTTTGCTGTAGCAAACCCCAGTCACCGGCAAGCCATAGCAGGAGAAACCTGTTGACACTGAAGTTGCAAACCATATCAAAGAAACCCAGTAGGCAACACAGTGAGGCTAAAGAGAGCGCTACTTTGCCTGCTTGGAATTCAGATTTTTAAAAGTGATATCAAAGAACGCAGAATGCTGGAAGATCGAGAAAAAGGTTTTTCACAAAAAGAAGGGGGAAAGACTTTAGAAAATTCATTAGATTTTACTAAACTGCAGCAAACTATGCACAAAAGGGAGGCACTCTCCAGGACGAGAGCCACCGACAAGACCGGGTTTCGTAACCGGTGAGACTCGGGTCAGGCCGGGTCTGGCGTTCACGTACTGTGTGCGAGGCGCTCCGGACACGCAGCCTCCCCAACTCACCGCGCAATTTCGCGGACCTCCCCGCCGCCACCCGCGCGGCCCCTTCTCCCCCAGCCCGCCCTCTCGGCACTCCTGACAGCTGCAAGGTGAGAGCCGCCAGCCCTGCCCGCTGCGGCCGCCCCACGCCTCCAGGTCGCAGGCGGCGCCTGCAGCGCGGCGGCGGGGCGACCGCCAGGGCCGGCGGGGAGCGGGGCCCAACG
>VXAL01010829.1:167297-224439 GCA_013399475.1 Chauna torquata
CCTAGGCAGCTCAGTGTATTTCCAACCACCAAAACCATCCACCCAGCCAAGATAAAGTCATATCACTGTCTTTGCCACTTTGAAAACAGCGCTAAAGGTCAGATATAGTAAAAGATTAAGCAGAATGCTTGTACTCAACATTTTTTAGAATACAAAATTGAGTTATGACTATTTTTTTTTGAGTTTTGAATGTTACTGTTAGTGTGTTCAGTTTTTGTTAAAGTGTTCTAACATAGTTGTAAAAAATGCTGCATCACAGCCCTAATTTAAAATGTGCCTTTGCAGATCCTCTAATACCGGTATTTGAGCCAACTACAGCAAACAATCGCAATAATTATCCACTGTTGACTGTGCTAGAGCTGCACCACAATTTACTGTGGTTGCAGAGCACTCTAAGGCATTCTTTTAAGTCTCCCTCAGCCAAGTACATCAGACTGTTGTAACTTCTGTCTAGCTGTTGAAGAAACAGCTTGCTTTTTTTATCCCCACTTAATATTTTCTTTCTTCTTTCCACTTAATGCTTTTTTTTTTTTTTTCCAAACAGTGCCATACTCCAGGATTGGGAAACATTATTTTCCATAAAAACAGTACTAATATAACAGAAATCTCCCAGTGATTCACTGGTACTCCTACAGGTACTTTGTACACACACACAACATCAAGGAATGACATGCTGAGGCTGTTCCTCAACACAGTTCTGATATGTTGGGCTCTGTTGCCCCTTTTCCCCGCATTGTCTAGAATCACCCCCCGGTAAGGTTCAGAATTGTGATCTACATAACTGACTACCATCCCCGTTGTAAACCACATGTGCACTGACATACATCAGTGGGGAGCTGTGTGTTTCCTTTGTACTTTCAAGGAAGTCCTCATATTTTTGTGTTTCCATGCCAAGAGCCTCAGATGAGGCGAGTTGACTACCTGAAACTCGCGTGTACTATTCATCGTATTGTATCTACATCATAATACAGCCAAGCTGTTTTTCAGAAATTTAGAAGTACCACCTCCCAGGGAGCAGAACTAGCTGGCAAGTGTCCAATACATCCTCAAATAATTGTGCTTTCATTACTTTCATTTGTCTTATTTTCAAGGTAAGATAGTGTTGTAGTAGGTGAAATTCTATAGAAACTATGCCTACCGTTTCTAAAACAGAGATGGGAATACTACTGACTGCACAGGATCTATCTTTGAGAAAAGAATGAGAGTAGAGAGCAATGTTGGAGGACCATGGGACTGAGGAAGAAATGCCCACATTACATGGGATACGATCATGACAAGAAAAGGAACTATGACTTCTGGGATTTGAGTACCCTGAACGCTCTAAGTGAAGCGCTTCTACTCTACAACAAATTAGGTGAAGGTATGGCACGCACAGGAATATCCACTCGTCTGCTGACAGAGCTTCTCTGGAAGAGGATATTTTTAACAAGAAATGAAATCAAGTATAACTTATAGATCAGCACACGCTGTTGTTACCTATTTACCAGCAGAAGTCCCCAGTGTAGCCACAGCTGCAAAAAGAGAATTTTTATAACTGGGGAGATCTTTCCAGATTCATGTTTGGTGTGTCCTGACTGAAGGACACAGGTTTTGGCACAAATAGCAAGCTTGTATGTACTATGTTCTGCTGTTCTGCGTGTTTGGTTTGGTTTTGTTTAAAACAGCTATAGACTTCTCATCACAAGAGGCCAATAGTATAACAGATTTTGCTTAAAGGTGAAATGGCAGTCTAAAGCAATTTCTCTTCAGTCTCATAACTAGCATTTTATTCTGTCCTTCAGGCTGACAGAAGAATACAGGACTTTTTAAAGTGTATCTTACCGGCAGAAAGAATCCTACTTATCCATCAGTTTCCTTGCCTATCAGTTTCCTTACACTATGAAAAGTCATACAACTGCCACCTATTCAGTAAGCTTATTATGAGGGCATACTTTTCCCAAGGGCCGCTGGACACAAGTACAGCGCAAAAGTATCCTTTCCCTCTTCCCCCCACTATTTGAAGAATAGCATGCTTCACAGAACCTATAAGATTGTAATAAAACATTCAAAAAGTTTGAATGATCCTCACAAAACTGCTCTTTCTTCAAAGCATTCACAAAATGCGAAACATTTACTACAAGTGTACAATTTATTTTTTGCTACATAAAGTATTCCAAATTCCATCTTTGCAGGTATATATATTTTCAAGAAGCTTCACTAGTTTGTTCATAAAATAGTCTGATTCTGCAAACACAACACAATTTTTAAAGTATATATTTTTAAACTTACACATTTTTCTTTCTTGCCAGTACAAAACAAACAAAAAAACAAACACAAGCAAAAAAACCAACAATCAGGAGTTCGAATGGGCAGTGCTAAATTTAGCATTTGTGTATTCTGGATGCAGTGTTAAGCCCACAGATAACAGGCCCCATCCCCACAGCACATAGTACAGCTATTGGAAACAAAGTCCATAACAGACTGAGTTCATCCTGTAGAAGACCATTTGTAATGCAAGCAGATTGAGTGGACCTGGGTTTCTCCACTGAGGCACAGCAAAATGTTGGCCTTTTGCTGAACTTCTGTCTGGAGGTATTGGTCTCAAACAGCTTTTGGATAGCAGAAAAAAATACATCAGCAGTACTAAGCTGCTTTTTCATCTCCCAGAGAAGCTGTGCTATACCTACTCCTCTCTGTTCCCCTAATCCCTTCAGTGTCCCACTTAATGCAGTCATCATTGATTGGACTTTGTCAACGGTCCTTGCAAATGAACATCAACAAAACTATGCAGGGTATAATCATCTATGAGCAGTAGATCTTATCTCAATCAGCTTTGATGAAGCAAATTTAGGTGAATTAAGGACTTTTGCAAAAATATTATTAAAATGTGCTTGTGCCAAAGCACCAGACCTTCCAATCTTCCCATTAATCAAGACTTATGATCTAACCGATCTTTCCAAATTTGACCTAATAGAGCTGAAAAACTGCATATCTCCAGAAGTACTCATCCACAGCAAAAAATTTTTAGCCTGCTTTCGATTAGCCTTCCTGTAACATCAATTTCAGCAGCTGCAGACTTGCCATTGAGTAGTTTCTTGCCTGGACAGTCAGATAGCTCATAAGGCCTGCTACATCAAGATTAAAAAAAGAGAGAAAAAAAAGATACCTTGCAAAGTGGTACAGACTTAAAGACCACACTATATTATTTTTAATGTTTACTTATCTTTCATCATTTTCTCTCCTTGATATGGGCTTGCTTATGTTTTCCCTCCTCTGAGAAATTCTCATTTTAAGATGAAGGAAATCCAGTTCTACCAGCCAATTCAGGTGGAGTGATATTTACTTACGTGGACAGTCCCGCGCATGTCATTGCTTGAGATAACTGAGTCATTTGTAAGGCAAGGACAATGTAAGTTAACTTCTTTAAGAAGCAGTGGGGCAGAGATGGAAGAAGGGAAGTCTGAAAGTTGTCAGCAGAAATAAGACATCTGATTCCTTCTTGTTCTTACCATAACTGGAAAAAAAAAATGTACTCAAGTCAAATGGTGAGAAGAATTGAAACAGCATTAATCTCTACAATGACTATTTTTTACATTTTATGACAATTTTCATTATCTGTGGTTTTCTTTTTCTCTACAGTGTTTGTAAATGGCTTAAAGCTAGTATAAACATGGCTAGCCAGTTTGATTTCCTAGTTTGGTTAAATTTTCTCCTTCAATTTCAGTATTTCATTTCAAAACACTATGTGACATCTACATTGATAGTACGTGAACTGGTCTGATAGCCAAGGTATGGGTTTAGATGTTTCAGATTTGTAACTCACCATGAAGTCAATAATGTACATATAAAATGTGCATATTAATATTAAACAGATATTCAAGTTTTCCACATAATAAAAATACTGCTAAAAATCTATGCTGCATGCTTTTCCCTATCAAAATAGACTTTAAAAAATTAGTTTTGAGTATAAAATTAGTGGGATCTCACAATACACAAATCTATCTTTTTTATTTTTTTTCATGATACAACAACATTCCTCAATCTTTTGTTGTTGTTTTGTTTTTAAATCTAGCATTTGCATACCTGTTTCACAGAGAATTTTATCACATCAGGTAGAACCAGAAAGTCTAACTTACGAGTGAGACCTAGGGATATATTTTCTTATTCACACATTGGTAAACACAATATATGGTAAAAGCTGGAAAAAATAATTATATTGTTGTATGATTAAAGTTAAATTAAAATTAAATGATTTCATGAACATTGCTTGGTCAGTTATGCTCTTCAGGGCTTTTGGTTGTTCCACTTCTGGTGGGCTGTTTATGTGAGCAGTTACTTTTGTAAGTACAGCAGCTGGAAAACTCAGAGTCCATTTCCATGGTTACAACCACCTTTTCACTGGAAATATCAGTTAGTTTGAAAAGTCACATATCTATTTTCTCCTTCACCAATTTTCCATATACATGTAATTAATAAAGAGGTATGAAAGCACTTAACTGTTGTTTTGTTAGGATTAATACAGGGTGATATTACAGTGATACAGAATTAATACACAATGATATTTTGAAAGACAATCAATTTGTAGGCAAAAGTAATTTAAGTCTAAATCCTGTTACTAAGACTATTTAATTTCTGACTGAATAAGAGAATTATTACTAAAGGATGCTTTCATGGCAATAGTTTTTTGTGATTACTATTTCTTCTGGAAAGACTAGTTCATTACCCTATTCTAGCACTGGGAAAATGAATCAAATCTTTCTTTAATTAATGGGCATATATTGATGGATAATTCACACAGAAACCATCAGAATGGTATATTTTGTTTGCTCTTTACTATGGTGAATCTAAGTTTTCAAATTAAATGATCCCTTATAAATATTTCTACAGACTATCTTCATCTCCAAATATGTATTGACTGTGGTGCAAGGCTCCTGGTTCTAATAGAACAGGATCTTTTCTAATTGAATAGCCTATTGTGATTTTTTTTCTTTTATGCCATATTTTCTTATTAGCCACAGTATTTCGCTTCCTTCTCTATCCTTTTCTTTCAAGTTTTACACAGGCAGGAGCTGCCAACGGGCAATGTGGCATCCCTTCCTGGGTAGGTAGCCCAAGTGAAACTAAGTTACGAGTTTCAGTACTCTATTCACTACATATGCACCACTGCTCCCATTAAAGTTATTAATCTTCACTGTGACTTTAGTGGGCATCATCTGGAAACAAATTAACTGCCAGTTACAGGATATTCATTCAAGACAGTGTGTTTAGCTGATTCTTTAAACTACATTCAATACATTTATTTTGTATTCTATTTATGTCTTGCAATTTTTCAGCAATCCTGCAATAGGTTCAAGTTGTCCAACAACTTCCTACACTTAATATACTTTGTAAATGCTATGATTTTTAAAAATACACCTGTGAAAATCCAAGCAGTGTTGATTTTCAATGTCTGTTAGACTAGTTTCGGTAAGAATATTTTATTATTATTATGTTAATTTTAATTTTTCTTTAAAAAAATAGAAAAAATATTATTGGACTCTAAATAACAGTTTATTCCATTGACTTCAATCATCTTTAGATTTGACCTCACATTCCTATAAAAGATTTGTAAAACTACTAGAATCAATTTCAAGCAAACTGAATAATGTTTATTTAACATTATTTCACCTGTACTTTTCATCAAGGTCTATGTCTTCTGACAGTTTGTGTAAGGCCCAGCCAAATGTACACATAATGAAAGGAACTCATGAAAGCTGGAGGAAGCCAAAATATGAATTATCCTAGGATTCTATATTGACTCAGAAGAGATTATGAAGGAGTGAGGCAGGACATAAGTCTTAACTCTGGATTATTACAGTCATTATAATGACAAAAAAAAAAAAGTAGAATAACAAAAAAAAAACAACCACTGCCACCACCAAAAGACCAACTGAAAGGACTCCAAGGAATCACAAGAACTGCTACGAGAAAGTGAGCGCTTTGTTAGTCTTAAAATATAGGTTGTTAGCAACAGTAAATCTATAAAATACTAGCACAAGAGAATTACCAAAATAAGCAGGAATTATTCAGAATTCAAAAAGAAATAAACAGAACTTTAATCAACAATTTTTTACTCTTCCATAGGCTACTTGAAAAAGTTTCCTATGTTTTGAGTAATTCAAGTACCTCATGGAACATTTAAAATACGCACATCAAAGGTCGTACCTTTCCTCACAACAAAGCCAAATCCAAAAGAGAAGCAAAAATATTCTTCTGTAAAATAACTCTTAAGATGAAAAATGGGATAGATGCGTGAAGAAATACCACTACTTTGGACAGAATCAGAATATTCTGAAGGCTGGAGCACCTCTCCTGTGAAGGGAGGCTGAGAGAGCTGGGGTTGCTCAGCCTAGAAAAGGGAAGGCTCCAGGGAGACCTCACTGCTGCCTTCCAGTACCTAAAGGGGGCCTACAGGAAAGCTGGGGAGGGACTCTTGGAGTGTAGTGACAGGACAAGGGTAGTGGCTTTACACAGAAAGAGGGTAGATTTAGATCAGATATAAAGAAGACATTATTTACTATGAGGGTGGCGAGGCACTGGAACAGGTTGCCCAGAGAAGCTGTGGATGCCCCATCCCTGGAGGTGTTCAAGGCCAGGTTGGATGGGGCTTTGAGCAACCTGGTCTAGTGGAAGGTGTCCCTGCCCATGGCAGGGGGGCTGGAACTCGATGATCTTTAAGGTCCCTTCCAACCCAAACCATTCTGTGATTCTGAGAAAGCATGAAAGAGCTTCAGCATATTGTCTCACATAGAGCATATGCTCTCACATTTTTCCCCCAGATTGTGGGGGATATAGGTCAGGTTTTAATACATACTGCTAGTTAACTGCTTTGTTTGATTGTTATGCAGGTCATAATAATATCCCACAGTCCAGTCAATTCTAGAATTGCTCTATGCTGCATTTCTTTCCGCAAATGAAAGGCCAATAGCTCAATACAAAATGGATTTTTCAGAGCAGAGGCTGTGTATGGCAAACAACAAATACAGTTAACTGGTGCACAACTGGAAAACTCATTTTGAAATAGTTTTTGGGATACCTGGTGAGTAGGTTATGGTCCCTGAAAGCCTGAAGGAGAAAGCATGTGGAATTTCTCACCTAGGCAAACAAACATGAAGTTTAGCCAAACAGAACACGCTAGCAGTTAGATCAGTAAATCATTCTGAATTGGTCCACTCAAGATGCGGAGGTAGGCTAGATCCAAAGCAATTTACTTTCCTTCAGGGAACTAGAAGGTAGGTAGGGAAATGACTATGATTTGCAGAGTGAATAGTCCCATCTTTCTCCATTCATAATAGAATTTAAGCTAACAATTTGTTCCTAAAGGTTTTGTTTAATAAATAGTTGTGGGATGATGTTCTATACAAGGATGTTTATCAGAAGGTTTGGAAATACCGAACTGAAAAGAGGTATTGTGTAGCACCTTCCATTATGGGCAGTTACCTAGCTGTGGGCAACATCTCTTTATAAACTATGATATTCTGACTTCAATTTCTTTCTCCTTTTTTACAGCTTTGCTTTGCTTTAGTTCCTTTCTTACAACAGAACAATAAGAAGATAATAGAGCACTGAGTGTTTAATATGATTTTATCTTTTACTTCTTTTTTACCTTGCCTTGCTCTACTTGTGACTTTTCATTTTCTTCAGTTAAAAAAATAAAAAATCCCTCCCAAAGGTGTAAAGACAGTATTTGACTCTAGTCTAATTTCCATACGCTACTGTATATCTAAGCAGAAGTATCTCCAGCTAAGTCAGTGAATCTACACATGCATTAGGCTGATCTGTTTGAAAGATAAATCACATCTGTTCCATCTCACTCCGGTCCTAGCTGTCTATTTTAAGTGGCTGGAAGTAGCAAATCCCTCTCTTAGCCCATGGTCTAACAGCATCTAACACACAGCCCTGATGACGAAGTTTTACAATCATAATTTACACATACAAGACTAATACCCGTGTTTTAAGCCCATAAAACATTTTTCTTACAAATCTTCATTGGAAGGCTATGCTGATAAGGGGGAGAGAAAAAGGTTGCCTTCACTTTCAGAAAGCAAAAAATCTATATTGAATATTGTGAAACTAAAAACTTCTAAATGACTATTCATAAGCTCAAAGTAATCAATTAGATACAATGCTCCTCCCTTGCATAACAGCTATGTATAAAAATGTTATAGCAGTGACCTAATTTGTGAAAGCTAAAAACTTTTAAAAATACAAAATACATTAAAAAATTGATATTCCTAAAATTAAATTCCTATAGATTTTATCTCAAGACCAGTAGCCATTCACAAAATTTATTACATAGCTGTATACAAATGAATTTATCCTGAATTTCATGTTATACACAGACCAGTGAATCAGCTTTGAAAGAGAAAATCCAAAATTAAAAGTGAAAGAGAAAATTATAAATCATTAGGCTTGTGCAGTTTGTTTTACCCTTTTGAGTAGAACATTATTTTCATAATTTTTATCATTTAGTATCATTTTTTTTGTCTTTTCCTATTTGAAGAAGAAAACATATTCTCCATTTATTTAACAATTGAAACACCCATAATTCTTTTTTTTCAGAAACCTGACATAGCCCTTACACATAAAAGAAAAATAATATTGACAGCTACTGTAAGAAGAGTTACTACACATACAGAGGCAATATGGATTACTAACCAAGTCTCCATTTATGGGGTATGCTGGAGTGATGGAGAAAAAAATAAAAATAAAAAAATCCAATGCTTAAGGATGCCAAAACATGTCCTTCAATTACAAATTGTGTTTACAAGATCTCACTTATCCCAGATATGCATAGTCATAGCTCTAACTACTACAACAATGTGACTGAGTAGAAAGGGGGGGCACAACCCCCCCCCCACGTCATCCATCGTGTGAGATAGTTGCTGGAGCCCAGTGGTACGTGCTGTGACAACGAGCACAGGTGGAAGCAAGGACCCACAGGCAGAACAGATGGATTAGCAAAAGCAGCACAGGCAGGTCCTTCAGACTCCAGGAGCAGTTCCTGTGATGTGCTGACTTCTCCCTGTTCTGGTGTCTGATCTGATTTTTTTTGTGTTTGCTTTAGCAAGGCTGCTGTGGAGCAGAGAGATTCCTGGTGTGTGTGTGCCACAAAATTGCACTGCTTTTACTCTGTTTGGAGACAAATGAAATAAATCCATAAACCCATGAGATTTCCACCAGCTGTCGAGAAATGACACCATGGTGCTGGTAATGAAGGGAAACTGAAAAATCTGACAAGTTTAGGATGAGTTCAGAATGGACAGGTAACATTCCCATGTGAGTTCTTCGAAGTAGTAACTGTTAATACAGATAAGGGGAATGGGGAATGAAGAGAAATAGTTCTTTGAAATATTCAGACAGCCTTTCACCACTTCCTTCTACATCGAAAGGAAAAATAGCTGAAGCAGAGTCACTGTGAGTGACATGTAACAGTCTTTGGGAAAAAAAACAACCCAAAGTTGCAAAAGTGAATTTCTGATAGTTCCACACTTATGGTCCCTGAAATATTTCTGTACCTATCTGAGCATCCAACCAAAGTGGTCCGTTTGCTTTTTTTTTCCTCTTTTTTCCTTTTTTTTCCTCCTTTTTTCCTTTTTTTTTTTTTTTTTAAATCATACATGTAAGTTAGGATCAAAATCTAGTTTGAAGTTTGGTAACCAGTTATTCCCTTGAAACAGCCGACGTGGTAGATGGCAGTCTTTTTACCCTGTGGCCTGAAGAGGTGAGCATGTCACTAGATTCTATTCCATTAGCATCTGGGCTATGAGAAAGGGACGAGCCACCCTTTTTGTCACCAGGACGTTGGCCTTGCTTGTCCTGGGTCACTGCCAACTTAAGAGCTCTGCTTTTGTATTGAAACCCAAGTAACATTTCACGTGGCTCTGACACCAAAGCTTCACGCAGCTCTACTCAAAAGATCACGTTCAGAGTCAGTATCTGATATTGCTAGCCACGTATCATCGTAACAGATATTGTTCTAGAGAATGCACTGCTCCTGTCACTGCACTGAGGCAGGTGGCTTATCCTCTCATCTAATACTTATAACGCACTGATGCATTTGTTTCATTAGAATTGCATATGGCTCTCTTCATCTAGGTTTACATTATCTACAAAGAATTTATCCCAGAGGAAGTTACCATAAAATTTGCCTTATCTTGCCTGGGTTTTCCACCAATAAAAGGAAAGGTTTTGAACCATAGTCCTGAAATATTAATTTTCCCTCATTTCCTCAGGGCTTTTTTTTTTTTTTATACTTAACTCTCCAAATTTTAAATTTTATTTTTTAAAATTCTTTAATCTTTTGTATGATAAATAATTTTTGTACTGAAATGATTTTTACTTCTGTGATTTATTTCTACATATTTAGAGAGTGATTTGGTGTTCAGTACACGAATCAATTATACAGATTAAGAGATTCTTCTCTTTTGTCAGTGATGATCTGGGATCCAAGGACAGGTGAAAGTTGTAACATTAGATTGAATTACACTGGATTAGATTCAGTTCTGAACATCTAAAATGCACAAGGATATTTGGATCTCTGGTTTTATCCTGAATATTTGAAATTCAAAGGCTACAAAGTTTAACTAATATATACCATCTCCCAAATACTGGAGGAAAAAAGAGTGCATACCCCTGTCTCTCTCCGTGCATACACACACATGCTAACCCCAGCTGTTTAACCTTTTTTACACGTCTCTTACATGTTTAAAACGCTGATCTTGTTTTTCACCTTCACTTTCACTGAATGGTTGAGGTTGGCAGACACCTCTGGAGGCCATCTGGCCCAACCCACCTGCTCAAGCAGGGCCACCCAGAGCAGGTTGCCCAGGATCATGTCCAGGCAGCTTTTGAAGATCTCCAAGGAGGGAGACTCCACAGCCTCTGGGCAACCTGTGCCAGAGCTCCATCACAGTAAAGCACAGTGAAGAAGTGTCTCCTGACGTTCAGACAGAACCTCCTCTGTTTCAGCCTGTGGCCATTGCCTCTTGTCCTGGCACCAGACACCACTGAACACAGCCTGGCTCTGTCCTCTTGTCACCCCCCCTTCAGGTATTTATAGGCATTGATAAGATCCCCCTGAGCCTTCTCTATAGGCTGAACAATCCCAAACCTCTCAGCCTTTCCTCATAGGAGAGGTGCCTTCATCATCTTTGTGGTTCTTCGTTGGACTCTCTCCAGTATGCCCATGAAGGAGTTTAATACCTTTATTCCACAGAGGGGAAAATAAGTAACTCCATTGACTCTGATACACAAACAACTAGCTTCAAGTCTCCTTTCTTTCCCAGCTTCCATATGCTGATCACTCATCTCAAGTGCTATACTCCTCTTACCAACCTCAGCAGTTCATACACCGTTCACTTCCATTTAGCAATATGTTACTCTCCAGAGAAAGACCCCTTCTCATTTAATCCAGTCCACATACTAAAGAGGCTGGAAAACACTGTATAACCCTTGTGAAGTTTATACAGTGGAAAGACCTACTCTTTAATGAAACACGATTTCCTGAAGTATTAAAGCAATTAAAAGGTGTAAAAGGAAGGAATATAAATGGACAGAGAAGACATGAAGCTCTCCCTTATCTACTTCCTGCAGGCACTAGGAATGGAAGAAGATGGTCTTTCACTTTTTATTGCTGAATTTGGGAGATGTAGTTCTAAATGAGCTGCGCTTGCTCCCTGTCGCTTTATGTAATAGATGGGGAAATTTTAATGGACTTACTGATGATGTCTCAAATTCATTTAGTCTCCTGGTGCTCCAGCTGAATATATTTCCAAACTGTTGAGATCTCTTAAAAATCAGTTTTGATCTCTCTCTAAGCTCTAGCAGTGTTTGATGTTCTTATTTGCTCCCCAAAGCCAGCTGGGAAACGGGTAGGACAGCAACCTTTCTCCCGTCTAGGTAGGGAAGAAGTTTCTAGTCAAAATGCTTTCGTTAGTGGATCTCTTTATTTCCTGTAGCACTTGGCCAGAATTAAATGCCACCATTTAAAAAGCACAGGGCTTGGTTCAGGAAACACATAATGCATTCAGAAATCACATGTATGCTCTTCTCAATTTCTCCTCTCTCAAAAACCATTTTTACACCCTTGGTACCTACACCAAATTTGGTAGCAGATGAACACTGCAACAGTGTGGCAGCATCAGATGCATCAGTCAGCCATTCCATGAGTCACCAACACTAGTAAAATGATGAAGGAAACAATAATATTCACGTTACTTATCAAGCCTAAAGCAAAAGTTATTGGTACCTCAAATGCTGAATGAAATCACAAAAAAAGTTATAGAGCAATATGGACTTCTATTTGCAAAATGGGATCTTAAAGATTAAGCAAGAAGCAGTTCTTAAGAATCCAATGAGTAGGTGTAAAATGACAAGAGCTTAATCTTTCTAACCCCTTCCTATGCATTTTTGCAAGGTTGAAGGAAGTTTCACCTTGCCTTGACCTAAAACTACACTCTAGTATAAATCCTGTATCATTGTGGAATGTATTTGTGATAAATCAGACTGCCTATAGTGTACAGGGGATATTATTCTCAACGTATATGTTCCTCAAACACAATAGCAAATCTGACTCCATAGAAATATAAAGTGATTAAAAGAGATTTTCTCTTAGTCCAGATATTACTAATCCTAGATCTGTAGCTGACTTGTTTTTATGAACCACCTTACTAATACACCATGGGAACCCACAGAGAACAAAATTACAGAGCTGCCAAACTCCTCTGATGATTAGTACCCTTACAGAGCTCTAAACTCTTAGATTACATCCCCAGAGGTCCTGCTACATGAAATTTCATATAAAGAGCTGGTTTCTTCAAAATTATTTGCTGGATTCTTTGAGTTTATATTATCATATCAGCTATAAGTCACTGTATACTGCTTACGACTTGGTTTCTGAAGGAGGAAACTTTGTTCCTACAGTGCCCTTGAAATATTAAACAAGGTGTGTTGTTATGATTGTACCAGCATTTATATACACCAGTCAGCAGAACTGTTTTCATGTATACCTGCTTACGTTTCATATCTGACAACAACAACAACAAAAATCGAAGTATAAAAAAGATCCTACTCTGCATCTTCTTTGTTTTGATAGTGTTGAACAAAACCAAGAGCTTATAGCAGAATTTAGTAAGACAATCCACAAACTGTTTTTTCCTTTATGCATTATAAGGTATTGAGCGCAAAGAACCTCCCGCCATGATTGCTACATAGCACTGCTGATAAGTTTCCTTGTTGAGCAAAGAAATCTCTATCAGGCTTGATGAAAAGTATCTAGTCATTATTCTGAACTGCATTTATCATCATCTTTAAACATCCTGGTTTTCATTACCTTGGCCTGTTTTCTTTAAAGCCTCCTGCTGTTCCTCATTTCCTCCACTTTGAGCTTCCCTCTTCTCTTTCATAGAGCCTGCCTCTCTCTCCTGCTGCACTCCATTTCCAGGCAGTTACCACCACCGCTATAAAAACCTCAAGAGCTGTTGAATCACTTAGCTTCCCCTTTTGCCGGGCAAAATCCCGAAATCAGTACACACAAAGCAAAGCGGGCACTGTCTGTTCTCTGTTCCAGGCCACGTGTACTATCCATGTTATGCATCGACCTAATTCAAGGAGATCATTCCAGGGCATAACAATGTATTGATTTTCTCTGTAGTTCCGAGAGAAACACTATGATAAACAAAGTACTGGCTCTTCGCCTGTGTTTTGCATCAGCGCATTCTCCCTATACTACATGTAGTTTTTATACATACTTTAAGTGAATCAGCCACTCAGCATCACTAAGCAAGATGCCTCCAGTACTCAGAGGTACCACAAGGTATCAAGATACCAGCAGAGGAGGACAGCTCACAAGGATGTTCACTGGCAGGAGCTGGCACACAAGTCAAGGCTCAGAGCTAAGCCTCCCTGCCTGACCCAGCCGGGACTCTCGCTAGGCTCCCCGTATCGTCACTGAGCTCGGGAGCACTCTGCATTCGCCTCCAGACAGGCTCACGCATCTGAAGTCTGTCTCTAAAGGGCAAGCTTCATGTAGTTTACCAATTTCTTCAAACAACTTCTTAAGAATATACTTAGCTTACTATTAAAATGTCAACTAAAAATTTGAAAATGAAAAAAAATCTTACTTTGATAACTTAAAAATATCAGCTAATCAAGGAAAAAGTTATTTGGTTTTGTTGGGTTAGGGATTATTTATTTATTTAGCTTTGAGAGCAATGGACTGATGATTAGCTTTTTTAAAAAAAAAAGTAATTTGAATGTCATTATTTTAAATCAGAATCTAAAATTGTGGTGGATTTTAGTATACAAAATCTGGCCCAGACTCAGATTTCACTTATATGGCTATCAATGTGCAACAAATCTGATTTAACGGATTAGTCCAGAGTTGCGCTAATGACCCAACTGAATCTCACGCTCCACAGCTGAAATGCTACATTATATATTCTCCCAGCAGCATTGCCAGAAAATCTTAATATAGTTCTTCATTGAATCAAATTAGGTATGTTTCGCAATAGTTAACTATAATAACTTTTTATTTCAACTTCTCATTCAGTGTTGTTATTGTTGAAATCTCAGGTACATTTCCATCAGCAGGAAACACCAAGACATTTTAAAAGCTTTGCACATAATTGCCATTCTATACCATTCTGCATGCTTTACCTAAACAGTGTAATTTTTTCCCCCTGATCTACACTAAACCCCATGAAATGAAAGAAATTGAAAAACATGATTTCCCGTATGAATTATCACATTTCCTGTGATTAAATTTTGGGTAGTTATAACATTATCTGTTTCTTTTGACAAGTCCAATTATTTTTGGCATGTGCACCCAAATTGTATTTCACTTTCTGAAGCAGCAGCTCATTACGACCAGTAAAGTCTCTAGTAAAAGGAAGGCATAGAAGAAGTACTTTATAAATATTGACTTACTCTTAGTACCTGTCAGCAAAAATGCAAATGGTCACAAATCACAGCTGCAAAAGAAATGCAACAAAAAGCAGGAACAGATACTACACAGACTGGCAAGAGTAAAGTGACTTCCAGACACCCATGCATCTGAACTGGAAACACTTCAAATAAACAGGACAAAGATGCTCCAGGTGGACATTTTGGTCCATAATTAAGGTTATATCTCTATGCATTCTGTACCCTTATAGGATACAGTTTTTTATGTTAATGTTAGTTTTATGAGATCTCTTAAAAGCAAGATACGGTTCATAATTGTCCTATTCTCTTCCTTATCCAGCCTATGGTATATTTGGCTTAACTCAGTAATATACCTACGTTGTCTTGTGTGCTCCAGGACATGATCTTGGTAAAAACAATAAGGACTAACCCACGTCCATATTGTTCAAGTTGCATTAATTGTGTCCGTACTACATACTGTCCGGGGTGCACAATGACACTAATTATTCTGTAGTGTTTGTTCTGCAATAGATACATAGCTGCAGCACGCAGTGTGTTCTGGGCTGAAATCCTTTCTACCTTGGGCAGCTAACATGTTTTATTTTGTGCCCACACCATAGGTAGGAGTCAGCCTTTTTAACTCACTCGTGACCTAAAGATGCGGCCTGATTTCTGATCTGAATCCTCCTCCCACTGTTGATGCTTGTCAAGAATCAAAAACCTTGCAGGGATGGCACTGAGCAGTTAGCAAATGGATCCTGCCCTCTTGGAGGCACCAGTGTTCCTAGACCTTCAGAGAACCTCCATATGAAGTGGTTTCACTTTCCTGAAGCCGTAGAAATTAACTTACTCTTCCAGCAATGAGACCAGTAACAAGGAGTCAAATTTCTCTGAAGCCACAGCAGAAGCGAGTTCTTTTCAAACTCAGAATTTGAGTTTATTAGTATAGTATACCTACTGTCACTGCAAAAGACAGTTGGTCTACATACAATACCCATTCACCACTGAATTCCCTTCCTACACAGCAAACCAATATCCTGAATGGTTATTGTTCTCACTGTGTGGCATCGGTTGCAATATCTAAGAACAGCTGAGATAAACTTCCCACTCGCAGCCCCAGGTGTGTCCCAGGACAAGCAGGAATGATACCTGGCTCCTCAGGTGAAATCCTGGCTCTGCTGAAATCAGTGAAAGTTTTGCACTTTACTGGGATCAATTCTTCCTACTGTTGAGCCTCTATTCAACACATTTTGCACTTCCGTAGCCTATCAGCCAAAGCAAGCTAGATGAGGACAAGTTCTGCACAATGATGTTTTCAAATGTATACAATGGTAGTTTCCATAGAAACCCCCAAATTAATTTATGATTCCTTGTAACGTTTTCATGTCTCAAGTTAGTTAATTGTTTTATTTTTTGTAAAAACAAACACATCCAGCACAGATACAGAAGTAAGTAGTGCATAGACATGTCACGTAGAAAAGATTTCAAAATACTTCTTGATTCCTCTGTGTTATACCCTAGCTTCATATTCATTGTTGACACCTAACAATTTAAGTCTCTTCCCAGAAATGGCTTGTTGTTACAGGACAGAAAATAAAATGGATAAATTTTATATTTTTATTCACAGCAGTTTCAGGCTTTTACTGTGGCCATCATCGCAGAAGCATAGCCATTAACGCCAGACCTCAGATTTCTATTGTGAAGTCATTCATGCTTTATCTACAGACATAAACCTTGCTATACAGATAGCAAAGACAACTGGCTTGCCTTTTATCCTCCAGGAAGGCATTTAGAAAACATTAATTACTTAAAAAAAAAAAAAATTCTCCACATATCCTTCCCCCTCAAATATATCAAAGATTGACTGAAGGACAAATATCATATGGAACTAAAAATACCAGAATGCAAATTTTATCAAACAGATAGTAAAAGTGCAGAAAGAGGGTCAATAGTAATGGTAAAGAACAATATACTGTAAGAAATACAGGGAAGTTACTTAGATGTTCACTTTGCCTTTTTGATGAATTATGTATGCTCCTCTATACCTGGAGGAGAGCAGGAGTGGTTTCAGGAGACCTGTGAAAAATGCAAAGGTAGTGTTTGGGAGAAGAACTGCAGCTCTGGAACACAGAAATCTGTCCAGGCACATCCACAAAAAGTCTCAATTCTGCTACCAGGTAAATCAGAAGGATTTCTGCTTTAAAAGAGGGTGGGATTCACACTTCTGTTTGCTGACCAGACAACATGGGGAAAGGCTATCCAAGAAGAACTTGTACGCCAAATGAGAAAAAGTAAAACAGGTAAATCTGAAATTAGAGAACACTTGGCTAAAGCGCTGTCATTCAACAAGAACACAAGTGTAAGCACTATCACAAGAAACAAAAGTTATTCCTTTTAATACAAGTAGTTCTGAAAGAATGTAAAAAACTCCAAGGAAATGTGATCAAAATTCTAGTGTAAAGGAAATCTTGTAACGGAGAGTGCAAAGGGAATTGGAGATAACTGGAATTCAGCCAGGCTGAAGCTAAAAAGAAATAGGGCAGCAGAGACCAATTTTATCAAGTAAGATTGAACAATCAAGAACAATAGAAGCAATGACATTTTTTTAAAAAATTGAACAGTCAAAAAATTGAAAAATGGAAAGGAATTAGAGGCCCCCAGGTGAATCAAAATCAAGCTAAAGAATAAGAAAGAGATTGTTATTGTGTTATAGGAGAGGTAGATATACACACAGCAATCTCACTACACTAAGACCTTTGATTCTAGTTTTTGTGTCTAGTTCTCTAAAAGAGAATTAGCTGGATATGTCTCTCCCACCTTTCAAGCACCAATTCTGTCACGAGTGTGGATTTAGTGTTCTTGTAAATGTTTTAAAGATCTACAGTCTTAGAATCTGTCTTTCCTTTGTAAAGAATACATTTCCATCTCTTGCTGTGCTTGTTTGTCAACATCAAAATATTTTCTTTAAAGATCCGAGGTAGCCTCCCCACTAGCATCCAGCGTGTGTTGGACCACACACTCCAGGAAGCCTGATTCACATCTCACACCTGCCATTTGGTCCATTTTATGTTTGAAAAAGATTATGCTGTAAGATCCTATGAAGAAATATTTGGTCATGTTTAAAAATAAGAGAAAAGCTGTCTTAGTTATGTTTTCCATTATTTTGAAAATTCAAAAGATAAAGCAGTAATTCTTCCAGTGTATATTCCCACACATATCTTTATTCCCTTAGGAATAAAATCTCCCAGGTTCGCTGCAGCACAAGACTGGACCTATGTGTCACATCGTTGTTCTTACTTTCTAAAAATCGATTATTCCTCTTGCTTTGGCACTCAATTCAAAATACATGATTTTATATTTTTCCTAGATTTTGATGTAGATTGTAAGAAGAGCAAGCAGCAGTACCTTTTGACAGTTCTATAGTAGCCCTCCACAGGTTCCTTTTTAATATTTTCTAGGTATTAATTAAGCAAAATAACTAAATATTGGCCATGTGTTTTCATTTATTAGCAGCCCTTCAGGAGTGCAGGCAATCACTGTCTTGATTTGGTGTGGTTTCTAGGGTGTGGTGTGCTTTTTGCTTTTTAAAGTTTCTGTCTATTGCTGTGTATTTATTCCAGCAAGGGCAAAGTCTAAGAAGAGGATTTTGCAAGAACTGTGACTGTCCAAAGTCCCAGTGTATTTATTCCATTGTCTCAAGCACAGCCTTAAGAGATTTATGGTCATCAGAAATGAGATGTTATCCTATGTAGGAAGTTGCATCCTGCCAATTATCCAACACAGTCTTTATCCTGCAATTTTTGAAGATCTTTTAGATGTCCAGGTTCTCATGCTCACGATAAAGGCAGGGACCTTGAACTTGCTTTGACATTCTCACCTAAGCCTGAGAAGCAAGGTGGGTAGGATGGATCAAACATGTTCAAAGAAACCTGTTTTGCTAATGAGATACACTTAAGGATTCAGCATCAGTTCAGGCTTCCTAAATTCTGAAAACGTTCATTATCAAATCTGAAGATCTGCTCAATAGCAACTCCAGTTCAGAAATGGCAAGCAGCACAGACAAGCAAGACCAGCAATAAATGTTTTCTTGAAAATCCTCCCTAGCACACAACTCAGACAGCAAGTTCAGAAGCCAAACAATGAATAGAAAATTAAAATTCTGTGAAGTAATGGAGTGTTCTTAAGCTTCTCTGATGCAGCACAGAATATGGTGTAAAACATAAGTGTGATAAACAAACAAGCTTTTGTGTATTTTTCCTTTTTTTTTTTCCTGGCCAGAACTTTAAGGTTTCTTCAAAGCAAACAATTCTTGTCAATATACATAAACAGCTAGACTCACTAAGATGTAGCTGCTTTCAGATCCTCTGTTAAGCATGTTGTCTCTACTGCTACAGCAGAGTAGTAAGGGCACCTGGTGAACTTGTCGTTGCTTTAGCAGGAAATCAAAAAGAATCCCCTGCACCAATAACATGCCACTAATGCATCATTACAAATATGGTAATCCTTTTGACAAAGAGTTGCTAAAGAACATAGGAAAAGCTGATCTTGCTGGAATTCATCCCTGAATTTGTTGCCAAATATTTTGTTGAAATGCAGGAAACATTCTTGCCTTACAACCCTGAGGCAAACGGAGAGGACACAATCCATCCCAGGTGCCCAACGCGAGCTCTGCAGGGGCTGGAGCTATGTATGACATTAACAATTCTATCAAGATTTAGTACCCATTATTAATAAAAAAATATTAAATCACCATAGAATCCTATTGCTTTCTGTACTATAAAAGTTAGCTATCATCCTGTCTTGGTTAGATGACCAGCCAACCCTAAAGATAAAACTACTAAAAATGCAAATGGAGAATTGGAGATCGAGATAAAGAAATGGCAGATTTATTAAGCAATTACTATATATTTTCTGCCTTTAGATGAATAAAGAGGATTGATGGACTGCTGGATACCATACTCCACGGTATAATACAGTTAGCAACTGTAGTACACGGAAAGCAGTGGAAATGGGTCTGAAAAGATTAGTCACATTAAAGTAGAGAAAGTACTATGTCTAGCTATACATCGCTAGGAGACTGAAAGGAAATGAAGATGGAAATGAAAAAAGTTTTTTGACACAAGTCAAAAGATTGAAAAATATTAGAACATTACAACTGTTCATAAAACAGCCATAGAGAAGACTCTGGTCACTTTACCCAGTCTGACATAAAACTACCATGACAGCCTCTAAAATCAGGGCCAGGAAGAAGAACAAACTTTTTTGGAGAATAAGGCTCCTAGCAGTCTGAAATAGCAAAATAAATTGTGCATTTGCAATATAGAGGCATGCAAAAATCAGAAGCCTCACATGCTAGCACGGTGTATGCTAACTTCTTTTGCTTCTCAGGCAGGTTTTGGTACATCCACTGATCTCTAGCCTGCAACACCAAAACTTTTGGCTTACGAAAGTCCTGCGACTAGAGAGCAAACACATTCAAACCATATAAACCCTTAAAGGGGAAGCAGAACAAGGGAAGCTCTCAGCTTGATTTTCTTTTGCCTTGAACTGTCAGTATTGATTTTGCCGTCCTATTACTTTGACTGCAAAGTAAATGGAATTTAGGGGCATTCAAACAGTAGAAGATCAGGTCATGTATGTTAAGATCCTCTTTGTACAGAAAATAATGCCTCTCTCGCATAAATGGCATTTTGAGAAAGTGTTGTCAAAAGGATAATGTCATTTTCACTTTACCCAAACAAGTTCAGTGTATCTGTAAAATAGCTGAGCACCACTGAAGGAGGATAGATTGCTATTATGCAGCACACAGTTATGGGCAAGTTAATTTAATATTAGCTTTCAGCATAGAGAATGTATGACAAACTTCACAGTGAGTGATGGTCTTGGAAAATGTGCTTTGACAGACAGCATAGATTTAAGAGGTAAAGGTATCTTAACCAGATTGCTGGGGATCTTTTAAGATCTTACATGCAGCAGGCATGTGGAAATATTGCATACTTCAATTTTTCAGAAGTATTTGATAAGAGCCTACCCTGAATATCACCAAACAAAAATTAAGTCAAGAAGCAAGTGGAAAAAATGAGCCCATGACAAGTGCATACCTATGTATGTAAGAGCAGAGTGTAAGAGCAGAGCTGAAGTGAACAGAAGCCAGTATCTGAGCTGTGGGATGAGCCACATGTCCTCCTGAGGAAGCAAAGGAGATGTTCTACCCATCTCCTGAGCTGCTCAGAGCAGAGAACGCCAGGTTCTCTGTACGCGAAGCACAGAGCTTCAGACAGTTTTCACTTCTGCTCCCAGACAGGGAGGTGAAGGATGAGCTGAAATGAATTAAGAAGAGAGACACGGGATACCCCATGAATAAGAATGACAAAATTTACTTCCCCTCTGATGCTAAGCAGTAAGTGAGTTGTGACTGAGTCAAGGTGTGACCCTTGCTCTGTGCTGGGGGCTGCGTGCTGTCCTCCCAGGGCTCGATAGGTTGTCAGAGTTCTGCACAGAGCCACACCAGACCTGCCAAAGTTGGGTTTATAGGGTCAAGTGATTTTCTTGGAGAATATATATTTAAAACAACAACAAGAACAAAAAGACACAGCTTGATGCTTGTGCTCTAATTATTAAGTACAGTACCTTTAGTTCAAACGACTGTCAAAGTAGGGCAATTTGTATTTCAAAATGTATTGGAAAGGTCTAACATTTCACATCCCTTTAGGGAAACATTCTTGGATTTATTTTAGCCTATTAGGGAATGGGGGTAACTGCTGGGCAAGAGACAGGATTCACCTAAGAAGCATACAGAGAGAAGACAGCGTGAGCAAGATGGCATTACCACAGTAAGCAGTGAAGTAAGTAGATTTCAGTAAGAAGATTAGAACAAGAAATAAACTGGGTGAGAGGGATCAGAATTTCCTGGCTGCGCATTTTCCTCCAGAAATCCCACCGAACAAGGTCAAAATTTTCAAATTAAGACCCTTGCGCAAATGCATGAAAATTGAATTTTCCAATACCTTGCTTTGCACCTGTTTACCTTGCATGGTGTTAAATATACAGGTGGACCCTGTCATCTATCAGATCTCGCATTGTTACGGGGGTTAGAATGTGTAGTGAACAAAGACAAGGGCTTTCACAAAGACAGAAGCTATTCCTACGAGCACGGGAGTTAAAAGGCATCATGCAGAGTGGAATTCTGCTGCTGCATCTGACACAGGACACATCTGCGCAGCACAATGCAGTACTGTGCGGAGATACTTAAGCCATCTCACATTGAGCTCCGCAGAGGCTAAACAAAACAGTTCCTTATGAGCCGAAGTGGGAACGTAATGCTAATGCAGATCTGCTGGTTTCAGTATTTAAGCAAGCAGAGACATAACTGTACAGCAAGGCGCTAATGTGAAATGTAATACATCTCTGATGTGATGTTAGACTAGTCATTTAAATTAAACTCCACAATCGGTTACCAATATATATTCTACTTACAAATGTTCATCCTGAGACTGTGGATTTTGAGTTGCAGGAGAGTCACAGCTGTGACTAAAGCTGACTAGAACTGTGCTTTCAATGCACGAAGTTTGCAATTGGAAAGAAAAATAAAAAATTAGAAGCTGCTCCAGTAGTGGTTAATTTGGATGCTATCCACCATCCCAGGTCTTCTATCTGTTAAATGGAACTAATGGAAAAATATCCCTTTTCTCAGTCTTGTGAAAATTAGCTTAAGCACTTGGATATGATAATGAAGGTTTACAGAAACGCCTATGGGGGAAATGGTTTTGTATTTGTAGTAGCACTAGAACAATGAACAGCAGACAAAGCTGAGAGCCTTATACTGAGCAATAAGATTAAAGGTAGTAAATACTGGATGCGAGCATTACACATTCTGCACATTGAATAAGCCAGGGGTCTGGTGGGGCTAAAAGCGGTAGGTGACCACGTTAACTTTGTTGCAACTTGCATCCTCAAAATGGTGATGTTGAAACGATCCCGGCACTTTTGAGTATTTGACTTTGCTATCCCAGTAATAATGTTAGTCTTATAAGAAGGCTCTGCGTTAGGCCTTGACAAATGCACAGAAGCCAACCTGCCTCATTACACATTGTTATGACACTTTTCCTCATCCTATACCCTTGCATTTTCCAAAAGGGCAGAGATTTCCCCTCAAGTCCAAAATAGGTCAATAACCCAAATGCAAAGCAATCACCTTCCAGACATATATGTCTAAAAAATGCATCACTGCAGGCTTCCCCTTGTATGTGAAGTGATGAAAGCAGAGGCTCTGAGGAAGATCCAGCTTCCACACGGACTAGGCCTGAGGTGGCATTACTGCGCAACTGCTTGAGAAAGCAGTCATGTTAGCACAACAACTGCATGCTTATGCTTGGGAGCAAGTTAAAAAGACAAATCAATTTCTATCAAACTTTCAGTCCAATAGATTCTTACTACAAAGAGGTAATAATGTGATTATGCCAGGACAATCTGAAGAGTTTATAACGATCACTCATTTATAATGTTAGAATGCCCTTACTTGGTGACAGATGACTCTGCTTTTGCAATCAGCTTAATCACATGAATATTATAATCTCATCACCCCTCACTATCGATTGTGCATGATGTCAGATCAGTTTGAAGAAATAATTAGCTTCTGCACTGGGATTCCCCAGATAGAGTATATTAGCACACATGTGCAGAGATTTCATTTAAACACAAACCATGTAAAACCAGAAACATCTGGGTGCTGAACTGAAGCGTACAATAGCCAGAAATAATTGAGCAGCTTTATATATCCAGATCTTTTAGCTACCTTCCTGGCAATCTACCACAGAAAATGCACACTTCCTCCTCGTCACTTCGAAGGAAGTTTACCAAAGAGAAAAACATAAGCATTTTTATTTTTTTATTTTCCCCAGGGAAAGCGTCAATGTTGTCTGTTAAACTTTATTTGAGGATATGAAATCTTTGTAGATTTCTGTGTGAGCTTTGTGAGAACACAGTCAAAGCTGCGAGTTAAACTCCTAGGGACAACTCTAGATACCCAGGGAAGACATCAGTCATTAGACCTAGAATCCCCATGGAGGTATCCACCTAGATCCCCACAGGAATATCCTGTTATTTGGGTGACTGATCTGACTACTAAAGCGTGATATAAATAAGCAACACCATCTCTTTTCATCAACATGCTGTCAAGTATGGATAAGGAAGGAGGGCCACCACGGTCAACAATGAGGAGCATGCCTAGAGCATGAGTACCAGAAAAGTCCTCTGAAGGATTTAGGCATCACTTGACCTAGTTTCTGGATCTTCATAAAGCTCAGGAAAATCAGCTGGCAGCTACATGGGTGTATTGAGCAAGAACTTACAGAAGTGCCTGATCAGGTAAGGAGGGGATGCTGGTCAATTTAGCCAGTTTTAGGGGAAGATGATTACTGAGTGGGGGTTTTTTGATCTGAAGTAAGGGCTGGAAAATGAAGTGTGTTTAAATTCCATTTTAATGTTCATGTCCTCCTCCTCCTATATAACTTGAGAAGGCTTTTAGATGCAGGTGTATTACTGAATGTCAATGAGAAGGAAGTCTGGAGACACCAGGGTACTTTTTTCTTTATTGTTCTTTACATTACTCAGCAGGATATTACGTCAAATACCACCAATTTTACAGCACAGAATCCAAGACTTCCATATTGGCATTGTATTTTTCCCTCATATAATGTAACAAGAGTTTTATGATCCCAGTAGAAAGAGGAAGTTAAGTATTCTTCTGGACCCTTGCAGCCATCTGAACTAAATTAGAATATTAAATTCGGTGATTAGTTCGCAGTCTTACTTTTCCTTTGTGTACATAATTACTTTTTGCGAAGCAACAGAAGTGATTTCTAATTTTTTTTTCTATGCATCTTTTGTCCATTATTATTTGGCTTTACTTAGAAAAAAAGATTTGTAAACCGCAATTGTTCTTTGAAGTACATCCAAGTTAATTACACAATAATATGAAAATAATAATTTAAGTGATTTTTTTTTAAACACACGTTCTTTATAGCAACTTCAATTGTATGCTGAGAACATAATAGCAGTCCATTGCCTACTACAGACTTTATCTTAAATGGTATGCAAGTGTTGGCATTGCACTCTTTGGAATATAAACCAAGATGCGTACCTAGCGACTCACAGTGCACAATGACTCCTGTTATGTGCGAGCCCCACCACTGATCAGAGATGACACTTTAGCACTAGAGCCCTGGTTTTGCTAATTACAGGAGTGCAGACTAATAAGCTTAGAGACCCTGCATTTCAAGTGTATAATAGTTTTTCTTACTCCATTTGCTGCTGGAGAGGAACTGCTGCATTGAAATGTTAGATCTAAGGTAGAGAAAATAAGTAACACATTGTGGTAAGTATCAAGCATTTCCTAGACTTGTGGCTAAGTGGTACAACTTTTGGAACAAAAGAGGTTTCAGACCTTCCTTCTAAAACTGAATCTATGGCAGAAGGTAAATTTTCCTTCGCAATCCTCCACAGGCAATCACCCACAGAGTCAGCAAGCAAGAGGCCGTGTTGCAGAATCATGAAATGCAAAGGACCCAGCACTGAAGTTTTTGAACATAGTGCAGAAAGTGAAGTCTGCTCAGGAAAAACTTAGTAGATAACGAAAGAGTGTATGGACAGGGATAACAGGAAAAGGAAGAAGGTAAACTGTTCTGCTGACTTGCCCAGTTCAAGTCTCTCAATGTCTTTCCCTCTGAATCCAGCCAGCACTTGTACAGTTTGCCATCCTGCAATTTTCCATTTTGCATAGAAAGATATCCTGCTTTTCCACTGCAGGTACTTCACCAACCATAAGCTCAGATGCCTCAGAAAGCAGCCCCTCCTGGGGCGATGCCACTGCCCTATGTTACAGGAGGACACCCACTCAGGAGCACTTCCTTGGAGGTACTTTCCCCCAGGAGCAACCTCCTACCAAATAGATGAGCTATACAGAGGCTCTTCTGTCACATCAGCCCAGCACATCTGTTACGTGGTTCCCAGGTCTGGAAACCCAACCCCACATCAAAGCCTCCTGCATCAGCTTTAAGGTAAACTGAAATGTCTGGAAGGGACACACATCTCCTTTTTAACAGGAGATATTCAGCTCTCAAACGTACAGCGAAGGACAAGCCAAGCAACAGCAAAAATGAATGGATGAGCACGCTTGCACTTGCAGCATGATCAGCACATTCCTTGGTCATTAACACACATGTTCTTTGCTAATTGTGTTTTAGCTTGTATTGAGTAAACATTATCAAGTCTCTCCTATTGCCTTTATTACCAATCAAAATAAGAATCACAAATCAACATACTTTCAGGCAGAGGCAATCACATAGCAATGTATTTCAGCAGCACCAAAAAGGAGATAAAACAACAGCTAATGTCTGTAAAGCACTCTGCATAGATACAGGTGCAGGTAGGAAATCGAGACAGTTTGGATGTACAGAAAGATTTGGCAGACCCTTCACGTGTTTAATTGGATCCCAGTGCTGACCAGCAGAAATGAAGCTATCGCTATTCCACTGCAACAGCAGGTCATACAGTGACAAGAACCTCTGCCAACTTTCTGTGCGCTCTGCTTGGTAAGCAGCTGTGGTTTCCCTAGCAGCGTGGAGGCAGCTTGACAGCATAACAGACAAGTCACACAGAGATGAGGAGCAGTACATCCTCCACTAATGCATTAAGTATATCCTGAGGCTTAATGCACTCAATTGAGAGACTACAGGTGCTCCAGCACCTACCACATCTGCCAGGTGATTGCAGAAATTGCCGGGCAGCTTTCCCACCCCAATGTGCTAGGCATCAAGGGGAGGGCAGCTTCCATTTCTTCAGCCTCCATCACTTTAAGCAAAGTCCACTCTAGCTTGGCACAGGGAAATAAGGAACAATTTCACTTTGCAATTGTAGGACAATTTAAATGCATGTCTACCACTGAGTAAATTATCTGGAAAAGTGACTGGAGGTCATTAGGTTTATCCTGTCTATCATTACTTTTTTGCTCTGTATCACCCAGATTTAGGCTTTTGTTTTATTTATTCTGTTGAATAGATTTTGTTTGCATCTGGTTTTGAATTTTCGCCACTATTGTCCTTGTTACGTAATCTATATTCTTCGATAATTTAAAGTGCCTGAAACCAGAAAACAAAGCAGGTTACCTTTCAATACTGTGTATTGTAATTACACATTCAACTTCAAGGACTAGCATGCCCAGTTAAGCATCTAATTATGTTGATCAATGCCCTTGTCCATTTAAATACATGTGTCCAGAGTGAGGTCAGTTTTTTTATTTTTAGGTAGTTATTGATTTCTTAAAAAGACTTTATAACTTCATGAACTGCAAGGGATATTTCTTTCCACTTTCCTATTTTCCTAAGTACCTCTACTAATATTTCTATTTTCCTACATATCAAGTAGAGATCATTTAAATGCAAAGAACAACAGAGTGTTCAGTTAAGTGCACCATAAGCCAGGCAAACACGTAGTTCTGGATATCTTTAAAAAAATTGTATTTCTAAGTAACATGCGTTTTGTTTATAAATTACTGGTCCGATAAAATGACCTTGTCAGTATACATTTCTCTCTGTGTTTTCAGTCATATCTAGCAGGCTTTTAGGAAAAAACGGATGACGAAGGCATGACAAATTCCAAAACACATAGATATATATAAATCAAGAAGAATGAATAACTCAGTGGCATCTTGATTTTGTTAAAGGACAGTAAATTATGGCAAATAGTTTCATTTCTGATGAGATCTCCATGGCCTGTATTTATGTTTAAGGTTTAGTTTATTTTAAAAGTGCTTTCTATTCCAAACCTTTTATTTCTAGAAGTGACTTTTTTCTTTTTGGGATACAAATTTCAAAGCCAAACTCTATTTTATTCATTTGAAAGTATAAAAATCTACTAACCAACATTATTTCTAAATACTTAGACATCCTGAAATGAGATATCCTGCGATATAGGAGCTGCCACTTTGTTATGTTGATCTGAATAGACTTTACTTTGTACCTTTACGACAGCTTGACAGTTTCAGAAGGCATCCATTTTATGTTTTACATGTAAAAATTAAATTATACATCATCCAAGCCAAACAATATGGACAATCCACACCATGAGTAATCTCTACTAAGTTCATTAGTTTTATGAATCAATAATAATTTAAATAAAAGACAGACAGACGTTAACCTCAAGCAACTATTGAGCTGACAATATTAAACTGTATTGTAAGCCAGTTACTTAGGAAGTATTTCTTACTACAAGCTTAACACAAATTGTCACATGACACATACTTAAGGAGTCTTTAACATGATAAAACTGCATATTTCATGGAGAATGTATTTCACTGTGGTCAACAGATTCTGCTGGTGTGTAAAAAAAATACAGGTTCAAACTTTTGCTTAGCATAGTAAACCTCAGAGGAAAAATACACATCATTAAATTCCTACAAGAAACATATACCCTATGGAATACCATCTGTATGTGCTAGATGGTAATATGCAACAGGGCAATGGATGAGAAACAAAGCTAGTCACTCATTTAAAAAAGATAGTTCAACATAGCCTCTCATGACACATTAAATATGATAGGCAGAAGTGGCAGGGTGCTAATTACTCTAGTGATGTGATCCATTTTCTAAATAGTGGGAGCATCAATAATTCATCAGAAGTGGCTGCTAAAAAATTTAATGTCTGACAATCCTAGCTTGGCAAATAGGAAGATAATCTTTTGTGTCTACTAGTTGGCATTCAGAGACTTTCTCTTCATTATAAAATATAAATGCATTGTTCCTACTTGAGGCAGTTTAGTTTATGAAAGATGGCAGATGTATAATGCGTGCAGTTTTGATTGTTTGAGGTAGGAAGGCAGAGCCCAGCAGAGAGAAATGCAGATGTCACATACTTAATGAAAATGTGTTTTACAAATACGTTTAATAAAGTCTGAATGGTTTCTGCTAATAGTTAGCAGCCCAATTACACGGAAGTGAGTAGAGCTATATAAATGTAAGAATATGGCATAATCAGGTGGTTCTGCTGACTGGATATTGTACTTCCAGTTAAGAAAAATCCTTTGCTTATTCAAAAGAGCTTAATTTGGCTGCATCAACATTTCATGAAGAGAGCATTAATGACTACAAATTCAAAGTGTATTACAGAAATGGAAAGTTAGTGTTATCTTTGCTTACATGAATTTCTAACTTTTTTTGTCTATATTGCTGTAGAAACAAAGTAAATGATAAAAGCCTATCCGTTTAGCATTGGCAGAATATAATTAGCAGATATGTATTGTTTGAGCAGGAAAGGTTAGAAGGATGTTGCTATATCTCCCAAAAAAACTAGAACATAAGTACCTACATGAGCTACAGTTCCAAAGAAAAGCACCATGGCTCAGCTATTCATAGGTATTTAGGCACTTAACTCCCATTCTGATGACTACATTGTCTCAAATCAGTGACAATTAGATGGTCAAATAAGAATTAGGTTCTTAAATGGCTTTGTGGATATGGGCCTATGTCCTAGACTGAAACAGGTTAAAAGCTTCAATTACAATATAAGTGGCTCATAATCTAGTAGTCCAACTACAAGAAAATGGGTTTAGCAGTGCTATTTCTCTCCTTAACTGCTCAAACTAAATTTTAATGAAGGTCTTATAAAACAATCTCACCATACACAAACTACTTAAGCCCTCAAATCCTTGAATCATCAATATTTCAGTTCTCATGATTTTTCTCACCATAAACTAACAGAGAGAGCTTTACGTTGTTTTGTAAGTCCCCGATGTAATCCTTCATTAAAATTTAGATCGATCCCTAGAGAAGATACTTCACACTTTTGAACATTCTTGCCTCTGAGACCAATAATTGAATTTTATCAGTTATATGCGTAAGAAAGGTGCTGAGAGTACACTCAAACTATTTGCCACATAATATCCATGTGGCATTTTTGCATTCTTCCTAAAGTTATCAGAAACCATGAGTTTCATGAGTGTAACTCAAACCAATACATTTAATCTTAGACACCATCAGTGTACTCCTCTCTCAAGCATGAGCTCTCCATAAGCAACAAGCATCATCAGCCCAGGGCTAAACATTTCAGAGATACTTGTGACCTTAAATGATTCTGTTTTAGGCTCTTGGAAAAGGAATTTATTTTCTCTTACTTAACAGTACAGGCCATTTTTAGGATAGCTCAAGCTGAAATTCGAGACATTGTGCAATTATTCACTACTCAAAACATTGGAAAAAAATGATTATTGAACATTCTGACAGTGGACCCAGGCAAATCCAGAAACATTTTCTCAAAACTTAACTCAGAACAACTTATGTGAGTAGACGGTGATCTTGTAACATGTATCTACTGTGCAGCCAAGATCTAAATGGGCTGTGTACATATCAAAAATTGTATGAGTGAGCTCTGCTGGAAGAACAGCTCTCAAGGAACTGTTAGCCAGCAGAAAATCACACCAGGAAGACTGTAGAACAGATCATCCCAAACTCAGCTTGTAAAATGAGATACAAAAAAAAATACAAAAAACCCACATCCCTCCCATCCAATCTAATCTGTTCCAAGTAAACCATTCTCAACGTCATACAGCATATCTGAAATATTAATGGAAATTAATTCACACATTGTGTACAAAGAAGATACTTTAGCATGAACTCCCACCAGAAATGCCCAGTCTCTATAATTAAATGCTGATTTTAATGCTTTACCTTCTGTCTGAATCATTTAAGGTTTATTAAATACTGTGGTTAATAGTTAACCAACTTTCATAATTGCTTTTCTCTGAAAAATCCATTTTCTTTTTTTTTTTTTTCCCCCAGTCACCAAATCAATGTCTGGGAAAAAATAAAGATCTGTTTTCCTGCCTTCAGACTTTTTTTTTTTAAATTTATTGTTGACAATTACATGGCTTCCTCCCCACATACTGTTTTGCTGGCAGTCTGCTCCCTAAGCATTAAAGATCACTTTGTGAAGGATAAATCTTGATGCCAATAGGAGGAAAAAAAGAAAAGGACAGTCCCATCTGAATGGGAATGCAGAGGGGCAAAATAACAAGAAGAGCTGTCTTGTGAACCATGTGATGTGACCCTGTTACCTCTGACAACAGAAGCAAGGTCATGAAAGGAGAGGTCACCCAAGAATGCTGGTAGTCCAGCATGTGGTATCATTTGAGACTACTTATGGCTCATCAGGTGTGCAGGGCAAGATTAATCAACATCCCCAGCTAGTGTTGGGAGAAACATTTCTGGAGGTATAACATTTTACACTGAACAAAAACAAGAGTTTTGACTGCAGCTGATTTGAGAACTGATTTTGCATGGAGAAGTCTGGTATTTCAGAAGTCAGACAAGAAAAATGGTAAAGTGGAATTTGATAGCAAAATATAATTAATTTCACAATAAAACGAATTATCTATTTATGATAGAGTTGTACTGCATTTATGCAGATATTTATACTACAGGGAATTATGTTGATATGTCTGCATATCAACAATATCTAAATTTAACTGGATTTCAACTAAAAATATAACATCCCTAAAAGAACATATCCCATTTTTTTCCTTGAAAAACTATATTGATATACACCCAAAGCTTAGAAATCCACTTTTCCAACTGTTAGTAATGCCAGAATGTCTTGCACTCTTTCTAATGGAAGGTTTCTGTAAATGCATCTTGCAATTCTGACTTAACCCAGAATAGCTTTCAGAAAACATTTGCTAGTTTGCATCAGCCCAAATCCACCACCACCTAGCATACTCCCAGCTGCTGCCCTGAGGCTCCTCTAGCAGATTTCCCCCACCACCACCACACTGCTGTCGTTACTTTACACTGCTTACTAAAAAGTCTTAGTAATCTAAACTTTAACATAATTCTTTTCTCAATTTGCAGATGCAACAGTGTGTGCCTGTTTAAAGCCCTGTTCATTGGGATTTTTTTGAGGTGTTCCTTTGTTTTATTGTCTACTGAATTTGAATATAAAATGCAACAAGTTAACTTTGAAAAGTTCCCAGTGTCCAATTACCAGCTATCATATAGTTTGAAGACCTACCTAAAGCGTTATTATTTCCCCCTGCAGTAGTTAAAACGTTTACTGTGTAAATATCTGCCTTTTACTCCTCAGCAGGTGGTTAAAGCTTCGCTTTTGTGATAACTCTAAAGGTCATCTTCATCAGGCAGCATTAAAGAAAATCACCTTTCACAGATGTTTGTTTCCATAGCAGGCTACAGAGGAGCCATGAGAATGTTGCTGTGATTTTGTTACCTTTGGAGAGCTTTTATTATTTGGCTGTCATCATTAAAAATTCAAAGCAGTGGATTGGTGAGGCAAGTTTAAACAGGGTTCCCCCCCCCCAGGTACATTTATGGGTAAACAATTGTGAAGGGGCGGGCGGATAAAAAAAGTGAAGAGGGTACACTGCCCCTAGGCAGCCTAACAGCTGCAAAACGTGATGACTATAGAAGAGTCACATATTACAGTGCTTTCGTTTCCAAAAGCTTTTCCCAACATACACCTAGGTAATTATAAGAAATGACACATAGGCAGTAATTTTTTGCATAGCAGCACTGAGATCTGGCAATGACTTTAAGCCTTTTTGCTTTCTTGACTTTAAGAAAAAAAAAAAAGAGTAGTGTGTTACACATCATTAAGCCACCATTAGACTCTGCATTGGTGTTTCTCTTCAATTTAGTATCAGAGAACTTATTTAGCATGACCAAGCCTTTTACTTTGGCTACAGAAGTCCTGCAGGAATAGATTAAGGACTTCAGACTAACTTCATCAGTTTGAAGTTGAGAACATGATCTGGAGACACAGAGAATATGACCTGTTATATCCGTCCCTTTGCCAACGTACACAGGTGCTCAAAGAGGTGAGAGAACAGGGTGACTCGGAATCACTCACCTCCATTGCCACACTTTTGGAAGGGAGTCTACAGCCCTATACTTGAGATCCATGTATGGTGCTTTTTTTTTTTTTTTTAATTTTTTCCTTTTTTTAAATTGAAAACTGGATTTCCAGTGCATTTCAAACCCTATACATTACAAGTATTTAGTAGGAAGCTGTCTCCACTGGCCCATGAGAAGTGCTAGAAAGAGGGGTTTACCCAAAATCTTACCCTTTCTCAGGTTTAGACATTGATTTATAAGATGTAGAGAAGGCCCCTCAGAGATTTGGTTTCTCAGCATATATCCTTTTGCATAAGGTATCTAACAGTATTCCTTATTAAAATAAAATAAAGCAAACAAAACAGAATATAAAACCAACAGCTCTATTAACCTACCTCACCTTTGTGTGTTCCGCAGTTCAGTGGATAAAAAACTCAAAGACAAAGTGAGAAATCTGAGTTCAGCCACAAGGACTGGACCCTGCTGCTAAGGTCCTCAACAGCATGTCCCAAGCCCTAACCTCCTACTAGGCTGGTGGGTGGGTGGGGGGCACTCTTCCTACCAAAGCCACGAGAGGGCACAGGAAGCAATTTAAGGCCTGTAAATTTAAATTAATCATTCCTATTAACCTGTTAGCTAAACTAATCATTTCCAATCCATGTCTAATTAAGTCTCTCAAGTTAAGTGTAGCCACCCAGATTCATTCTGTAGTCAAAGGAGAACAGCCAGCACCTGCCTCTACAGCAGTCACTCTGAGGGGCTCCCTCTGCAGCACCACAGCCTACAGGGGGAGCAGAGGACAATTTCTCTCTCAACTTAAGCACCTGCGTTAGATACCTAAAGTCTGTAGGAATTAAATTGAGCTAAAGGATCAGTAAGCACAGAAAAGGACAAAGCTTTATGGGTTTTACTGAGACAACGCCACCACTTCTCTCATATTATCCAGGAACGTGTGAATGTAGCCACTTGCGTTCCATTCCTTCCTGAGGAATTTGATGGTGTCAGTGGATTTCCCTGTCAGAAAATTCATTTATTCAGCCATCTAGTGAAAACTAGCGAATGACTTAATATATTTGCGCATGACATAAATCTTTTGTCAACTTATGTTTGTAATGCACCTGCCATTCATGTATAGTATATTATAAAACTCAGCCACCTCAAAAACAAATATCCATTCCTCATGCCAACAGGAAAGGACACCACCACAATCTATATCTGCCTCAGGGTTTGTCAAGAAACACAAAACCTACAAAACCGGCTTGCCTAAACTTGAGGACAGAATCAATTCACAGGTCATTGACAAAGAAATCAATGTATTCTGCATGTGCAAAAAGTATGATGTTTGAAGGTTTGAGGGTTTTTTTGTTCTTTGTATGTGCTGCTAAAATCTTGGAGCTGCTAATTAGCAAATTTTGTTGCTGAAACAGGAAATGGTCTGTCTTAGAATGCAACAAAATAGAAGAGACAACATTAATTTTTCCACTCCGGATGGATACCCAATGGTCAGCTTGAAGGTAAAAAGTAAGGCTTTGTTTAGGACCTGTACCATGTGCACAGAAAACACGAACAAAAGTTCATTCAACATGTTTAAAATCTGATTTATTAAAAGCTGTGGGTGTTCTCAGACAGTGTCTACTGACTGCAATTAACTATTACTGGCTTGTGGTTAGAGTTTGAACCAGAAAGTCCTGTGTTATGACAGTGATCAACTGTCATACATTTCTCCATAAGCTTTTGAACCAGCCTGTTTAAAGGCATCCAGCAATCTGAAATCTTGCAAGTTAAAATACATCTTGTATTTTTTTGAAGCAGATGTTACCTTCATTTTTAACTCCTGTATCTGTGATCACAACATAGTGCTTCGTCTATTTTTAACGTCATCCCATTTTTCACACGATTATTGAACGCCCTGATATAACACATGCTCTTTCTCTCTTTAACATGAAGGGCAGGCACTGAATTATTCTGAAGGACCCTAACCAATGCTGCTTTCCACCTGTACGGTTTGAGTCCTCTTCCTGTTTCAGTCTGCAATCAGCTCTGTCACGTACTCAGGCAGAGATGCCCTGAAGTCAACCAGGTTTCATGCAGGTCTCCCATCAGACAGCACTAACACGACTTAACACATGAGCATGTCCTTAGGCAAGTGAGGCAACGATGTGCGGCAATGGTGTGGCCAAAGGCTTACACAGGTTTAGAATTAATGCCCCTCATTATCACAGAGGTTTTAATTTCTCCCCCCCACTTCTAGGTTCATGAAAACTTCACCCCACTTTAGAACCTATTCATGTCTCCTATGCTCTACCAAGAGAAAGGCAGCAAATAAAATGATGCAGTTCAACCAGGATCAAAAATACCCTCCAAAGGTGCTTATTTTTAACTCTTGTCTCTCTAGACACAGAGACTAGAGGAACTCCTAATTTTAGGCACCCCAGACAAGAGGCTAACATTAGCTTGGCTTCTGCGACAATCAGACACAATTATCCTCTTTACTTTTCAAGTCGTTATGAAATATAACCATATGCATTCGCTGAAGGACTAGTGGTCATATCTGACAGATTGAACTGAAACAAAAACATGTCCAGAATAACGGACCTACAGAGCACAGCTGTTTGAGATAATTGTATTGATCAATTTCAGTAGTGGAATTTTTGAATGAATACTAAAACGCCAGTTGACAAGTAATAAAATCTGTACTTTTCTGTTCCCTTCTTCTGGCTGCCCACGTTGTTTTAGTTGTTGACTGATATCTTCAGCAAACTACAGAGCATTGGAGAAGTTAACTACTATTGTTTGACAAGTTTTGGTAAGGGAAAACTCACCCTTTGCTAGAAACACACTTACAAGTTATGAACCTGTGGCTTTTTTTTGAGTATGTGAAATATGCAGAAGAGAATAATATAGTTAAAATCTACCTTATGAACTCCTCCTTTATTGCTAAAAACCCTCTTGGAAAGCATTTCCAAACACACAAAGGTCAAGAAGGTGATTGGGATAGTCAGCATGGATTTAGGAAGGGGAAATCATGCCTGACCAACCTGATAGCCTTCTACAATGAGGTGACTACCTTGGTGGACAAGGGGAGAACAGTGGGTGCTGTTTACACGCAAATTAAAACACATGAAATGCCATCTGAACATAAGAAATCACTTTTTTACTGTGAGTGTGACTAAGCACTGGAACAGTTTGCCCAGAGAGGTTGTGGAGTCTCCCTGCTGGGAGATATTCAAAACCCAGTGGGACACAATACTGCTCTGGCTGACACTGCTTGAGCACCAGCGTTGGACTAGGGGATCTCAAGAGATCCCTTCCAACTTAAATGACTGTGTATTTCTGTGAAAAATTAGTCGAGAAATCTCTGACTACTTCTGTAGTTACAGAAGCCTTTCCTGCCAACTAAGAAAAAAATCTTGTATTTCAAAAATATAAATAAAATCGGGTTCAAATATTAAATTTACCACAGATTGTCCTTGTGATTGCAGAAATATTCTTTGTTCTCTCTGCTTCCATTTTTATCTGTATAAATTCTTAACTATTTATTTAAATAGTTTTAACTAATTAAAATATATAAATAATAAATGTTTAACAATTAATGTCTTATGTGATCTTTTTACCTGAAGAGCCTAAGGAAAACCTGTATCTCTAGACAAAATTCGACAGAAAAAATGAAACATTCTCCAGGCAGGGAGATGAGATGAAACAAGGAGATAGATAGAATTAGCTGAGCTACAGTAAGTCACAGTAGCTAAGGATCTCCTGCCTTAACAATTTGAAGTCTTCTTTGGTGGATATGTACAGAAGAGCTAATACAGTTCATGCAGTAGCCACAGGTAAAGAATCAAAGGGTAGGGTAACATAGTAAGCCAAATTCCATCACTCTAAACGGCAAAGAAATTATATGGAGCATCAAACCTCCTTGGAGCCAGTAAACACAGGGTCAGAGTTGGGGCTTTTGCTAGGGTAGCTCAAAAGGAGAGAGACAATAACAGCAGGAATATACAGCTGGTAAATGGGATAAATTCTCTTTAGTCAGAATGCATCTTTTAAGCAGTCTAGCAAAGTAGTTTCTTTCTCAAAACATAGCATTTGAAATCTATAAGACTTGTTGCTTCCAGACACTCTCTTAAAGACTTCCTTCACCTTATATTCTTGCCCTAGTAAGAGTCTACTTAATCCATTCTCTACCAACTTCAGTGTTACACACGTAATTCCACAACATTTTTGTCCTTCTGTAGGACTACCTCTTTCTCTGCCTCAATTTCTTATTTGTAATACGGGCAAAGTTAAATTTTCAAATTTGACAGGAAATAATCATATAATTATCTTCGAACTCCACTTCCAGAAAAATGTGATATTTGTAATTTCTTTGCTTTATTCCCATAGAAAAATTGTTTCTGTATTGCAAACTATAAGCAAATAAACTAAATGTTACCTCTCTGAACTTTTTCTCCTATTTCTCTCCTGTCTGCTCATATGCTACACATTTGAGTTCTGTTTATCCTATTTTGCATTCTTTCTCATTTATCTTCATCTTTCCAGGTTCTCCAGTTCTCGCCTTTCATTTTTAAATAAATTACAGAAAATGAGGTGTTCTGGGGCTGAGGGGGTCACTAGCCAATATCATTGCTCCTTATTATCATGTGTTCATGTATTCTCAAAAATGCAGAAGCATGATTGAAGAACTCTTCTAAAAAGCACTCCTAAAAAAAAAAAAAAGTAACAAATCTATAGCTGCAGCCATCTGGAGCAAGAGCGGTGCCTGCCATGAACTTACATACCTCAAGCTCAGAAAGGTTTTCAAGCTGAATGAATTCGCATCTGTTAGAGAAACAGGCAGACTTTTATGCAACGGAACACAATGTGGCAATTATATGCAATTAAAATTATAATTAGAGAGCCATATCTAGTGTGCTCACAGTGATCTGGGATAACTTTTTCCTGATACGGGCAGAAATGAAGGCACAGTCTAGAATGGAGATTGAGCTAATGTCCGCGGGTAACTTCTCCTTGGGAACTCGTTCCTTCTCCAGGATTGGCTCTTCCTGCCTGGCATGAACCCAGGCACAGCTGCCTGCTGTTGCTCCCAGAAAGCTGTTTATGGTTTTGAAGCCCAAGAGCAATCATTTGTGCTTCTTGGCTACATCTTCACTGAATAAGATTATCTGCTTTCCAGCTTTCCAGCCTACATTCCTTCATAATATACAGGTTATATAAAAAGCAAGATGCACGCTGTTTATGAATGCTGATACCCAGTGGAAATCTGAGTCAGCAACGTACTCCATGCCTGCTGTGCCCAATTCAAAGTATAGGTGGATACTGCAGTCAGTGCAACAGAAACATCAGTCTAGGAGTCTGAACTGAGTTTCCACATGAGCGGGGCAAAGATAAGCAATGCATTGGACATCAGGAAGGAATTTTTCACAGTGAGGGTGGTGAGGCACTGGAACAGGTTGCCCAGAGACGTTGTGGATGCCCCATTCCTGGAAGTGTTCAAGGCCAGGTTGGATGGGGCTTTGGGCAACCTGATGGCAGGGGAGTCGGACTAGGTGATCTTTTAGGGCCCCCCAACCCAAACCATTCTGTGATGCTATGCATATTCAGCACGTGGGCAGATTTGTCATGGGAAAGGGAGTAAGGTGGAGGGGAAGGTAGGGTCCCCCCAGCAGCATCAGCTGGCATGCTGATCACTCAGTAATGAGTGGACTGAGTGGGACTGAACGGTCAGCACTGTTATAGCAGCCACACACCCTATACTCTGGCTCCATACCCAAACATCCTCAATAAAGAATTACTGTATTTTTAGTTTATTTTATCATCTATGGCACTATCTCTTCTTTGCCTTCCTCAGAATTGTGAACTGCCGCATTAAATCTTTAGGTTAACATATATATGAAAATGAATATGGTATAAAGTTCTAAGACTAAGAAGCAGCTAAAAAGGCTGCTATGTTACTTATTCTCTTTTCACAGTAAGGAAAACTGATGTTTATGCCAATCCTAAAGAAAGTATCATAAAGGATTCAACTATTTTTCTTTAGCAGCTTTTAGAAATTATAACAATTGTGTTTCCACAGTTTAGACATTTAACTAAGGAGTGATTTTAACTGTTTCAAAGAACCTGATCAAATTTATGTACATCTGAGACCTAATATCTTTATGAAAGCCTTGGCTTTAAAGATATGAATGCTGTTATAGATGAGTACAGCACAGTCTTACTCATCTTGACAAGTTCAAGGCAATGATGGATGATTTCTGAGAGAAAAATCGCTAAAAAAAAAAAAGTCACTATAGTTTGTACAGTACTGAAGGGAAGCGCCAGTAAACAAGTCATTGAGTAAGCATTCAGAAACACAGCGGTTTTGTTTGCATATGTTATTTAAAATCATTTTTAATAACTGTCATCAAAGAATGCTAAGCTCATCAGCTGTCATAATAGAATGACAATATATTATACGCAAAGGTGTAGTCTTATAATTTTTAAAATGAGCCTTCAGTAGCACAAAAGGCAGGAAATTAAAAGCAAATATCTCTTCTGAATTCCCTTTTTGTTCCCAGGCAGACCTGCATGAGATAATTGCATGGTAATACAACCAGGATGCTATATAACATCTCTAACAGTTTAGCAAGACAGCAATTCATTGCCATCATGTTTAAATGATTTTCTAAGTATAATGGGCAAAATTCTGTGAACTTCTGCTTTAGTTATTTGACTGGCAAGGGGGTTACGGGGTTCTCTTGCAGAAGGCAAATCTGAGGGAATACAGTGGGCACAAAAGAATATTCTCTGACTGTATTTTTTAACAATTGGTATTAACGGAAGACTGCCAGAATGGTCCATGGGCACAAGGCATGATAAGTGCACCCAAGCTGAGTGGGAATACTGGTCTGTGTGCTCCGAGCAATAGCCTCCAAACTAGGAAGTAAAATACATTAGCTGAAACTACCTTAACTTGAATTTCAGACAGCTTGCTTCACTCTGCAGCTGGGACAGGCTTAGAAGATATGTGTGGCTGTTCCTGCAGCTCAGCTGACAGACGGGACCTTGTCAGGCAGCAGTAACACGCCCAAGATCTACCACAGACTTGTACTGTACATCATGCACGGGTATGCTTTTAGCTCTGCTGCAGTCGGAGAGCCCAAATTGTACCCATGACAAGTGCGAAATTGCTGATGACGATTGTGTCCTTTGACTGGGGTCATAGACTGTTATATCTTACTTTGAAACCCCCAGTTTTTGTACAAGGATGATCTTGTACAATGCTATAAGTGGTCTGGTCTTTTTAATGAACACATGGCAAAGTCAGGAGTTCAGAATAGTTCTTGTTTTATGAAAAATGCATTTAATGCATAGCTGTTAAGTAACTGGCATCATGAAGAAGAGCAGGATTTTTAAAAGCATCTTTGGTAGTGATTCTGTTAAGAACTTGTGACATTTTTATCCATTAGCTCCTTACTTCTGAAGGGAATACTTCGCTTCTTGAAGCTGGTGGCAGAAACTCCAGCTGCTTCATAGAGGCCACAGTTTCATTCCCAATATGAGTAAACATTTCCAGGTCTAATAACAATATAAATATTTACTATTTACACACTGTATTTTTTTGCATTTCTTTCCTTGTGTCATTACTAAGTTTAAAGAAATGATTCCACAGTGTATGTGGATTTTACATCTCTCTATTTTAAGAATATCGTGTTTCAGCCAAGCATTTTGCTCATGGCAAAGAACCTAGTACCAATCTGAACAACATACATGCAAGTGCAAAATGTTAACAGTATATGATCTCAGAATGATCTCACAGCCAAGAGAAGATATTGAAAAATACATTGGCAGTGATGAAGACAATTCTCCGTAAATGATGCTTTTCTGAAAATCACCACAAATTGATTTATAAGATGGGACTAAATATGAGACCCCTCAAGTCAAAGATAATTATCAGATAAAAGTCAGGGTGGCTGAAAAGCATAGTTTAGAAGGCAGTATCCAACTCACCATCATAAAGCCTCAAAATGGGTCTTTTCACTGACATGCAACTAAACCAGGATGCAATTCCAATTCTGCATTGAGCAAATCTCCCAGGTGCATCACGGAGATTCTGCTAAAGCTGTTCAGTTATGTCCACTTCCAGCTATGTTTGCACATCACCATTTAAATAAGCCACAATATGTTGTGGTCTTGAAAAATGGCTCAAAATTTGTCCCTGTCTGGTTACATAAACCCTCTTCTTCAGCGTACTTCTCAGGCCATCTGTTACTCATCTCCCGAAAGCTACGGGTCCCACTGCCATGCTGTTTCACTGAATTGTGTAGTGGGAACAGCTGCGGCGCAGCCATCTCAGGACTCTGGAAGACAAATTTGGAAATAGGCATTCTGCATTGTTGTATTGAATATCACTGTATGCTCTTCCGATCCATGCTAATGGCCACAATAATTCCCACAAACATGTTAGAAAAAAAGTCAACTACTACTCTACCAGCAGGAAAAAATTCACCAATGGGCATATATGGGTTTTCGTATCTAGCTCGTAAAAATTTAAAGACTAAAGTTTGTCTTCAGTGTAAGCAAGAGGAGAACTTGGCCAAAGGCTACAAAACTTGTGTACTACAATAAAAATGTGAATATCAATATTAAGTCTTTGTTACATTTCTGAAACATAGGGAATTTTATATCAGCTGAACAGAAAACAATCATCACAAAGAGACCTAAAACTCCATGGGAAAAAAAATAAATATTGCAAAAAAGGAACCTCCATTAAAAAGCTTTTGGAAAGTCCTATGTAGATTTACTTTAAATGTATAGTATTTATAGATATATTTGTTCAATAATAATATTAAATATACAAGTATTGTAAACGGAGCATGCATTCTAAAATCAGGAACACAGAGTATCCACATTCACTGAAATCCTGTCTTAGTAAATCCGCAACGAGCCCACTTGGTTTACAGCAGTCACTAGGAGATCCTTGCCTTGTCAACTCCACACAAAGTTGCGTGTGCAACATATTGAGGGTGCAAGCTGAGAGGACTTTGGAGACTTGCAGTGATATGCTAGGCATTTCCAAATTCTGCCAGGACCCTTGTTCTAAGGGTTGCCAAAGCAGTATTTCACAGTTCACAAGTCAAACACAGCACCGTTCCAAAACACAAATTTAACGGTTGCAACAATCAGTGTGGTGAAGTGCTTAAAGACCGGAGATTATCTTACTCTGCTAACTTGAATCACTCTTTATGCACATGACTCTAAGGCAGAAGCAAAGCGTATTTTGAGTTTCATAAATAGAAAGTTACAAGGACTTACAAAGATGGCTGTTTGAGAAGAAAAAAGACCAGATATAGCCTATGTATTGCAGCACCAGGTCCAGGGATCTCCCTCGCCCCTTCTGTCTCCAGCTGACAAACTGCAGCCATTCACACAGGGTTATATGGGTAAAGAGCTGGTCCCAAAGCATAGTGAGCCCTCTGAGGTTGCATTTTCTGCAGAATGAATATCAGGACCATGAGGTTCTGCAGTCAGCTCTTACCAGCTTTGCCACTTCTTACTCCAAACTTTATCAGGAGGAAATTTGACCATTGATATCAGAAAATGTTTGTTCCAATGTCTGGCTAAACTTCTTAGCCCATTTCTCACCTGTACAGGCAATAGTCTAGTCCTAAGAATCTGAACTGTATATTCCAGATAAACGTAACATGATAATTGTACTGTTATCAAAATGGTGTTAATCCATGCAACATGCTACTCGATTTTTACTGAGCTCAAGCGTGATGGTAACCAGAAACTTTGGGGTGATTACAGGCCTTGAGATAACAATCCATGGCCTTGTCTTTGAGAGGTAGAATGGCAGACATGTTTAAGCATAACTTATTTTCAGTTGGTATAAAGATGATGTTTCCCTGAGGAAGTGCACAGACTGCAAAGTAAAAAATTTTACCTTTTATTTCATTTAATTAAAATATCAGAAAAACTATTATTTGGAGTGGAAGTTATATTATTCAGTATTTATTCAGAAGGTTTTGATTAAAAAAGAGTAGTCACTTCTTGAATTGTAAATCTTGTACACTCAATAAAGATCTCATACATTAATCTACAAAACCTGTAAGCAGCTTGCACATTTTAATAACCCAGAAGCAGGTTTCTATGGAGTGTTATGGAGTGACACATCTCTGTAACTGACTGTCCGTCCACTTATTACATGCACTAGTCCTCCAAAATTTTTCAGGCTAAAATGTGTTTCAGCAGAGTTTAAGCTCCAACAGACTGGACTCATAGCAGACCCCCACTCAGATAAATATAAAAATTGAACCTCTGACTAATTAGGAAAGATCATCTTCTGAAATACTTTCTCAGCTATCTAGCTAAGCCAATTTTCATGATCCTTCTCCCTGTAGTTTAAGAGAATGGTATTATTACCATTCCCCAGTGACTCTATTAAAATGGATTGATTCTATCTTTCAGACAGAAATAAAAAAATCACCTTAGAGAGCTATTCTTGGAGGCCTGAGGAAATCAAAAAGCTTTGCAATATTTTTTTTTAACCAACTAATTTTCACAATATTTTCAGTACTCACCTTAATCTTTCCCACATGACCATGAAAGAGAGAAGTATTGACAGGCTTTACAAAGCCCTGTGGCTCAACGTACCTTCAGAAACCCGTGCTCAAAGTTACCCACACATCCCCATGAGATGAATGCAAACTGTAAAACTTGGATGTTAAGATGCATGGCTTTTACTACAGCTGGTTTTGCTCTGCCAGTGTTACCAGTTCATTACCCCGATGAAAAAAAAAGAAACATTGGGAGCAATTACCCTTGCATCCATTTAAGCTGTCAGTGTAACCAGTACCGCTCTTTGGACACCAGACATCCTAATCAGCTGCTTGTTCATTTTCTGACGAAGCTGTCCCACAAGTGTCTGAAAAGTGAAGTCCTTGAGACTAATAGCTTAAATGTGAAGAACAGTGCTTCCTACTCTTTTTTTAATTTTTATTTTAACTGGCATTGAGTTTGTTTTTCAAGCAACAGTATAGAATTACTGCATGATCTTTGGTGGTGTCTTATAGACATTCTTCTATATATTTCCCATTGCCTAATATATTTCCTCAAACTAAAACACTCTGAGCAAACATTTATTTCTAATTTGCAATGTGCGTGTCTATCGCAAGATCAAGGCTATTTAGCTATTAAACAACATTATGAACATCATTTTTTAATAGACTTTGCATAAGGTTCTCAATATATCATCAAGGAAATTCAAGACGATGATTTATTGTATGTTTTCTAAAAAAAAAAAAAGAGAACAAAAATTCAAGTCCTCAGGAAGGAAGAGGATGCTTTTTAATTTAATGCATTTTTTTAAAAAATAAAACTATTGTACAAGGCTATTTCCATGGTTATTATACTTCCCATGTTCCTAAGTTAAAATTACATTTTATTGTAAAGTTGTTATTGCCAGAAATCATTTGAATAGCATTTCTGTTAGCTCCTTCGCTACAGGGAATTTGTTACCTCTCATATTTGGAGGGACACACTAAGAGCTCCTGAAACAAATAATAAATAACATTACTATTTATTATTCTTCCTGGCAGATTGTTGCTGGGGATTCTCAATGGTTAAATAGGTCTTACTATGCCAACTGTTTAAGAAAAAAAAAAACCAGGAAGTAGCTGCTGCAATGGAAAGTTCAGTCAAAACAGACAATGGCTTGGTAACAGAAATTTCTAAAATGCCTATTATGCTCCTGAGAGGAGACTCAAATTGAGCCTGTAGGATTTCTTATATATGTGTTTGTGTAGTCACTAGTCAGCCTGCACTTCCACTTTTTAATGCTTTTTCCTCATCTCTAGAGAATCTTAAATCTCTAGATTAACATACTCATAGATTTTTTCCTAGTTATCATCAGCTATTGCTCTAAATGGACACTTTTGAGTCATTAGCCTTAACAACTCCTCAGGAGTCAGTTTTTAATGACATTGTCTGATGGTCTAAATTCAGTTGTCCACATCCAGTGTAGACATTTAGATTATGATTAAGCTGCCCGGTGTTCTCTGATACATCCTCATCACCCACATGGAATTGACAAATAGGACAGAGGAGATCCATGCTGTTCTGCAGTGGTGGCTGGAGGCCAGGCACGATGCTTTAATATGTCTAAACTGTCACCAGATGCCAATGTTTAGGGCAACCAAATTTCACCTTTTGTAACAAAAGAGAAGATGGAAGAATAAAGGAACTTGGCCTGCTTACTCACCTTTAAAAAATGATCTTTTCCAAATGAGGTTAAGGAATATGGAGTACTGAGTCCTTACTATGACAAACAGAAACCTTGGCTGTGCATCCCTGGCAATAGGTGATGATAAGTAGGAAAGAGCCTGTGAGTATCTAGAAGATACGCATCAAGGGCATGTATAACACAGTGGAAAAAAAATAAAGTGACTCAGGGACTGTACCAAATACAGTTAAGACAGCAGAAATTTAGAAACTGTATTAGAAAAATGTTCCTGACACAGACAAATATTCAAGTTGTCAAATAGCCTTTTAAAAGCTGTCTTTGATCCCTATCATTTGAGATTCCCAAGGCAACAGAACAAGGAAGGTTTTACAGAGAACAAACCTGCACTAGAAGAACACAGACCTCCCAACCCAACAGACCTTTTCCCATTTATACCCACTATGTTCTATGCAAGAACATCTGCAGTCAGATTTTCTTGAACAACGTACTTCATTAAAAACATGATTCACTTTCACCTTCTGTTTAAATTGCCCTCGGAGCTTTGTTCATGGTTCTTAAGCTCGGTGGGGTTTACATAAAGAGATACAACTTACCTAGGGGTGAGACTCAGGGGAGGAAAGCAACCAAAGTGCATTTCATTTGGAAGGGATTTTGTACATTCTCCAGAACTCACATAAAATGTTGCTGGGCAGAATGGTATCTCACAGGACTGAGCTCTTGGTTAGCCGTTAGCTTCCTCACAGATAAACTGGCTCTTGAATGTACTCTCATCTTACTAAAGTTATAATATACAGAGACAGGCCGGAATTCTGCTTCCCATACTTACCTCGGTTTGTCATATAGGATTCTCCTAGTGTGAAAACAAGATTTCCCAACCTGTGAAGTGAGCTTCATGCACCAAGTCCTAAAACTTTCCTCTGAAGCCTTGGTCCTGGCCAGAACAATCGGTCTGATTGTCTATTTCCGTCCAATTTAGGTATTTACTTTTTCGAAAGTACATTTCCCAAATTAAAGTGCTTGACACACTTTCAACCAGAGCCCACTGTTCAGTACAGCCATGACTTAAAACTGGATTTAATCCAAAACTATGACATGCCACTTCTGTAGCAGTCAGCCTTCAAATGCTGCCATATAATAAGAAAATCACTTACTGTATAGCCAGATAATTAACTATATGAATAACCAGGCAATGTTCCTGCTATGGTTTAATCTGTGAAATCATTTTAATCACCTTTAAGTTGGTAGCCTCCGTGCAAGTACTGTTCATGTAATGTGCATTTTCAATTTCCTTTTTTTAATTTGCATCCTTTTTAATTGTCTCATCTAAATGCACATTTTTTTCATTAACAATGGTTTAAAGTAATGATGTAGAAATGATATTCTTCAGGGCCTTTTTATTTTTAGTTCTAGTCACCTGTGAATTATATCTTCTTTAATACTTGAATGAAGACCTGCCATTAGAAAGACCACAATAAATATGACTTGTTATCAGAATACAAATAGAACATAAACCTATACTTTAAAACTGACTAGACCTCTGGGAGGAGTTAGACCCTGATTTATATCAGGTCCCTGAAGACTGTAAGGCTGTGACAAACAGTTCTCATTACCTATGCTCTATGTTTTATCCATCGCAGTCTTCAGGGCAGACAGTTATACAGTACAATGTGCTCATTACAAAACAAGAAAGACAGATAAAAGTCCTATAAACACTTATACAAACTTATCTGTATTCAAATAAGAATCTGAATGCTCAGACTTCTTACAAAAACTATCATAAGTTTATTTACAAAACTGCTGGTAATATTTTGGTTGGAGGAGTGTTACTGCAGCCATCACTCATGGCAAATAGGCTCTCTCCTAAGCACCTCAGATGGGGGTGAAGATGAATGAAGTGATGGTATCTAAGAATTTTCTCACCTGAAAACAAAAATTTAGCACAACCAGAACAGATTGCTATCTTTTGTCACAATACCAAATTACTTCATGAATTTCTGGCAGCAAATATTTTAATGGCCAGGGAATTCTCTACCTGTTATTGCTGTCAGCTAGGACTTCCCTGGTTGGAGTGAACAAGCATGGGCAGAAACTGCAAGCAGTTGTCTGTCCTCCTCTCTGGAGGAGCCCAGCGCTTACCAGTGACCACGGCCAGCACAGAGCTTCAATTCCAGCAGGTAACTCATATGAAAAAGTGCTTCAATGGGGAATGGAGCAAATTGTTCTGAAAAAAATATCTGTGCAGAAATTTGCCATTAAGCAAGCTGGTGATCAGATATGAAGGGCTTCATCAGCAACATTTCTAAAAGGCTGATGAGAGCTCTCCTACACCAAGGTTACAGCAGCTTCAGCAGACAGTGACTTGAGTGAGAAAAGGAACCAGAACTAGTAAGACAAGGATCTAAACCATGGGCTCATAGGGACATTTATTCATTGCCTGAGACACGTTATACATTTTCCTTGTGTGGAAGGAACTTCAGGGTAACTTGTCATTCATCCTAAAATGTCACCATTTTCTAAGCCACTTTCCTGGACTGTGAGGAGGCAGAATGGATGGAGAAGGCTTGAATGTACTATGCTGCTTTAGGCAGACAGTACTTTGGTCTGTCTCACATCAAAAGGGATTGTGTCTTATGGGAATTTTCCTGAGCTTTATAATAAACTCTCCTTGTATTTCTCTTTTTTATTTTATTTTCTGCTATATTTTCTAATATTTTACTATCCAATATAGGAAGATAAGAATAGCAGAAAGGTAGAAATGAAGGGAAATCCTGCCAATTCTAAACCCATCAAGGTGCCAAGAAAAGCCAGCACAGGTGAGCGTGTAACTTGTAAGCTGCTCTTTAACTCAACACAAGGTGACAGTTGTTAATTTGAAATATCTCACTGAAAGAAATACTGAAACTCCAGGCAACATCCAAGTCATGAGAATTTCCATGAATTCTGTGTGCAGATCAAATAAAATGTATTTCCACAGAAAGCGCAAGAAATTAAGAGTATTTCTTTTTTTCTTGTAGAGATGAGCAATGTGCATTTTTACTTCCAAAGAAAAAAAAATGCCCAAGCATTTTGTTACAACTCTCTCTTTCCTTTTTATCAAAATTCTACATCACAACCTGTCCAGAAAATACTTCCTAGCCTCAAATCAGGTTTTTGCACTTGCCTTTTCAATAGAAATTTGTCCTCATGGGACCATTTTGCTCTCACTGAGCTACATCTCAATCAGCAGACAGTTCACTGAGGAGACTTGGTTTGAATTCTTGCTTCGTCTAGTCACACTCACTTGAACATAGATGCTGGTGATCATTAAAGGCCACAGCTTTCTTCTGACAGTTTTGTGGAAAAAGTCCAAAACCCATACAATGTCTGAATTTCATATTCACTTGAAATTAGAAGTGTACATACACTGCGCAGTAAGCTGACCTTCTTCTGTTACCCTCCCCGCTATACCCTCCCAGTTTGACATTCTTATACCTACAGCAAGAATAACTAGGAAAATATGACCAGCATAACAAATGTAATAGCAAAGGTTGTAGCAAAAACCAGATATTCATAGAAAGTAGATATGGACCATTGAAATGATAAAGAGATCTGAGATTTTCAGAATCCTCTCTCCAAAATTGTAACTTACGGAATCCATTAAATAATAAAAAGAGCCAGCTGTTATATAGCACCCAGGGAACTCCTGAACGCTATATATACAGTGGGGCGAGTGTTTTGTGCCTGGAGGAAAGCAGAGAAGCTGCCTATTGCTGTGGTTGTTTAGCATGGCTAAGAGGCATGCCAAAGACCATAAAACCGCCTTTGTTTCAGCTTTTTCTTACAATACTTTTTTACAATATTAAAAAAAAAAAAAAGCAATCAACTAATCAATAAAGCAAACAAAACAAAACAAACAAACAACAAAAACCACCAATCATCCCTAAATAACTCTCCAGAGAACTTTGCAGCCCATTTTGTAACTTACCATTACCATCTCCAACTGGGAGAGGAAAAAGCAAGGCCAGCACAGCGTTTACATCTTCCTCCGATGGCTGCTAGAAGCTGATTCCTGCAGATACAGAGCCTACAACACACATACATAGCCTTTGGCCATGCCAGTACGCTTGCATGTCTGCATGGGAGCTATGTAAATAGGTTCTTTTGCTTTTACCAACGAGTCCGTGACTTACAAACTGAGACCAACAGGCTATATAAGGAGTATCTGTTATCTCAGCTGCCTGACAGCATAGGAGACCTGGCTGAAATGCGTGGACCCACCAGATGAGAAGCTGCAAGCTCTCACGTGGATGTAGGTAGATTTCATGAGTTATCAGCCATGAGTCTTAAAGATGATCCAATCCACGATGAAAGTTATGTATGCTTGTATGCATGGGACTTATTATTAGAAATGTCTCCTTTGAGTCTTGGTGACCAGATAAAAAGACCTCAGCCATGTCTCTTATCCATAACTTTAAACCAGTTTTAGAACATTTCCATCAATGCAAAGAAAAGCATTGCTTTGAATTTATCAAAGGCATTATATAAAGCTCCAGGAAAAGGTACAATCACATCTTCAAAATAAATATAAAAAAAAGTCAAGGGAGGGGTCGAAATGACCATTTAAATGTAAAAAAAATTTCAGTCAATGCTTTATGATCTCACTTCTGCAAAAATAATATTAATTGAATTATGGTACAACAGAAGAATGGTCCAAATAGAGTGGAAATTAAGTAAAACAAATTCTGTAAGAGAATAACAGAAGTGCACTGGAGCTTGGTTGTTGTTATGCTGACCTTTGAGAAGAAGCTAGGTATGCTTTATCCAGAAAAACGAGAGGGGAATAACAAAGCAGTAATTTCTGTTCTTCCTAGTGTTTCCAACAAAAGTAGTTCATAAACATTAAAAATAGAAAATATGTGCTAGGTCATGTATTCCACCTCCTTACCAGGCCAAGATATTTTGAAATACCTGCAAGTCATTTGGAAAAAAAATCACATTTTTCATGGTTAATAGTATTAGCTTGTTTAAATAGCTTTGAAGTGAAAGCAGTATTGAAGCATAAGGTAATAAATCTCGTGCCTTTATTATTCTATTGTTTGGCTGAAAATTTTTTGCAAAGGCAGTTTATCGAGGAAGCAGTACATCAGTTCACATTATGAATACTGTTTTTGCAATGCAGGAAGCCTGTTTATTTATTTATAAATGACAGCTTAGATTCTATCAGCTGCAGAACTGTCAGGCAGCGACAACCAGCTGACTCGCAGGCACTGGGACCAGAGCATATCCTGGCAGCAAAATGCTTCCCACACAACCTCTGGCCAAGGCAGAAATCAGGCTGAATCCAACCCTTACAGTGTCAGGTCAATTTGAAAAATGCAGCTTTTTGTGAAAGCCTTCCTCTAGAAACACTGCGCTAAAAAAAATATCCATAGACACAGTTTTCTTCCCTTTGGCATTACAAGGATAGAGGAGAGTAAACGTAGCATTTTGGTGTAGGCTTTTCTAATCTCTAAGGCTTTTACTGAGGATTTTACCCTCAGACACTGGTCACCAATCTTTAATGTAAACAGCCAAGCCCACTAATAGGACTTACCCTAGCATACAGTGAGACAGCAAGATGCCAGTTCACAGAGCATTACAGAGGAACTATCTATGTTACGTGTGCCCTGCTTTCTATTCACTACTGGCAGTGAGTTAAAATCTCAATGTCTTACACAAAACATACACACAACTGAAGTCATTAGATATAGTAATCTGCGCACTTTCAGACTGCGTACACACCCATTACAGCAGACATCATATTTTCATACGGATATTGGGCAGTTATTTAATTCATAAGAAATAGAACTAATTAGCAGGAACTTAAGGAAGTAAACAAGTAGGTTATTAAATCTGCTTACAACAGTTAATAATCTAAAAAGCTAATAATCATCATATAGGTAATGTACCCAAACAGCATCACTGCAACTGCTTTTAATTTGCCCTCCTATTTCTTCCATGTACACTTAATAACATTTACTTTCAGCAGTGCAAACAAACCTTCCACATCCTGTATCAAGAGTGATCATTCTGCAAGCTAGGCAAAATAAAAAATACATAAAGCCCTGAAATCACAGAATGAATGCTAATAATATGTCAGTTTTTATTGTAAGATTATAGGACGTGAAAAATACTTATTATCCTTCGTATAATGCTCAAATGGGATAATCTGTACAGACTGAAGACTGTGGAATTGTAGAGAATATGCCATTTGTATCTGTAGCTATTCACAGAATAGAGCAATTTTTCCACAGATTATTTATACTGTACACAGAGAAGAATTTGAAGTGATTGAAGAGGCTGCCAAACACCATACTCTGCCTTCAGGATACAGATGATACCTTTAAAATGGGTGAAAGACTAATTAATCTTGAACTGTTGGTGGATGATATATAAGATAATGTACCTTAGCCTGACAGCATTTTGGGAAGGTAAACAATTAAAAACTGAGCCACAATTTTCTTGGCAAGACAGCCCACACAGAAAAACAAGACGAGAGAGTTTAATATACAGGTGGACGAGAATTTAACTGCCACTTGAAATACAGCTTGAAACTCAATCTTCACTGCAAACATTATAGGTAGCTACAGAGCAGCCAACTTGAGTTTGACAGAAGCCACAGCTCCAGGCCCTTGTACAAATATTTTACTGGGAGAAAAGGCTGCTATATGCATTTTATTGTAGTATCACTTTCTAGCAACAAATGATCTGCTACTTTCTAACAGGTGCAACTTTCATGGGAAATTACTATTATATTCTTCAATTTTCTCGAAGAGAACCATCAAGATGTATGTAGCCCATAATGGAATGACAATCTTCTGTGCTGTTTCACATTGGTAAACACCTATTATTACTTACTGTTATTCCCTATCATGCCTAAAATTAGATGACAAGCTTCCTAAAACAAAGACTGTATCAGCATAGCAGTCATGACCTTATTCTGAGTGAAACAGAGAATTTAATGATCTAACATCAGAGTAGTCCAAACTTAGAACTAGTAGTATCCAGCCACAGAACTCCAGCATGGAGCACAGTAAAAACTAAATTACCCTGCTTTCCAGATGAATTTTGCAGCTTGCGCTGCACTTAGTGCCTAGATTGCTTCCTGTAACTGAGCTAAGAGGTTTCAAGTGATTGACAATAATCAAGCTCTTTTGTTCTACGAAAGCGCCTGGCAACTTCAGGAGTTATACANCTAGGTGCTTAATCCCCTTTTGGGTACTGAACTCTAAGACAGACACTGGACCTAAAGAATTAATGATATAAGCATCTGACTTTTTCCGATTGCCTTGATTGAAAGACATCGCAACTGAGAATATCAAAACCTATCTGCCTAACGTTCTTTACAACAACCCTCATGCAGTGCAGCGGAGGACAAGGCAGAGACAACGTGGTTCTATCACCAAAGAGAGCAGGCTCATTTAATCTCCCAGTACAAAGAATTCACCTCTTTCACTTATTTTGTGTCACATTTCCCTGGCTTGCACTAGCTCTTGCCATGCATGACACAACCCAAAGCACAATCAAAAGCAAGATTGCGTTTGCATTGACATTTGAAATATCTTCCCTTTTGCACACGATATTGAGATTGGTGCCTAACTCCTAGCTAAACCAGCAGAAATCTGATTACTGAAAACTGTCCAGATGGGTGGTTTCTGGTAGCAGATGTCTCATGTGGCTCACATTTTTAGCTTGAGTCTATACTACTGTTCATCCTCACTTATGTTACCAAAAGTACCTTTTTCAATGGTTTGTTTAATTATTGCTTCATCTGGAATGAAGCCATAAAACTAGCATAACACTTACTTGCGTACTAGAAAAAAAGATCTGCACTCACAGGTCTTATATTCGATTGCAAATTTGTCATGTTTCTTTTTTCTAAGTCAGTACTTATACCAATATGACATCATGTCTCCACTATCTCATTTGCAGCTGCTCAGCATGACGGTCAATAGTAAGGACACATGCTGCTAAAACAGACCATAATCTTCTATTTATCATTCACAAATCTCCAGAGCTTCAGTACCACTCAGGTTAACATACTTCTCATACAAATTGTTTAACACTTAACTATTCAAGGGATTTACAATGAAAACAGACACCAAATACTTCTCAAGGAAACTCATCACTGTTGAATAAATGGCTTATTTCTGCAGTTCTCACCTGTCCCATTTTTATATCTCTTTATCTAGATACTGGGCTCTGTATGACATTTCTTTACTGCCAATATTTCTGGGAGGTAAAAACTGGAATTAAACATGTGCAGTAAACAAGTGCTTAATTCCGGAAACATCAGTCTAGGGCATATTAACAATGCTCAAACGCAATGATGCAAAAAGACAACAGACATGACATCACTCTTCCATTACCACCCTTTACTACCAGCATTTTAAAATTCTCTGTTTTAATTTCCTAACTTTTGCAGCCATGTAGCTTGTTCTAGGGACCATAAATAACTCTACAACTGAGATAAAGATATCAAGAGTGAACTTTTTACAAATTAAGCCTGTGGAAACCTCCCATTCTTGTAAAATAGACAGTATTTCTCCAATATTTTGAAGCAAAGTTGTATTAATGATTTCTTCACAGAACCTTATAACAACATAAAATGCAGTATAATATACTAAAATTGTTCCTATGTTGTTACTTTCTAGTGAGTAGAACCAGAGTTTTTAATTAGTAGAAACACAGAAGGATTCTTTTTTTGCAGTTCTGTCATTGACTTGTGATAGGTATTTTTGCATGAGTTCAATAATTCACTGAATTGTTGTGAAGTTAATTACTGCTGGTAAAATACAGTTTCTGAACAGAAAAGACTATATCTCCTGCTAAGTACTTGACATTAATTTGCCCTGGGATTGATATACAAATAGCACATAAACCCCAACTTAATCAAGATGACCAGACTTCTGCTGTAATAGAAATACATGACACTTTTAAACTCAAGTCAGTTTTTAGAATTGAGTAATGTTGCTTATAGAAACTGAAATTGTGAAAAGACCAAAAAAAAAAAAAAAAAACCCTAATTCTTGCCATGAGGAAAGTAGGATCTTGATTACAGATTTTGTCATCAGAAAAGCTATAAAGCTGAGAATTGGAAGTACCCTCCAAGATCATCAAGCTCAGCCTCCTGATATCACTAGCAATGTAGATAACTAATCCCTGCTGTAAACAAATCAAAGAAAAGCCATTAGGTTTTGGCGCGTGCTTCTCCACTGCTCCAGTTTCACGACTATTCTAGAATATAACCCCTATGGTATTTAGACTTTTTAGATTCTCCGTCTAAGGTTACTCAGGCCCATTACTACTTCTATCTTTTGTTTGCTTGCTTCACCTTTTATCTTAAGTAGTAATCTTTTGTGTCAAGCTACTTACTTACCCTACTGATGACACGATGACACCAACATGACTTCTATAGAAAGCAATCCTACCCTCCTGTGGACTCAGGTTTTCAAAGCTAAGCAGAGTTCTTTCAGTCTCCTACCATAAGACTTGCTCTGTATTGTCCTGATCATCCCATATGCTCTTTTGTAAAACCTTCATTTTAAATGTTCACTTCATTTCTTTATGTACAAGGTATACTTATTTTCAAGTACCAGCATATTTAAAATAGCAAATGACATAAGAGCAGAGATGGAGCTGGATCAGGAGTAGTCTCTGGCTGTAGAAAGGTTAGGGGAGAGAAGCACTTGCAATAAAGAAAGAAGGTTCTGAAGCCACTAGGCTGTGATTTAGTGTTGTCTTATAAGAACAAACATATAATCTGTAATGCTTGTGAATTACGACAAAGGCGTTTATTCTTGTTGGGTTTTGTTGATTTTGGTTGTGGTTTTTTTTTTCGTTGTTGGTGGTGGTTTTTTGTTTTGTTTTGCTTTGGTTTTTTTTTTCTTTTTAACCAGATAATTCTTGAGTCATGTGCACGAAAGCTTGCTAGTATTTTTGAAATATGATCAGCCATTATTTCACCAAGACCTTTTACAAAGGCACAAATACTTTCCCTGTCTCTGTATGCTCACATTCTAGGAAGGCTTTTGTCTTCTCCAGAGCTACATCACATAATTATTCTATGATTAACTGTGTCTCTGTCTTTATCACTCATTTTCAATTTACAGTAGACTTCTTATTAGTAGTTCTTAAGTACCTGACCTTGTACTAGAACATTTCATTCCATTTCTATTAATGCTGCTTTAAGGTCACCCTGTTCTTCCAATGTATTATTCTCATCTTCTTATGCATTGTCACTGTATCTCAACTTTGAATCACTACCAGATTTTGCTATGTGGCCCATGACATCTTGGTAGTACTTCTTTATTTCACATTGTTTAGGACAACGTGGACTACTGGGAAACAGTCGAAAGAATAAGTACATGCAACACATGAACCTGGTGAGCCCAGTTTTCCCTGACTGCCATAACTATAGGTGCAAAGAGAAACAGCTGGAACTTGCCACTGCCAAAGATGGGCTCAAAATTCATATTATTTTCAGCATGTAAATGAAATCTATTATTGTTTCTTATATGATCCACGACTCTCAAATGAAGCAACTTTCAAATGAGATTGAGCCCACTGAAGGTCCGAAACACCACTGGAATATGATTTTTTATTTCTAAATTGGGCTCCTAATTTAACTATGGCAACCAGGTACACACACTTAAATTGAAATTGAATTTATTCTGAAATTTCATGACTCTTTTCTAAATAATACAAATTAAATTCTTCCAAACTTTGCTCCATACTGCAGCATTTTAAAACATGCAAATGAAAAAGCAATTTTGATATATTCCACTTTGTAATTTTTTTCTATCTAGTGGATTTGGTCCTTTTCAATTGAAAGTGAACGTCCATTAAACTAATAATAAAATAGTAAAGTACCATGTATTTTTGTATGAGTGTGTGACACTACGTCAAACAATACATACAAATCACACATGCCTGTTGCATATACTCAATAGAAACAATGGCATTTGTTATCAAGGTACTTTACCCACAGATCCCAGCTCAGTCACAGATTAGGACCCTTCTCAGTTCTTATGCAGTTTGGTTTAAGAAATATTCTCTAAATTAGTCTTAAGCAGCCATTTTAGCTACCATAGTTTCTCTCTTAGAAGGATATAATTCAGGATCTAACTTTATTTATCCATTCTTCTATTAAAGATATTTTTCACTAAAAATCTTGTCATGTTGTTTTGCATCCAAATACATGGGTAATATTTGTATAAACACATGTGAGTGGGTGAGTAGAATGGACTTTTTGGCCCTTTTAAAATGAATTACCTTAAAAAAATCCCTCTGTCACCTGTCTATCACATTACTGGTTGAAGCTACTGTACTCTGCTTTCATTTGTTTCTCTTCCTTCGATTTCAAAAGATTTGTCTTCACCTTCTCCCAGTGTTCTTCATACGTAGGTATAACCTACTGTTTTGTGTTTTATGGAGTCATTATTATTTGATTCTCCTGTGGGCAATCAGCTGAACACTTGCATTCTTACATCTGACCTCAGCGCCTTACCAGCTTCTCACTAGAGTTGGCAAGAATGATTTCTGCTTTGTAGAACTGGGTTAAATATGCCTAACTGGAAGGGCTTATCTTTCTCTTTTACTTGTTCTTGCTTTTTAAGACCATATGCTCATTTCATACTAGAATTTCCAAACCTATGTTGATCCAGAAGCTGCTGTTTTAATTTCCCAATTTATTCTTCTGATAACTTTCTGCAAAGAGCTTTGCTGTGTCAGCATGTTAGATTTTGTCAAAGATATCCCAACATCATAACAGTTACACTGTTTATTTAGACTGGGTGAGACCTCCACCAGGGAAACTGACTTTAGGCAAGGATTTCTGAGCCAGGAAACATTAGGGACAGAATGGAGGGGAAACTTTGAAAACAGGTCTTCAAAGATGTGATTTGATGTGACTTCACTGCATAGATTCAAAGAAAAGCACACACAAAAAAATAGACCCTGTGTATTGGGCTTACGTGGCAATGTTTTGGTAGCCAGGGGGCTGCAGGGGGGGCCTCTGTGAGAAGATTCCAGAAGTTGCCCCATGTCAGATCAGAGCCAGCTCCAGACAGCTCCAGAAGGGACCCGCC
>VXAL01010829.1:224903-249974 GCA_013399475.1 Chauna torquata
ATTCCCCGTTCCCCTGCGCTGCTCGGGGGGAGGAGGTAGAAGAGGGTGGGTGGGGGGAAGGTGTTTTTAGTTTGCTTTTAGTTTCTCATTGCTGTAGTTCGCTAGTGATAGTAATAAATTATATTAATCTCCCTATGCTGAGTCTGTTTTGCCTGTGATGGTAATTAGTGAGCGATCTCCCTGTCCTTATCTTGATCCTTGAGCCCTTGTCCATCATATTTTCTCCTCCTCTTCCTTTGAGGAGGAGGAATGAGAAAACGGTGGTGGTGGAGTTTTGCTGCCTGTCAGAGTGAAACCACCACACCCTGTTAAGAACAGAACAAATATCAGACCTTTTCAATATAATTCCCAATGGTATACTGGGAAAAGCAGTAATTTACTTGATCTGTCATTTCAGGACAAACATCTATTTCAGCCCTCTTCAGTGTCATTTATAAGAGCCTATTTAAATTTTAAGCAACACCTGAATCCCATGTAGATGGGATCCAGGGGATCCCCAGTGTTGGTTCTGTGAGTATGTGTTTTTCCCAGAACTGAGAAGTTATTGAACATGCGTATTACTGCCTTTGTGAGAAGGTGCTGCCACAGCACTGGATGAAAGCACCATTGCCTGGCTTCTGAACCTGTCATCTCTTCAGAGCATGGCTTATTCATCAGGTCCAGCAGAAACCCACTGCTGAATGGATTCATTAGGGTATTTCTTGTGTGAGGAATGGGGCGGTAAGGAATACTAGAAAGGTTTGGTAAGGAAAAGGTGCATATTTGGAACAATGGGCCTTGGCTACATTTTCAGTCAATACAGGACATTTACAACCAACACAAATTCAAATGTGTTTGAGAGGAAAATGCTGAGGACCTGGTCCTGCACGCCTGTACAGAAATCCCTGACTACTGCTCTAAACCGTTCAGTAGTAGCAAGGATCATTTCATCTCAGGATCACAAGCCTCTCTGTTCCTCTAGCAGATCCTGGAGCAAAGTGTCAGCCCAGCTGAAGTCACAACACCGCTGCCACATTGTGATTATGGAGTTGTAAACGGGACATTCACACTGCAGTAAAGAATAAAACAGGCAGAAAATGGTTCATTTTATTAAAGTACCCAAATATCTTTGATAATCAAGAGGTACTTACTATGTGCAATGTTGCAACCCAAATTCTATTTCTGTTCTACTTTTTATTTTAGGACCATAAATGCTTTTATAAGCTTTCTCAGATTGAGTAAACTACTAAGGAAAGGAAGATGATGTGAGGTTTAAGCACCTGAGCAGGAGCTCAGGAAGGAAGTGCACTCTTAACCATTTGTAGGGGTGCAAGAGAGTCATGCAGCACCTCCCAGCGAAGTGCCACTGGGACAGATCAGAAGCATGTGTTGCAAAAGCTGGACACTCTTCATATAAAGGGAGTCAGGGACTGACTGGCGGAGCCTTCAGGGTGAGAAATACAGCACGGCCGGGTATACACGCAACCACAGGAAGGAGGTTTGCTTTTCTGAGAACTAGTCCTCTCCTCCTTCAAAAAGATATGCAGCCTGGAAGATTGTAGGCTCTTCCTATTGAACCAGCCTCTCTGTTTCTCCATCTGCATTTGTCAGGCACTATTCTTGCAGTACATCTATTTTTTCGAGGCCAATCCAGCATTGTGCAGCTTGCAAATATTTCTGTGTTATATATCTCTCTCCATAAAAGAGATGAACAACACCCTTCAAGCAAAAGCTTAAAGCAGAATCTCATAGGTAATAGATTTGAATAAGAAATATAGTATTTTCTTTTCATGAGAAAATGAAAGCAACCACTCTTCCACAGAACACCCACAGAATCAGCTGAAACATTAATGAGCAAAAGGGAACACATACCAGATCCTTTGCCTGCTTTATTGGCTGTGCTTTTCCATGAATGGCAGAAGATATAAATATTATTGTTAGCCTTAGGGCTCTCTTCAAAAATTCTTGTCTGTATCAACTCATGTTGTGAAAAAGTGTCAGTAGCTGTGTTAAACTACTGCAGGCTGAAACTGAAAAATGGCACAATAATTTTTCCAACCAGTGCATGCAAGATCAAAGCTGTAAAGAGGGGATGACAGGTGGCATAAACGTCCCAAGGCCCTGACTCACTAGAGGCATAACAGCATCCACCATAACTCTAATAAAAATAGTCCCAGTAAAAACACCGTAAAAAGCTGCAAGTAGCCCGTTATATCTTTGACTTCAGGGTCATTCCGCCAACAGATCAGCTGGCAGCCCAGTGAGAAAAGTGTAACTGCATTTTATTCCACACACAAGGCTAAAACTGTCAGACATTAAAATATCAGAAAATGTTTTTTAAGGACATATTTATACTGATTACAATATTAAAACCAATGCCAATCACTGTATGGATATGCATCTTCAAAGAAGTTGCGTGGTTCTACATCACTCCACTTTTGCTCTGTAAATTAGCAATTTCGTTAATGTTCTTTTATAAACTGGTGTTCAGGCTTGTAGCTCTTAATTAATTGACTTCAGTTATAGTTAATAGCTAATGAAGATTTTAATGTCTAATCTACTTGTGATGACTAGTATTACTTTGTAGCAGATAGTATAAAGTGTCAAAGCTAGACTTCTAGTAAATCATATTCATAGCTGTAATTTAAAAAGCAAAAAGGCCTATACTTAGCCTTTGAAGAAAGTTATTAAAATAAAATAAATACTTTTTTTTCTCCTAGATTCTGTTAGGTGTTTTTCTCACTTTTTTTGTTACACACCTATAATCATACTTGAATAATCATACTGATGCTGCTAATTGCAGCATCTTGAAATACATATCAAAGTAGATAGACTGCTAATTGTTAGGTATCTGCTTTGGAAAGAAGTACAGTCACGAGAGAAATTAACAGAACAAAGAATGTGAAGTATCAGCACTACACAGACTAGATTTAGGTGTTAGTTCCTTGGATTGGAGGAAAACAACCTGCCTTTTTCAACACAGTACATAAAATGTAGCAGTATTCACTGTGATAATAACCTGAAGGCCTTAGGAAGCACACAAAAAAATGGAAAGTTCACAAAAGAAAAAAATAAGGCCAAAGCATTATTTATAGAGATGCGCTTGGGCCCATACGCTGTGAATAAATCATACTGAAATTTTTCATGTGAATGAAGCCTCAAATTTATTTCTCCAGAGAAAGACATGAAAGTCTGCTCTGCTTTGTGAGGCAGACCTGGTACAACAGTAGCTTAGAGGCTGAAGAGAGTTCATTTGAATGTTATTTAAGCATCAGCTCCATCAAGTTTAAAGTGATTTTGCATCAGCTTCCGGAGAGCTCCAAACTGCAACCCAGTGAAGCTTTCAGGAACAGGTATAAGCAGAGCTGCAGGGGAAAGAGCTGTGCTCTGCAGGGAACAAGGGCACTTGCTCCCAGGCCGAGCTGTGAAACCCTACTTGTTCATAACAGGAAGGTAAAGTGGTCACCAATTAATACACATGTTCAGGCATACACAGTATATAGTCAACGATACCTGTTGTTTTAGAAGTAGCAGAGACTATCACCCAACTCATTGATACTCAACAACTTCAGGTGCTACTTGTTGAGCACGACAAGCTGGGCACTCTGACTTGGATGAAGTTGTTCTGCACCACACTACAGCTCAGGGTTATCACTATGCTTTGCTTATCCAAATCAAGGAGACCTGCTTCAAAGTAGGTCATGGCCAACAGCTCATGTCGGGGCTGCCAGACCACATGTACAGTCCCACAAGGGTAGAAACACAGAGAGGGCAAAGCCTTCTGCTTGTGTCACCAAGCCAGCCTGCGCTGCTCTTACCTGTTTCATAACTTTGAATTGGCACGGAAAATGCTGCAATTCCTAGGTGAGAAACTATGCAACTATGCAAAACAAACAAACAAACAAACAAAAAGATAGTTCCCAGACACTCCCCATCCTAATCATAAAATACATTTTGAAAATCCTAACATCGACTGAATAAAACAGCAAGCCTCAACTCCTGCACATACACTAAACAAGCTCTAAGCCTCATCACAAGAAAAGTTACTGCACTCCAGCTGAATTGACAAACACTTCCAATGGCTTAAAATGGATAACTCTGTGTTGTGTTGGCCACTGCTTCACAATCCCAAGCAGCAAAAGAAAGGATGAGAGACTAAAGCAGAAAGCTAAACACAGAGATGTTACTCTCTAAATTTTGGTTTATGGTCTTTATTTAATTGCCAGTTAATCTGACCAATGTGATAATTCATGTAAGGCAAGTGATACTTGTCCCCAAAAGAGTTAGCTGGTTGAAAGACAGTATGTCACTCTAGAAGCACATAGTGCTTCCTGACATTTGAAGATCACCAAATGATTTATTTTAAAAATAAATCAGGTATAATGTATTTTACAGGCATGACAATTATTACTGTAATTCCAGTAAGTGGTGTGAGAACATGCCTTACATGCTGTGTACTGTATGTGCTGATCAGCTTTCTCAAAAGCAGATGAGACTTCAGTATTTGATTTCTAAGAATTCTCTGCTTAACACATAGAGATTACTATAATTTTCTCTCTTTGGAGAAATGTGATTATTTCTCTGCTTTATACCCTTTTATGTAATACACTACTTGTCCCTTATCAAACGCCTGCTTGAAAAGGTGAATGCTAATGTCAAAGAATTTACATAAAAGAAAAACAAAGCATTTTTTCTCTAATTGTTGGCACAGAACAATTTGCCTTTTGAAACAGTAAAATTCATTGGTGACAATATTGTTACAACATATTTAAATTAGTAAAGCATTGATCCTGCAGGGGAGCATAATTAGCTCTGCAGAAATACATGCAGGAGGAACGTCAAAAAATTGTTGTAAAGTGACTTGAATTATAAGTAAGTGGCGCTGCTATTTTTACTATACATAAATTACAGGTAGAGTTGCCCAGATATTAAGGCACTCAGCTAGATGGAATAAAGGAGAAGGGCATAAGCCACATTGATCTTTTTCTTTAAAAAATATGTCGTTTAGCAGGCATTTGCATTATCATCTTTCCTGGAGGGACTTGAAAGAGTGCCAAGAGGTGCAGCCTTGCCCATTGGTTACATGAGGTGCTGCTTGGTAATGCCTCCTGCTACGTGGCCCTCAGTCACCTGGTGGTCAGACCTGAAAGTGACCAAAGGGAGGACAGGACAGCACAGCAACTCCAGCCCAGGGAGTGAATGAGCACGAGACAGGACCGGGGAGCACCAGCCATGATGCTGCCAGCAGGGATGAGGAGCAGGCTCATGCAATGGAGGAGAGCGGGAAGGGAGCTGCACGTGCCCTGTGCTGCTGGCCGTGCTGCAAGAGGCTGGTGCTGCCTTCACACAGCCTATCAAGGGAGGAGGAGAGGCTAACACTGCCTATATGCGGAATATGTTCAAGGAGAAGTAATCGGGACATCTTAGTACAAACGGCAGTGTTGACTGTGGCAGGATCTCATCTTCTGATTTTCACGTTAAGGGACTGCTACCTCATGTCTGAGCTCCTGCTGAAGTAAAGCTGCAATTCTTTTCAGTACAAGTACCCAGAAGCAAACAAAAACAGTGAGCATAGGATACATCCTGTCCAATTTCATTCTACTCCGACAACTGATACAACTTCCCCACGATGTATGCATGATTAATAATTTATAATTAATTCATAATTAATAGTGATATTACTTTTCCTAATTTTAAGCAAGCACCTTGGCAAAACTGTCTAATTGAAATCAGCAATGGGATAAGATTTAAGGTTCCTTGGCAGAATGCTTGGATTAATCGGAAAAACATATTCTGAGCTGCCTTATTCAAACACTAGGGAAAGCTGGTTCACCACTGTAAGTTACTATTACACAGGCTGAAGTATAAACTGAAGTCTAGTGAATCTTGTGATCACTGATATGCCCATGAAGTCTGCTAACTATGCTTGTCATCTATAGAAATTATGCCCTGCAAGATCTCTAACTGGCAGCACATCAGAGAAGATATGTAAAGACTGAATGAAAAGAAAAAAAGTAGAAATATCTCATAGCTGTCATGGGAGTTCCCCCAGATAGACACATTTGCATTTTTATCCCAAAACCTAGCTAAAAATCCTAGGAAGGGAAAGCATCACAATCACCCCAAACAGTACTTGTTTTGGTACTACAAACATTGGTGCTGCCCTAAAGTGTACTACTTTTGTAATCGATTATTCATGTGCTAAAGTTCAAAAAGTAGCCTTATTCTACACACACAAAGTGGTTTATCATGCCAATTTACAATCACAACAGCAGCAAGTAATCCAAGATAACAAAAGAAAGCAAGATTGAACAAAGGAGTTTGTCTTTTCTCTTACTGTTTACCTACAATCCGCACTCACAGTGGTAAAGTGGCAGGGAAAACGGATAGAAGCTCTTTTAAGAAGAAATCTGGGCTCACAGTGGGTGATCATTGTTCTCAATGGGATTAAAATGACTGTGATGTATGTAGAGCATCATGGGAAGAAAGGGAAGAAAAATGTTAAGCCTTGAGATAAAAATTCAGTGGATATTTGTAAAGTAAAATTTCCAACTCAGTGGGCTTTAAGGCTGGGAAATAATTGCTATTACATTTGAGAAATAAGTAAAAAGTTATTTGGAAAGAATCAAGACTACCTTCCTTTGTCCTTACCTTCATTACTTCCTCAGTGTTTAACGAGCAACTCTTGCTTGGTTTCTGCAGATGTTGTTGATCAAAACTTAGGCACATGAGCTGCCCTAATTGCAGCTCCCATCCTTACAGCAGAACACAGGCTTAAACTTAGCTGTGTACTTACCGCTTTGATGGATTTGATTTTGTACAAAGGGGATGAACTTATACAAACGCAACATATTCCTGCAGCACCTACTTATAAAAAGCTTTTATTGAAATCCATATGACAAGTCAGATAAGTGCAGACCCTTTAAAGGAGGAGCTTAGTATCACTAGGTCTGCATTTTTTTAATTTCCCTGTTAAAAAAAAAAAAATCTTAAAGATGCATTACAATACATTATTAAATGAGAATGCACTACACAGATGAGAGCAATTGTGTTCACACAAAGCTTTCCGCTTTCATTTATCAACTTACTATATACTAGATATAAAACTTTAAAGCTATCATGCAGTCTTAGGACAAAGAGGTGCCTTCCCAGGCTAATTCATCTCATTACTTATTCCTTATTAACCATCTGGACAGCTGATTATTTCCTTCAAGGTAATGCTGCTTCTTGTAGCTGACAGTCAATTGCCAAGTATCACCTGGAGATATGAGAGAGTACTTTTAGAGATCTCAGGCAGTCTTCCTTCTGTGCAAGTATCCAAATTTGACCTCACAGAGCAGCAGTACCCTCCCTTCCTGCCCCTCACCGCTGAATTCAGCCAAGCGTCTGGGACCAAGCATGAAGCTCTCACATGCCTCATCCCAGAGAAGAGCCCCATCAGGCTGGTGTGGGGCACTCCCTCCCTCTCTCTCTCCAGTACCTTGCCCGATGAAGGTTTCATTGAGACTGATGTACTCTTCCAAGTCATAGTTTTCTGACAAAAACAGTCACAGCACTGGAAAATCAGTGGTTTGCCCTATATTACCATTTAAAATGTGGACAAACCAGCTTACCTGAAATGAGAGGCTTTTACAGTTCCTTACTAGCTACCACTGGGCAAACAACATGCAGGCACATTTTCTGAGCAGTTTAAACTTACTTCTGCTTTGAAATTAATGCTGCAGATAGACATGTTTCATATGTCACTTGAGAGAATATTATAGGAATTAGAGGCTTAACGTCATTATCACACTGAGTGCCTTTCTCTGTCCCACTTGCAAACACAGATAGATAGATGCTTTTGTCAGTTTATGAGGAGACCATGCAAAATTGGTTCTGAGGAACCTCATCATGCACTGAACGCTATTGCCTCTGGAGCCTTTTTAACGTCAGCATCTGATGCTTTTGAAAACTTATTAGATTTAGTATGGTCTCCCCTTACCTGACCAATTTGCTTCTTCGAATTTTTGTGCAATTAAATTTCACTCAATTTCTTACACTTCAATGATGATGAGTTATGAAATGCAGAATCAAGAAGCATGGATTTAAAAAAAGTGCCCTGAGATCAGCATCAGTATGTGAACGAGTATACATCTTAGGTAGTTCCATCACTCTTTTCCTGGTGGCAAGCAGAATTTTCAGAGAGAAATTGCTAGTGGATCATAAATACGATGTCTGGTGATCCTACAACAACAGTGCATTATAATACCAAGCTCAATTACGGTCACCTTGCTACAAAAGTGATAATACAGGCGTGGAAAGGAAAATCAAACAAACACTGAATGATGCATAGATTTGTGGAATACAGTTATACAGAAAGGCCAACAAAGCTTGTCCCCTTTAAAAATGGAGAGACAAGAGACATGAGATATGCAAAACTGTGTAGACAGTAGAAAGTATAAGCATGATTTTAGGTACCTAGTTCACACAATCTGACTGAGAGAGATGTTCATCTAATGAATCCCTGCCTTGAAGTGACTCAGAAATCAGGTACACAAACTGAAGTCATGAAAAAAATGCAACACTATGCTATTACTGATAAATTACAGTTTAATAGCTGAATGCATACTCTGAATCTTTGTTTTGAGAATATCAACAGCAAAACAAAACAAAACAAAAAAACCAACAAACCAACCAGATAAGCATTTCCTTGTCAATTGTGAACTTTGTTAATTTTGGGGTTTATGTGAAAGAAACTCTCTGCTAACTGTGAAGTTAATGAATAATGATGGAGCTAATTGGAAGCCAACTAAAAACTAAAAGAGTTGCAGAAGTTGGTAACTGTAAACAAATACAATGAGCAAAATTAAATGACACTAGTCATTTAATTTAATCACTAGCTTCTTATCGACACACAGCCCAGTCAAGTGAAAGGCAGCAGGACAGTGTGAAACGCAAAGCCCACTGCTGCCCCATCCGAATCGCTCAGCCTGATGCACCCAGCAGTCGCTGGGGCCAGCCAGGACCTGGAACATGAGAGGAGCTCAGGCTCGGAGAGCTGCTGCTCTGACTCCCCAGTCACACGCGTTTAAGTGGCGCCTGAGCATCTTCAACAAAGTGGAACAGCAGAAAGAAGGCGGGGGAAGCTAAGTGGAAAAGGAGAAGCTACAGGAGAAGCTAACACTGCAGAGAGCTCCTTGGAAATAATGCTGGAATTGCAGCATTCCCTGGATTAAGATGCCACAGGATGAGAGCAGCTGCAACATGATACAGTTTCACAATCCAAATGAATGAAAAATTAATAGAAGAAAACATACATCTCCATCTGAACGCATGATTGATACAATTAGGCATTTTCATTTAGAAATAACACTGTGCATATGCTTGTCCATATTTTGGATTATTATTATTGTCCTATAGACTCTACAGATCTTCAAGGAGATGTCTGTTATTTCTTCACTTTTTTTTTTGTCATTACACATTGTCTTGGTGATGTCAGCTTATTTAGGATTTATAAGATTCATGGTAAGCACAGTGAATTGTATGCTCAGGGAAGAAGTTCCACAGTGTTTACTCTCTGTGCTGTGAGAGTGGCTAGCTGCTCCTAGGCTTGGATTATTTGTGCAGTCCATGTAAGCACTGAAATAAAAGCAGGATGTAAAAGACAACAGAAAAAGGTTCAGGCTTTGCTATTATATCAAATGACTGTCAGATTATTGTCAATCTGGAAGAGTTGATGAAACATTTTACACCAGGACGGCTCCTTTGAGATAACATTTTTCACAGCAGGTTCAGTCTTCAGTGTTTAAAAAAAAAAAAAAAAAATCACCTTCTTACAAATAAGAGAATAGGATAAGAATACCCTAATGTGTGCATAAAACTGATTATATTCAGTAGCAGAGAATGGACAGTGCAGAATGGATTATATTCTGCCATATTTGCAAAAAGGATCAGAAAATTTTCATTTCAGAAGTTCTGGCATAAAGAATTAAAAAAAAAAAAAGATTGTTTCTCTAGGTTTTTTTTGAGTTCTAAATACAAGGATCTAACACAACGTCATGCTTTTTACTGATTGAAAGAAGTGTGAGAATTTGGTAATTTTCTACATTCTTCCCATTGCCACCATAACTTTTAAATCACATGTTTATGGTAACTTAGTTAGGCAAATCAGATATTTATCAGGCTTAGCTTTGGTGGCCAAAGGGGCTACCAGCTCCAGCTCCAGCCATTAGCCCCAGCTTTTGCCAGAGTTTAACACTCAAGGCAGAGTTTGTTCAATAGCGTGTCCCCTGGCCCATCTCTTTTATATTTTTAACTGAGATGGAGTGACCACCAATTTCATTTGATTTACAGGCCAGACTACCGCTGGAGCCAAGGGCTGTGGTTCACAATCCTTGCCAGGTCCAGCTGCAGTGGCTGAGGGGGCCGCCCCCATTAGAGGTCACCCGTTCGGGGGCTGTCAGCTGTCACACCTACACCTGAAGAGACTTCATGAGTCACAATCTGTAAATAGGAAGAATTTATCCTTGCCTCAGCCTAGGAGTGGATTTTTTCCCTACCTCTGTCTCGGTAGCCTAGTAAGTGAGTGGCTGAGCACGGTTGCAGGAGGTGTCCAGCCCATGAACACACCTACGTGGCATGAAACCAAGTGGCACTTAGGAAAGCTGTCAAGTTTAAATACCTGTGTAGGAGCTTCACCCACCAGTGATTTACTGACAACTCATTACCTTGCCCTACAATCCCTTCTTCTGGTGTTGCAAGCCTAAATTTTTTTCAGATCAGCTTTTTCCTTTTTCCTATGGTCAAGAAAAGATTGCCTTCCTCTCTCTGCAATCCACTTCTGCCAGCAGCCAGGGGGCTGAGAAAAAGCTTGAGGCATAATTGAGCAAATAATGCATTCCTTGTGTTCTACACTGCATTAATATAATTGTGTTTTAACTGCTGTGAGGCTATGTCTTGTGGCCTTAGTTCTTTGTCCTTTTGAACCCGTGTCACCCGTTCACCTGAACCTGTGATTTCCTCAAAGAAGGAAGCAGTTTTGCTCCTGCTGGCAAAGTACCTCCCTAGCTGTAACACATAGTGCAATGCACATCTTGCAGAGGAGTTACACCGTGCTCTTCCATGCAAATTTTACCTTTTTTTCACCCCTCTCCTTTCTCCTACTGTTAATTCTTAAAATGTAAAGAGCTGTTCACATGGAAGTGCATAGTTTCTCTTTTTGTAGAGAGAACAGTAATAACACTAATATCTTTTGCTGCTACTTCTCTTGCATTTGAAAATTTCAAGCTGTTCTCTATTTATTCCTCACAGCATGTTTAACAGGAATTTGTCTTTGTGAATCTCATCATGATTTTGGATATCCAGCCATGCAGCCCTCAGTGAGACAAGGAAGAATTAAAATTATTTGATAAATATGAACTTGCATCAGAGAAAGATCATGGGCTAAAACAACGCAAGTGCCCAGGTTTCCTACACACTGCATGGAAAAGACAGGCTTTCCAAGTGGGATACACAAAATGGTAGGACATCATGTTACATTTTCAGCTGATTAACCAGGATAAAATATTGAGGACATTCACCACAGGTAGGTCCTACAGTATCCACAGTCCAAAACCTCTTCTAGAAAACCAGTGCCTTCAAAGTTTCACAGTAACTGTGAACAAGATAACTCTTGTCATTTAAAAATAGCAAGGTTGTGCTGTCTGGTGAAATACAGCTTTTTCTGCTATGTCCTCCCATGTAAAAACTGTGGAGGAAAGAGATGAAACTGGATTTCTGAGATAAGAAACCAAGAAGGAGGCTACTGTGTGAAAACCTGGAGGCAGACTGGGAATGAAAGAATGTCCTTTCTTCAGTGTTGCCATTGCAAGTCTGCTTCCTAGACGTCGTGTGAGCACTGCTGGACTCAGCCTTCCAGGGAAATTAGGTCTAAGATGGCCTACTTTCTAGACCCCAGCTGGAATCAAAGCTACAGGAGTCCAGCACAATGCATATCTGACTTTCAGAAGGGAAACACGCAAAACAGTCACTTTATCTCTGATCTCTCTGTCCTAATCCTTGAGGAAGACATACAAAACCTCCTCAAAAGGTAACTCTTCGCCATGCAATATGTAACTCTCTTGGATACCAAATATTAGGGATCCAATTCAGGTGCTGGTTTTATGGCAAATCATAATCTCTCTCCACATTAACCTCTTGATGTTTCACAGTTTGTTAAATGAAATTGCCTCCCTTGCAATGAAAAGCTCATCATCTTAATATGCTTCTCCACGGTAATGTTCCACCTGTTCTGTAGATACCATACCTTTTCTCTCAGTCAGGCTAACTGATACATATCTAATGATTTGTATCTATCTCAGTCTGTGTATACCTTTGAAGTTTGCTGCTAATATTTCATACTGGAAGAAAGACACGTGTGCCCAGGAGCTTTTTCATAAATATTTCTTCTTCCAGGTATGCTTGCTGGTTCAATTAAAAAAAAAAAAAAAACTTCTACTGTGAACCTGATCTTGCCAAGTCTATCAAGACCACAACAACATTCCTGCAAAGACCTTTTTATCTAGCCTTATTAAATATAGGTCATATTAAACCAGCACCGAACAATTACAGAGCTGGAGAGACAAGGAGCAACATAACCAAGGCTTTTTTACCTTTCACTACTGATCTTGAGTTTCCTATCAGTTTTGAGCTGCACACAAGCTCGGGTGAGTAAAGACCCAAATTAAAATAAAATTAATTCAGCCACTTTACAATTGCATGAAAAGTAGTCATCCAGGCAAAAGAGTAAATTGTAATTAAAGAAATAAAAACTCTCAAAGCTCAGAGAATGTACTTAGAGTCAAATTCTTCATCATACGATGCATAATACCAACAGATAGCATGTGACAAGTATTTGAAAATTATTTGTTCTTTTTGTCCATTTCTCCTTCAGAAAATTTTGATTTGTTCACTATATTTCAATTACTGTAGGTGTACACATCAATTATCTGCAACCGGTAAGGTCCGTGTCTGACACACACAAACATTGATGTGATGCTTCAGTCCAAGCATTGAGCCGTTTTATAAATTCACATTCTTATTATCATCCAGACCTTTCAAAAGATCAGTCTTTGGAAATGATCCAGCAATTAAACCAATACTGAACATTCAGCTACCTTTCCATACTTTCTGGGCAGAGGAATACTTTGCTGAGCTTGCTGCTTCTGAAGCTGCAGCTGAAATTCAAAAAGGAGTCAACGGCTTTGAACTTCTCTGCTCAGTTTCTGCCATTAGGTCCTTGTAAGCTGAAGAAGACAAAATCTCTATCCTTGATGCTGTAAAGAGGAGAAGAGAGGTTTGATTGGTCTGCACCAGGAAATAAGGGCTGCATTTGTCCAGTGGTATGTTCTAATCACCAGGCATAGAACAGCAAGAAAGTTTTAGGCAGCTTACTTGCTAACAGTCATATTTCTGTAAGTGTAACAAGCATAGCTTGTTATGCTAAGATGCATCTTCATAACTTCAGCTTTATTAAAAAACAAACAAACAAACAAACAAACACCACAAAAAGCACTGTGGTGAAACTATCCAAAAGCTACCTGAGCTGTCTTCCGTGTCCCTTGGCTATGATGTTTTTGTCAAGGCACAAAAGGAAGGAGAAGCACCTGCCTGCAGTGGTGACTGATGTCACTGATACTCAGAAGATCACAAGTCCTTGATTGATGGCTCCTGAGGAACTGCTCTTAGCTGCCCACAGGCTAGGAGGAGGAGCATCTTTCATCAGAAATAGGCTGCATCACTATGCAGAATAGGCTCAAGAGTACATTGTAATACAGGACAATGTTTGGAGAGAGACTCCTGTTACTCTTCCACTCAGAGCACTGCTTTGTGTAGTTTTTTCCCTGGCAATGCATTTGAGAAGTGAGGAAAGACACTATCATAGAGATACTTGGCATGGAGCTGAGGGAGGGTGAAGAACAACTCAATTTACACAACTCAAGGCATTTCTCTGTGAGTTACAGTAACTCTGAGTCAGGAGAGAAGCATATTTGCTGATGGAGTAAATCCAGAGAGAGGCAACTGGAATTAAAAATAACATAAGCCTCAGTCTCCTGACCAAATTTACTCCCACTTGCATTGTTTTTGAGCTGAAAATTTATTTAGTTGAGAAAACAGAATGGAATTGGATAGCAGGTTCAACTTAATGGGACAGCTTCTGTAACAGCTACAAACACATAAAATGGGTGTGCCTTTTAAAGTGTCCTTAAATTAAATGCATTTAATTCCCTACTTGTCCCTACTTAATTAAACATATTTTTCATACAATTCTCAGAGCTCCTTTCATTTTGAAACACAGAAATACTTATGTTGTTTCCAGGCAACTGGCCTTGATGCTATTAATTTGCAGGACACAAACAACAGACCATGTCACTGAGCAGTGAGAATGTTAAGAAAGCACTTCAGTACTGAATTTTAATTTTCAACCTTCCATCAACACAGGCAAAAAAATCCCATTGTATTCTAAGTAACATTCTTGAAAAGATATTGTATCTTGATTTACATATTACTATGGAGGAAAGCAAGTCAAAACCCTCTGTGAATGTTATTGACTTGAAACTAATGTACCTGAAAGGCTTTAGTTATGGTTGGGTTTAACGTCCATTATATGAATGATTGTAGTTTTCAGGAGAGGCGTAAACTCCTTTACTTGGCACTAAGTATAGTATTTAGCATAAGGTAATTTTGGAAATAATATTTGATAACTACTGGAGACAGAAAAAGAAAGATGGCAATTCAGTTTATACAAGCCTACACAAGCTGCTGCACAAGCAGCTTAAATCAGGCTAGTTTTAATTAGGTGTCTAGGAAGTTAGACAGCAGGTGAACATCAGCGAGCCTAGGTACAGGTGACTCTGTTAAACAGAGGCTGTTCCACAGGCAAATATCAGGCAAGCAAGACTGCTCATGAAGTAGCCTATACTTACAAGTCTGAGATCATTTGGATTAAAATAAAATGGCAATGCATCTGATTACATTGTATAGATTAAGATCACTTTATCATAATAAAATGCAGCAAAATCAGGATTCATCACAGGATGCTGCCCCTCCAATGCTGAGGATGTGTCCATGCAGGGGTTTCTATCTACAGACTCTCCAAAAGCTTCTTTAAGCATGGAATTTTTGCCCTAATAAGTTAACTTCTTATTAACAGTCTTAAAAATAATCTTAACTACTGCACTGAAAGTTTTGTCCTTATTTATTTTTCATTATTCATATATTCATCAACTGCATATATACATATTCATGCATCATATGGATTTTCTGTGTCACATCTGAATTGCTTTTCTTCAATCACACATTTTACAGATTTAAGTCCTTGAGTAAAATTATTTCTTTTCTATTGTTGTGAGAATCTGGTCTGTTTGGGTTCATTTGTACTCCGCTATTTTCCTCTGTAGATTACCAGACAACTACAAGTTTGTGGCCTGTATCACTAAGCCTTACTTACAGGTAAGTCAAAACATCTACTCTAAATCACTCAAAACTAGATCTAAGTATGGAAAATGCCTTAACCCATTCACTTCACCAACAGTGCAGTCTTCAAGATTCTTTAAGTTTTCAATCTTTAGAANAGGCATCTCTCTCTGAAGAGCATTATGAAATCCCTAGCCACCCAGCATCGTCATTTCTCTTCCTTTCAAATGTCAGCTCACTCTTGTGCTGACACAAGGGGCACTGAAGCTTCTGAAAAAAAAAAAAAAAAGTGTAATTATTAGAAATACCAGCCACTGTGCCTAATCTCATTCCCTGGAAAGAAAAAAAAAAGAATAAATAAACAAATAAATAAATAAAACACCTATTGCAGATTTTAGCAGAGAAGGTTAACATTTTATAAGGTGCTGAAAACATTCTGAGATAAAATGGAATGACAAATTCAGCTGTGTGAAACAATATCAGCTCTCCTTTTAACCATGTTTTTCCTCCACAGCTTGTGCCCTTGCCAGGTTCTTTGGAAAAAATCGCAAGCAGTATGTTTGATTGATTAAGGTCATATTACAGCACCACCCGTCAAGAGTATTGGGCTCTTTTGTTTAGAGAACCCCTTATCCTTGTGAACGCAATGGTTGCAAGAAGTGCCTCGGAGTGTGAGGGATGCAGTGATACTAATTCCTGAAATAAGAGCACACTAGAAACTGGATAGGATAGGTGTCAGGTAACTTATGGTTACAAAGTGGCTCAAAATGAGATGTCCGTTGTATAAGAAGTTAGCATATATAAATTTGATAACACAGATTTATAAATTTTAGGGCCAGAAAGGACTATTAGTCTGACATTATTTAGTTCAACTTGCTGTGTATCACATATCTCCCTGCAGTGGGACCTTCAATTTGTGCTTAGCTGGAGTACATCTTCCAGGAAGGCATTCTGTCTTGATCTGAGGACATCAAGAGATGGAAAATTCATCTCTTCCCAAGAAAGGTTGTTCCAAACATTAATAATCCTCACTGCTAAAAAAAAAATTGAATTTGTTAATCTTCCAGCCATGGGTTCACATCATAATTGTCTTCCTGAAGATTCTTATTCACGACAGTCAAACATTAAAAAACAAAACAACAACCAACCCTTCTCCCGACCCCCCGCCCAAAAAACCACCAAAAACAAACAAAACAAAAAAAACCTATCCCTCTACAGATCCAGATGGCTATGTCTTTTGCTCTATGTTATGTTTTAGAATCAGCTTCAGGGTTTATGATTGAATAGTCTATATTTATACTACTTGGAAAATGTAGATGCTAGAACTGTACGGGATATCCTGGTTACATAACTGTAAATAAATCCATGTTTATTTGCAGAATAATCTCTCATCCTACAGCCTGTGTTTATGCATCCAGGAGAGCACACCAACCCCTTTTTGTACTCCTTGGAAGCAAGTCTATCTTCAAGGAAGAGGAACTTGTTTCATGTGCTGCAGGACTGCTCCACAAAACAAACTAAAGGATAATGGGATGATTGGGAAACTGACTGCAAAAACGCACACCTCATCCAAGCTAAGGTACCAACATAGGCACCCTATAAATCCTAAGTGGTTTCAAAGTCACTGCTTTCATGGACAGAATTCTTAAACCTGTAGATACAGGCGGAACTCCTTGTCCTTAAATATATCACCCATATTTGGTTCCAGTAAAACACCCAGTCAAATTCACATTAACAACATGCTTCTTTTAATTATTGTTTTTGTCATTTTCGCCTTTCATGAGCTCTATCGTTTTATAACTCATTTTTAGATTATTGATGATACAAATCATGCAGAGCATTGAGCTAAGTACTAACTCTGTCAGGATCATATTTTAGATATTCCCAAGAAAGGAGAACATGTTATACCTTGTACCTAAACTGCAACATCTTTCAGGCTGAGTAACCACTCATTAGAAGGGTGCTGCAGCTTGGTCAGTCTGACCAGCTCTGTGCAGCCACCTGCTGGAACAGCCTTGAGGGATCTCAGATGAGATCAACCCTGTGTGACAGAGAAGGGAGGTGACAGGATCATCAGGGAGTTAATTATAATCATCTCAACATATGGAAATCCTGAGTTGCCTCAAGACAATATTTATACTTCAGCTGGCCATGGACTCTGAGGCATAGTTCACTGAGAAGAAATGGCAGACCTCTGCATTGGCCTTTTTCCCTCAAGCTGCCCACATAAAAGGGTAGGGAGAAGGAGTGACGGAAGGACCCACGTAGCTGAGGGGTAGAAGTTGTGAAACTTTTCTTTGCTGTGGAATAAAACTCAGCAAGGCAAAGAAGTTGTGGTCTTTACATTTGCATTATAAAGGAGCTTTAATTTAATATAAAATTTATTTTGATAAGCAAGCATATTTATCTTTCAAAGAATAAAAGAATGGCTAATTTGTCTTCACACCATATGAAATACAAGATTTCTACTGGCAATTCCAAGCCCTTTGAAAAATAAAGGTAAGAGTGCCATGTTCAAATGAATTCTACAGATATTTACAGGTTTGACCTTAACCTATGGATATCAGGTGTATTTCCCATGAGCTCTGCAGTTAGTTAAGTACTCCATCCTTCCCATGCAGAATCAAAGGGATTTATGACTTGAAAAAATTGAAAAAATTTATGCCACGTAGCCCACCTGCCAGGCTCTGTTGGCAGAAACAAAGGGCTGTGATCAGGCACTTAACAAGGAAAACTGAAAGGGGCACCAGACAGGTGGAAATGTGCGCAGATTGCTGCTCAGTAAAAGGGTTTGTGAGGAGGAAGCAGCAGCAGGGTGAAAGAGTGGCAGCCAACACAGGAGTTCAAAGGAAGGGGTTACATCAATACCAGCGGTACCACAGTGCTTTTCTACATCCCAAGCATTCGGGCATCTTTCTTAAAAAGAGTCAGGCACAGCAAGAAGCCTTAGTAGAAATAAATTATTTTAATGAGCTTGACAGCAATCTCTTATGAAATGGATAAAACCTACAGTTGTATTCTGTTGGGTTCATCAGTACCGTTCTGCCCCGCACTGCACGTGATCTCTTCAACAAAAGTCACTGCAGCAGCCAGAGTAAAACTGAAGTTTGCAAGGCACCCAAGCAGAGTTGTTGCCACAAGATTAGAAGCCCCCCCGTCTCTCCCTTACTTTAATATTGTTGCCCTATTCCGTTCTGACCATGAGTGTAGTCACGGTAACTCCCAAAGCATCATCGGAATACTCTTCCAAGAAAGCTAATGTGAATTTTGGAAGTGGGTTTTCACCCTCCAGAGCTCTAGGTCACAAGTCTTACATTTAAACAAATTTACATTTCTTAGGGCAAGCTGGAAAACATCATTTCATACACAAGCCCCATTAAGGTGGTATAGCATCACAAATTTTCCAAGGACAAAGATGCAAACTTGGGGTGCAGGTACCCATCATGGTTCAGGAAGATTATGCATGAGAAATCACTTGCCTAGCTAAATTAGCTACTGGCATATAACACAGGCATTTAAATAAGATTTATATTGGACAATAAATAGCTCTGCTGATAATAAAAGCTTAGCCAAGTTTCAAGAGGGGTACACAGAGACACAAAGTATCCAGGACAAAATATGTGGTGAGGACAGTAGACCATACTGGGATGTACCATACACAAAGTTATGGGCTAGGGCCATCAATCACTCATGACAGAAAGTTTTCCCTTTCTGCCACTCTTGTCTTCAGAGTCTTAATTTTCTGAAGGAATATTGAAAACCATACCATAAGTTTCCTGATATATAGAAGGTAATCATTTATTTTGCAGGTTGTTTCCCACTTTCTCACAAAAATGTTTATGCTTTTCATGGCATCACCTTCCTCACATTCTTCAAAGGAATCACCATCTGAAATATTTGTCTTATCCGTTTAGTTGAGATAACACACGATAACGTTTGTGAGCAAATCATACTACGGATATTCTCCTTGAAGCAATACACAGTGGTCATATCTGCATGCCACACATGTACTTGGCTGTATTTTGGAGCACTATGTTCTACATGAAGAAGCAAACAAAAAAGCCTAAAACATATATATGTATATATATAGTAAGCATATTATATGTATCAACAGTAGTGGGTAAGAAAGCAAACTGCACACAGAACAGTAAATGTCAAGCAACAGTACGCAGAATTGTGAAGTGAACACCTAAATTATGGTCTGAGAAAAAAAAAGAAAAAAAAAAAACAACCCCAAAAAACAAACCAACAACAACAACAAAACCACCACATTTAAGGAAGTGGCACTTAGAAAAAACAGCTGATAACTTATGCTGACAAACTGCAGTGGGAGTTTAAAAGCTCTTAAAAAGGCAATACATTCTATAAGTGTTTCTCACCTTATCAATGGGCAAGCAAACAATCTGAAGCTCAGATCAGTTCCTCCCCCTTGCTGCTGCTGGAGAGGAAAAGTAAGGGCTTCATATATTTTGCATTTGGTGAAACAGCAGGCACTTATTACCACTCAAGGCTAAGACTGTAACGTGCAATAGCAATTATTAAGTTCTCTTTTCGTATTATTTATTCATTGACTGTTATCTGACCATTGCAACAATTTGTCATCAAAATACATGGGTCAAATCCACTGTCAGATGTGAGCTATGAAAATCAGATACCCTGGTAAACACTCATATTTAGAATAAATCCCCAAAATGGACATACAAGGTATGTCCAGATTTGTTCATAATTCCATTTTATTTAAAAGTAAACTTAGTTTAAATGTTTACAAATGTATTCTGAAAGCAGGCAGGAGTATTTCCAATAAACGGTATAGGAAGCAAGCACATAACAGTTCTTGTTTGCACAGCCTCCTGCTTACCAGTGGATGTGCATCTAAAATGTTGTCCTCCTGTCCTCCCTCCTCTTTGACAGCTTTGTTTTCCATCTTCCTGGTGCCCATAGCTTGTGAATTATTGCTTTTCTTTTATTTAAAATAATAAAGTTGGTTTATCAGGTAAAAGCAGATGCTAAAACTAGATTCTCTAATTATCACATAAAATGGACCCATACATATGTATGACTTTATCAGGTAATAACAGGTACTGAATATTTATCCCTCCAGCCACAATGGCTACACATTACAAATTTATGACTCTTCAGTACCTACAGTGCAGCCTCCTCCCAGCAGTCTGAAATAGACAAATCTCACCTCTCTCTCCTGGGGCAATGATCTTTATTCTTTTTCCTTTTGTTTTTGTTTTGCTTTAACTACCTTCATCTTGTGTAACCACAACTAATCATGCCGTTGTGGTGCCCTCAAAAAATACACATCTATTAATACTCACTGAATTTCAGATTTTGCTGCCAAGGAAAGTGTGTGTGTCAGGAGGTTAATAAACGTGCAAATTAAAAGTATTAAATAGACAAGTGATGCTTCTAAATCAAATGGAGACATTTTCCAGGTCACCTTGAGATATAGTACTTCAAATATCTCACTTTTCCTATGATGATGGCCTGAGATGAAATCCCCATAGCACACTATGAAATGGAAAGATTTTTGTCCCGGGACAAGTACAGGATTATTTACGTTTCAGTGAATGTACAAATTGCTTTGTCCCTCCTTACTGAAAGAAGAAACTTCACAATATGAAGCTATGTAAATGCTTAGAGCTGACCTAATCAGTACGTCAAGAATTGCAACTATGGTATGCATATACTTGCTCACTTTGTCATAATCCTAGAGTACAGTACACATAAACTGGAGAGAGCAGTTCAAGTTTCCATTACAGTGTTCATATACAGCACACCATCCTCACTAGCATATAGCACATATGAGATTACTGAAAAATTCGACAGCAAAACCACAAGTCAGAAAACTGCTTAAGTAGGAGACTAGCAGGGCAAAGAAGAGAGAAAGCACTGGGGTAAAGTGTCTGACATTGGCATCCTGCCCTCAGGATCCCATTGTCTGACTGCCTGCGAATCGAAACCACAACCAAGGATCTCCTGACCATTTCAGTCCTGGATCATAGCTGGAGAACCTGTTCTGAAAGTACTGGAGGAGGCTCTAATAAAGCTTAGCTTCCTATAGCTTTGTGTCCTCTATTTCTTACTTTCAGCTTCCTTTTTCCCTCCCTCCACCTCCTCATGTCACTTCAGTGAGCAAGAAACAGCATTTTTTTTGAGACTAAGGGCTGTAAACGTGCTGAGTAGCCAACACATCTGTGCTAATCAGCCAGCTGGCCACCACCAAGCAACATGTAACAGCTGAATTTTGTGTGCCTTCCTTGTGTGCCAGTGCTTCCACTTCCATTTGTTACCAGTAACTTCAGTTTTACCACAATACCTTTCAGGCTGAAACTGAAATTGTCTTCTTCTGCTTTGATGTTGCACATGCACAGCTCCGCCTGATGACACAGGAGCTGGGCTTTGGGCTTACCCAATACATTTAATACAAAACAAAAGGAAACAAGCCCTATTTTTGTTAAACTGTTCAGCCATAATTTTAGTGTATCCTTTGACTGAACAGAAACTTCACTTCTGTAAAATGGGACAATAAATCCCCTACTTTACAAACATTGTACAAATAAATTCATTTTTGTGAAAAAGACAGGTGACAGAAAAAGTAAGAAATTATTGGTTCTGCCTTCAAAGTGTGGTTTGAACAATGTCTAATAAATCAGGAAAAGGATCATTCCCAGAACCATGAGATGAGAAGCTGATCATTAAATTAATGCTGCCTATTTGTAATCTCATAAGTCAGGAGGCCTTGGAAGATAATATATGAACATTTAATTAAGGACTGAATTATGTCAGCATGGAGTTTGGGCTTTTGTTGCTACTCCTAATGGAAACATTTTCCACACCATTTCAATGAAGGCTGGCAATATCTGAAAACGGGCAAGCAAAACTGGCAGGCAATAAATAGTCTCAGCCACCAGAGAGAAACAAAGGGAAATCATTAACACTTGCCTCCACCCTCAGAATTTTTTATATGCATTCATCCTCACTTGGCACTCCTGCCCATGAGCTGTCTTTCCCATTATACAGAAGAGGTGAGCCATATCGAGAGTGAAAAACTCGATCAGAACCAAAGGTGAACAACAGCTGGCTATCCCTACACTCCAACTAAAAAAATGAATCACGTATAAGCCCTTGATTAATTAAATATACATAAAAGCTTCCATGAAGAGTCTTCTCTGCACAGTATCCGTACCTCTAAAGCACCACATTTTTCTTCTAGAACTGTATACAAGTGTGAAAAAAATAAAAGTTGTCAGCTTTCACCTAGGAATACCTAGGAATATGCTCAAAATACAACCGTATAGCAAGACATTTCTCTGCCTCAGGGCTTTCTGTTCTTCTTTGGTCTAGACAAGAGTATTCCAGATTTTCTGATCAGGATTTTTCAACAGTGTATCAGGATTTTCCCTTCAGAAAATTAAAAGAGCATTCTGGTCCAAAGAGTGTTTGCTGATTCTCACCTATTATCCTAATCTCTCTGTTCAGAATCCATTCTTATGTTATGTTGCAATACAGAAATCCTTGGCTTTTCATCAAGAATATAATGTCTCAGCTTTTGGAAGATTCTCAAAGTGATTATGTGTGCATAATTAACTGTCAAGAGAGAGATCGTCAGTCCTAAAGTATTCCCAGCTCCTCACTAGGATGAACAAGGCATCTTTTTGAATAGAACAAGGCAATCTTGTGAAGGAACTCAGCATCCTTCTGCAGTCTACCTTCTTCAAAATGCCAAACCATTTGCTTCCCCTAGATTTTTTAATTACATTTAGCAAAGTGAAATGTGAAAATTTTGCAATGCATTAGATATCATGACTAGGCAATTACAATAGACTTCTAATTATTCAGGACACAAAGCACTCTTGAATGTAGGTATAGAGAAAGAGGTATTCCATCTGAGAACTCTTCTGTGAAAGACAGTATTATAAAAAAAAAAAGGCAAGCCCAGCTGTTTTCTTACTTACAATGGGGATCAATAGCTTTTCCACTTTTCCTCTTTATTAAATCAGATTGAAATATCTCGTCTCCCTTTTTTTGGTTTTAAAGGAGAGTGGACATATGATAGAAAATATAAAAGTGTCTCATCACCAGATACATGCAGTTCTTTTTGTTTTCATGTTATTCCTATCCTGTAGTACACAACGGGGCGCAGGTAAAGAGGAGAAACGTTTGTTCATATTTGACTAAATGGAACTCTAAACTTCAAAGCAAAATTGAGGGATTGACCTTTTGTTGCTGAATGTCAAAGTTATTTGCTCAAATCAAAGCTGATACATAAATGTCATCTTCATAATATGATGGTAATAAACAAGCAGATACAATAAATAAAACTACCTTTGTCTTGTTATCAATCAGTAACAATACTCATTTTAGTCAAGCTAGTATAGCACTGCTGTAAAAATGCATTCCATGTAAAAGAGAATGAGACTTGTTTCAGTAAGCAGGTGCTCTGTCTTTTCTCAGAAAGACAGCTTGGTGAGCTTGGTGTTTCCATTTTATGCATAATAGCTTGCTATCAGAGCACGCAGAAAGTCAGGGACCTGCCTTCAACTCCCGCCTCAGCCNTGCATTCAACTCCCGCCTCAGCCTTCAACCTACACATGCAGGAGAAATATCTTCTAACCCCAAGAGGAATCCTCCCCCAGGCTGAATACTAGTTTTCAGAAATCCAGATCTTCGGGGGCCACAGAAAATGAGCCAGATTTGACCCTCCACCCAATAGAGCACTTTCTTAGGAGCATACTCTGTTCCATAGGCTGCTTGCATTTTTTCAGTAAGGAATCTTTTCCTAAAATGCATAAGGGCACGACAGTTGGGGTGGGAGTTAGGAAGAGCTTTATGATCTGCACACCCTGTCCTGATGCTATTTGGAACTTTGCAACACACAAGAAAGTGCACCATCGTGTCAGATGCCTTTTAAAATTCTGCAGAAATAATTTTCTTCATGTACATAACCCAGCATTTTTATTATTAATGGCCATGTTAAAATGCTAATAACTAAGCTAAAAGCTTAGTAATGAAATATGCATGTTGGTACATGAAGATATCATTAAAGTCAATCCACTTATAATATGTCATGTAATTTGTGGCTTCATATTTTATACCAGCTCTTGGCAAAGTAATTAAAGAACAATCAAGCCTTTCTCACTAATTAACATTGTCAGTATGTCTGTATGATATGTAAAACGTGATAATGAGTTGAGAACTTTCAGCATTTGAGATGACTTGTGTTTTTTCTCTGTCCAGGAAGGAATTTAATAAAGAAACATCTGGAAGTGGGGGCATCTTTGTATTTAGTGGAAATCAAAGACAGATAATGAATGGAACAAGAGGTTAGAAATCAGGAGACATTAATTTATCTTCCTCATTATGCTCCATTAAGTGAATCCATGCTATCAAATAAAAATGATGACTTGGAGCACGGAGATAAAATTTTTCATTCTAGTTTGAAATGATGAACTCTGAGCATCTATATTTACTTCTCAGCTCCAACATGTTTATGAGAATCACCTGGCTTTTTATGTATTTTTAACCCAGTTTGGGCTGAAACTCCAGAGAGTAATTAATATGGGTTAAGCATCTTTAAGCAAGATATCTGAGAATTTCTGGTAAAAGATTTTTTTTTGCATACAATTAGGATGGATCAGCAGTGACCTTTTG
>VXAL01010829.1:250002-372140 GCA_013399475.1 Chauna torquata
ATGGGAACATGAAGTTTTTGCAAACTTTTGCGATGTCACAAGCAGCCATCCATCAGAGAACAGCTTTCTAGAGAAAAGTTTTTATTGTCCTTCCATGCACTATCCAGGTTCCTAGCTTGGCTCCTTTACTTTAAAATAACTTCAGGAGGCAGACTAATCCATGGGAATTTGCAGGCTTTCAAGTTGTCTCCTTCCAAAGAGGGACAGATCAATAGCATTTGGGATCCTAAGACTTGCAGCACCTTAAAGATCTGTGCAGTCTTCCCTGGGATTCCTGGCTGCCGGGCATAGGATCAGGAGTCTATGACCTGAGTGTTTCAGCTCCAAGCAGAACTTGGCTTCCAGCTTTATAGAAACTGACTGATGTAGGTGTCTGAGGCTTCCCAAACCCTCAAGAACAGAGCTCCAAATCAGGACCTCCTTGAGCAAAAGAAGAAAGCACACTATTCAGGAGAAGAAATGAGAGTTTGAGATACCCAACAGCTAAACTCACACAGATTATCATTATGAATGTGATATCATACTCATATCTTCAGTTCCTTCACAGGCAAGTAATTCAAGTACTTTATTATTTCATCCAGACCTCTCCTTTATGCAGCCCATATTGAAGAGTCCCTATTCCAATGTCTGCGCATAATGTTCCAGACCTTTGCTCTGGGCATGTGAGCCATAACTAGACCACCAAAAGGAATGTTTAGGAGGGACAGAACTGACTTCAAGAAAAAGGATAACCAAAGGCATCTGTGTGGCAGTGTAGAAATTTGTACTACACTCTGCCAGATAGATCAAAAATAAAAAAGCAATGGTCAAGAAACAAGCCCAGAAAGACAAGCCTGAAAACATACAGACTGAGCTTGAAGTGAGAGTAATCTTTAAAATGCCCATCTGTTGGAAAAATGACTTCCCTTTCAGGAACAGATAAATAAGAAAATGCATCAAGCAGCTTCTTATGTTCTGACATCATTAATTTCAGTTCCCACTGCAAAGACAAGTATGAACACTGTTCTTTCCTGATATCACCAGAGCATGAACACTGCCATATTGAAAAAAGAAAACAAAAAACTATGGTTCCTCTTCCATACAATGTCTGAAAACTAAAATGACACTGAATATATGCATCTCATCCAGAGGAACAAACAGTATCTCCACTTCACTATTGGCAGACACATTTGGAAGCTATTGCATTTCAGAGCGTATTTTCTTCAGAACTTCTGTGAGAGTGGTAAAACTCAACACAGAAATTGCAACAGTTCATCTTGAGTATACCACACAGATAACACATTCATAATTTTAATGACAGTGCACTGTGACAGCATAAATAATACAAGGAGCCTGAATCCCATTAGTAATTTGCCATTATGAAGGTAGTTTTATTCTCTGTATTCTCTCCTTCTATGCTATGAGAAAAGGTTTCATGTTGTTCTTCACACATTCTTTCCAGTGGTTTGCATTGTTTTCTAAACGTACAATAGTTTATTTACTCTATTCTATAGCCCAGAGACTTTTTTGCAGTTTCTTCTTTCAATGTACTTTGCTGACAAGTCACTAGGATAGATCTATTTTTTTCCCTACCAATTAACACTGGTTGTATTACCTTTGAAGATAAACTATCTCAATTTTCATGTTCAAGCCATGTTCTCTACAATGGACACAAACAGATCTAAATCCAGACAATCAAACATGCCTCCACTAGCGTTACAACTTCACTTTGCTCAGGAGGTCACGCTCTAACATTTTTATACATTTGAATTGCATATGCAACCTGACTTGTATAACTGAGGGAGTTATAACAGTAACTCTGTCTTTCTAACAATTACTAGGCTCTAAAATCATGTTACAGAAAAATATGTACAAAATGTAGTGTATTTCCTGAAGTAACATTTTAAAATTTGTGGTATCCAAATTAAGCCCATGAGATATTTTAGGTTTTTAGCGTATGGGATTTTTGTTTGCCTTTTTTCAAAAGGAAAATGTCCACTATTCTTCTCTTAAGTTAATCAACAGACTAAATGACAAATGGATGTTGCAGCAGTATCAGAGCAAGGCCTACTAAAATTACTGTGATGGTAGTCATACATTATCCCCCAAAGTGGCAGGTAAGCCTCAGTGTGGGACCTGCTACCCATTCACTAAACTCAAGTCTTTCTTAGGGAGCAGTGCTGAGAAGAACTGCACTGCACTTCCAGATTCAGAAGGCTTCTGTTGTGTGCTTAAAACACCAAATATCTACAAGGAACTAAAAAGACCATATGGCAAGTGAAGTCGGCGTAACCTGGAAACTCTTGAATATCTTCAGTCCAGCATGTCTTCACTGCTAGGTACTGCTGGGTTCATGCATACTTCATAACAAGCATTCTTGTCGTACTGTGGTCCTTTATTTCACAATGTTGAGTATCTGAAACTCTGCCACGACAAGTAATATAGATCTTTCTACCCATCTATCCCGTATGAAGAGAGATGTAATATGCTTTATTCACGATCTGCCTCCAGGCTCAAATCGTGAAAACAATTGCCGAGCATTAACTTTTCATTCAAATTACATCTATGTTTTAAGCATGGCTTTTAGCTGCCTGGAACTGTTAGAGCCTGCATATGACCAAAGGGTTCAAACACATTGCTGCATACTTGCTCCATCTTCTACACTGTTGGGATACTCAGCATACTGGAAAATAGAACAGCTGTCCTTCAGAGCAAGAACTAATAATGGATTAAGAATCCTCCCCGGGACTCTCTTAATGTAAAGTTAATGCATAATATGAAGGTTATGAGGGATCCATGGAAAGAAAGAAGGGTAACAGTGTTTGAACACAGACCGAGAGAGGAACAGAAATCCTGCAGAGGTTCCCATAGTATTTCCATATCTAGAGATTGTGTGGTTAGTGGGTGCTAATGCCAGAAGGAAGTTTAAGTGACAGTAGTAGAATCACTCAGCTAGCTAGCAAAAAACGAAAGGCAAACCATACAAAGTCAGCAGCCTGTGTGCTACAATACCCAGACTGTTAGAAAAAAAAAAAAAGGAAACAGACAGAAAGAAAAGAAACCATAAATCTAGCAATAGGTCATACTACAATATTGAATAATAGGTAAATATAAGTCATACGTTTCCTTGGAGAGCTAGAGGACTCTGAGTGGGATTCACGGTTTACTGCACTGCTGCCAGGCACATTTGCTGAGGGCCTTATGCAAGTGCTGGAATTTGCAGCTAGAAAACGGAAGCATTTTGGTTTTGGAGGATTATTTTTTCCACTGAGGACTTAGTTAGATAGCAGTAAATTTCCATGCCCATTAAAACTTTGATTATGTCCAAATAAAAACCTTGTCTAAAAATTTTTGAAATTTTTTAAATTCCTGAATTTTTATTAACTTTAACATAAGCTAACAGACTTACTGTTATAACTTAGTTACTCATAAATGCAAGAAAACAGTGGAATGAAATGTGAAAAGCTACTGACATATTTTTGGAGATAATGGATAACATCTAGTGAATGAGGCAAGCATCCAAAGCAGTTGCTTCACAGAGAACAGATTACTTACAAAGAACTGATCAGATGTCTTAACTAATGCATGTTATCTACCCCTCAGCCTAAACAAGTCAAGGGTCTTTTCCCAAACAACAGCAGGTAGCTAAGCGTTTGCAGGTTAACATCAGTATCAATTCATTTTAGATCACAGACGACACACCTAATAGTATTGCTATCCCGGCCTCAGGATAAGTAGTTAATAATTTTCAAGATCTAAATTTGGTTTCCAGGAGCACCTAAAAGCCTTTGCTATCTGCCCAGAAAACAGAACAAAGCCTTGAAAAAATTTCTTGTTTATCTATCTAAAATCGCAACTTGAGAAGTGTGACATCTGAATATAGTACTTCTTTCTATAGCCGGATGACAAGATAAACTGAACTTTCCTTTCACTGTAATTAGTATATACAAATGCAAGCACTGAAAAGGAGCACTTAAAACACAAAAATAACAAACCCCTATCAAATCTGCCACCCTAGAAAGCTATGGCACTGTTTCCATTCTGTCCGCATTGCACAGGAAGAGTAAAAGACTGAATAGGTACTGCTGAATTCCTTGCTTTAAATGAACACAGCAAATCATCTAAGCACCCTAGGGTTTGCTTTTTCATTATTAAAAAGTCAGATAAACAGGCAATTTAATTATGTCAGTAAATGCAGTGTGCATTTTCATGAATAAAAAGAATAATTTAGACCCTGTATTTTGGTCAAATCACTTTCTCATTGTTTCAGAAATGTTTCTGAATGCTAAATGTAAGCCCATATTATTCTACTCAAGTTTCTTTAAGCTGATTAGATGGTCAAATATTACCTACTTAAACGAGATAATGGCTATGAGATTAATCTAAGGCAAGGCAATATGCTATAGATCAGAAAGCAAAGAACTGTGAGATGATTGCATGTTACTAGGGCAATAAAATCAAGAGGAAAAAACTATGTACCACTAGAGGTTTGCCAATGGGAGTGAAAGTTAAATTAGAGATAATTTAATGAAATATTTATTACTGACTGCAAGATACAGCTTTTGCATTTTCCCAAATGAGGCTCCTTCGAAAGGTGTATTGATTAAACCATGTACATTATCTTGCTCATGTTCATAGCAAACTCAAATGGCTTATCAAAGTTTTTCTATAATTATAAAGCCCCTACATACTTTTATAGTTATGATACACTCTTGAATGTGTTTTATTTATAAATGTGAAATTTTAGTGTCTTGCATGCAAAAAATGTCACCAAGGAAAGGAAAAGATACAAACGCATATCGACAACATTTACAATAGAGCTTAATTTAGTGCCAATAAAGTGTTTGGTAAGTAGCATTTTATGTGTATTTTGTGTATAACATGAGCCATATTGACTCATTTGCTGGTGTAACTGCATCTTATTTCAGCAAAGCTCATGTTCACATTCCTAGGATCCCCACAGACTATTTTCCACTACAGACAGAGCCTGCTTTTGCCATTCTTTCTACTTACATACTTACAGGAATGGAGGTGGATTTGCCAAGGACACGAGAAGGCCACGGCTGCATCAAGACCCTCACTGCTGCAGTATCTGGGCATCCCACCATGTCAAGGCACCTAACCTTACAGGACTCTCCTGCTGCTCTTCAGCATTTAAATATGACCTGAAGCACAGTAAGCCAAATAAGCGCCTCTCTCAGACTTGCATTGCTGCTATGCATTTATGCTTTTAGGAGTAACGCTATAAGGAATTTAGTAGAGCCTGTCATTTTTTTGCTACCTGATGCAAAATAGAACCCGAAAGCCAGGAGGTGTTGATGTGTTTAAGAAGGAGCACCTCAAAAACTTTACATGCTGAGCTGTGTTCAGAATAAGTTCTGAGTAAACTAAAAAAAAAAGAAAAAGAAAAAGAAAAAGAAACTAATGTCAACAAGAATTTGTCCTAGAACTTTGCCTCAATTCAAGGCTTAGATGCCTGACTTCAGTATGCAGGTCAGGGCATTCATCCAAATGGGATTATAGCTCACAGCTCTTCTTTTCAAACAAGTAAGAGGTTTTGCTTGTTTGTTTTTCTCCATCCAGGAGCATGATGATGTGTATCTGTTGGGTAGCACTGGTGACTAGGAAAGCTTGCTTTACAACCTGCACATGACTGCAAATTAGTTATTATACGGTCATGGTTTGAGGGAGAGGGGAGCCCTGGGATTACTCATTTATTTACATCAAACATAAACCAGAATCCAAAGGAGGCTTCTTTAGGCAGACAGGCTATAGACATACATTTACTTTTGCTTGCTCTCTCTGTTAAGTTTTTCTGCACTCTGATTAGACACCCCAATGAGCAGGAGTTTCTGGAGCTGTTTTTGATCCAGGTATCTGAAGTCTACAGAAGTCTCACTTAAGGCTCTTCAGCACTTTTTTTCAGATCTGAGTGCCTAAACATCTTCATTTTGTTGTTCTCAGTGACTTAGCAAAGAACATGGTGGAAATCTGGAGTAAACATAAAGATATAGGTAGCACTTCCTGCATCTTATCCATATCTTTAACACTGGGTCATTTTCTCTGTTTTTACATTGATGTCTGACAATCTCACTGCCCTGAGTAGGGAATTTTTTTCCTGATGAACTATTGTACAGCACAATTAAGGTTAGTATAAATTAAGGTTAATATCAACAAGTGCTTAGTGACAAAATGAAGAACAGTTTGTGAACTGGTTTTACAAACAATCACAAAGGGAAGTCTCAGGTTAGAACACTGTTGATAATCTAAATAAAAATATTCCAGTAGCTCATGTTTAAACTACTGACATTCCTGAATAAACCAGTAATAGCTGACAGTAATGTTGGCCTGGGAGTCTTTCAGAGTAAACTCCCCAAGACATCATCCTCATCTGGAACAGGTACTTCTATTCATGAATAGCAGCAGTAAAAAAATTACGGGACAGTGAAGATGCAGTATTTTAATCACTTTCACCCATGACACAGCACTACAAATTCCCTAGCGTTGCTTACATTTAAAGTGATCTGTAATGTTGATGGGTATGAATCCATACTCTGCCACAGTATTGGTACTATTTGTATGGTCATGTTAATTATTCTAGAATCTGATCATACTGGCCACTGGGAAAAAAAAAAAAAAAAACCACAGAATTAAAAGTCCAAGCCTTTCCCAGAAAAGGTAATAATCTGTGTATAAGTACAGATATTTTGCAAGCAAACAAGAATTATCCATGTTGGTCACTAATGAGACACAGGTTAGCAAACAGGACATACAGAAACCCATGGGCCCTGATGGGATGCACCCACAAGTGCTGAGGGAGTTGATGTCATTCCCCTTCACCAAGGGGAAGTCAAGCTTGACCAACTTGATAAAATTCTACAATGAAATTACTGCCCTAGTACATGAGGGGACAGCAGTGGATATTGTCTACCTGGGCTTCAGTAAGGCGAGAATACTGTGTCCCATAACATCATCATAGAGAAGCTGATGAAGCATGGGCTGGATGAGCGGAGAGTGAGGTGGATTGAAAACTGGACGAACAACAGGGCTCAGAGAATTCTGATCAGCAGTACAAAGTCTAGCTGGAGGTCATTAGCACAAGGTGTACCCTCGGGGTCAATACTGGGGCCAATAATGTTGAGTATCTTAATGATATGGATGATGGGGTAGAATGTAGCCTCAGCAGTTTTGCTGATTACACAAAATTGGGAGGAGTGGCTGATAAGCCAGAAGGTTGTGCTGCCATTCATTCGGACCATGAGAACCTGGAGAAATGGGCTGACAGGATCCTCATGAAGTTCAACAAGGTGAAGTGCAAAGTCCTGCAGCTGGGGTGAAACAACCCCATGCACTAAGATATGCTGGGAGCCACCCATCTTCTGAGCCATCACTGCTTTTGATTCAGACAAATCTGAACACACAGCTGTCTGCAAAACACTGTATAAATTACGCAAAAATAAATTATGAGACTTAAATATAGCTTCAGTCTCAAATATCTACCCTACATAACTCTAGACTTGAAAAATGTCATTCGAGAGCATAATACAAATATAACATATATAATTTCTTGTAAACCAAAGGCACATTTTTCTGATTTTGTTTTCTTCTTTTTCTAGTATATTTAGAAGTGTGTTCCTTGAAAAAAGTACCAAAATCAAACTGAAGTCATTGCAATCTGAGAGGTGCGTAAGAATATAATGATTAAATGCATCCTCGGTACTGATCACATACCAAATGCATTCTGCTACAAACCATGTTTCATCAGGTTTGAAAGGGTTTAGTCTAGAATACAGAATGCCATTTATAAAGGGGAAATTTTAATTTTAGCCATTTATAAGTTCATTTATCCAATCTACGCTCACAATTGTGGTAATTACTACACCAAGGCAAATGGTTTTCATGTCTCATGCAAATGTCTGAGCTAATGAAGTTTCTCAGCACTAAGAAGAACAACAAGATCTATTAATTCCTTCTACAATATTTAAAAACCTTTTTTAAAAAAATTATACAGCTTTAACAAAAAGCATCATTTTTAATTACTTTCACTGAAGTTGTACAGTATTTCTAAACAGCTGAAAAGTTCTAGCAAATTGTAATAACAACATATACATTTGCATCTGAACCTTTTTGCCCCCATTTCTGCTACTCTCTTGGCATTTCAAGGCATTGATCAACAAATTTTCTCATTGAAAACATCTGTCATGTTTACTTGTTTTGTGCTCCCCTCATGAGGTGAACATTCCATAATCTTGAATGAGTTCTGATGAGCTCCAATCTAGGATTAAAGTCTGCATTCATTTACTGAACATAATTTTATTATATTTCTATCGTATAGTGACTGCAGAGCTATGAGACTAGGTTAGAGATCAAATTCTGCTTGGGTTTGCAAAACAGTCACTGGCTTTTGGTTCTTTGTTCAGAGAGAAATGAAATTTCAAGATTATTTGCAAACATGAGAATAAGAGAAGACTACTTAAATATGTGAATTATCATTGTGCGATGGTACTGAAACATTTATAAAGTAATGGCTGGGGTTCAGTGATCTAGATCTGTGTGTTGCTGATCTCCCCACCTCTGCTATTTCTTAGGTGCAAACACTTCCTTCCAAAACCTATGTTTCATAGATACCATACTATCTACGCTACCTTATGTGACACACAATTACACTTTACTGTAAAACTTCCACTCATTTGTAAAGGGTTAACAGATGTTTAATGGTGTTATATGGCACAGAGCCCAGCAGGTCAGCAGCAATGGCTCTAAGTACTGATATGTTCTCATGCTGGATTCATAACAATTTATAATACAACCTACGCATGTCCATAACATCTCTATTGTAATTCTTTTACTAAGGCTCATTACCTATTTACCTTTTTTTCCAGACTCAGAATGTGATAATTTAGGTATAACCATCTGTTTTCCCTCTTCTGAAATATGCTCCCATCTTGCTACTTCCTTCTTGTGCTGGCAATGTTTCATTCAGTTTCTTAACTATTATTTCCCTTTCCTCTGGTGTTTCCAACTGAGTAAGTTTTTCATGATTGGCAGAAGAGTCTTGAGCAGCATTTGGCTTGGAATATTCGTCAAATTCATATAGGCTGATTTCCGGGTTTATGTATCAGTCGGTACAGACTGAATAGGTCCGACGAGAACGATTCAGGTTCCTGGCATTTACAGAAAAATTGGTAGGCAATGTGGCAAAATGGAAGCATCTACCTACTCACACTTAGCTAGTGCGAATAAGCAAGAGCAAGAGGCTGAGAAAGAGCCAGAGCACTGGTTCCACCATCCTGCTCTTACCGGTAGAATAGTTATGTGTGGAAGCATATATAAGGAGATTACAGGAGTCAAAGGAAAAGATACAATTCAGAGTTACTACTTCTGAGACATGATGTCCTGTAGGGCTACTCGTAGATTTTCCTTTGTTAAATTTGACCTCTTACTCACGTGTGTGTGTGTTTAAAATTTGAATCTGCTCCTAGGTGCCCTTTATTTGTCCTTGCATGCCCGGTATTTTAACCTTTGACTTAACACCCGAAGTGGTTTGATATAAATGGGATCTCTGATCACTGCCCAATCTACCTCCTCGGATCTTTAAATTGCTTTGCCTCCCTCTTATTGACAGAAAAATTAAAGCAGGAATTTTCTGCTAACACCATCATCATCCAGGAGAGCACTGTGAGCTGGCTCTTCTTTCACCACAAGGTATGCTCAGGCTGGAAGGATGACGTATTATCACAACTGTTTTACTCGGTGACAGTGTAATCCCATATCAGGATAATGCTCCATCGTTCAGATTTTCAGAGCGCAATCAGTGGAACCCCTGCCTTCCAACAGGCAAGTGTTACAGGGGAACCCCTCTAGAATAGCTAGACTGGTCATCTCAGGGCTCATTTAGTTCTTGGTTTTAGCCTCTACCAAGCAAGGTCTATGATATCAAGACTAGCAGCTAAGACAGAGACATTATTACCAGCCATTCCCAAACCGAATAGTTGAGAGTTTCTGATGATCTAACCATTGGTATTCAGGAAAAGCACCAAGGTGGCCTCAAGTAATGCCCATCATGTGGTTATGTGGCCTAAATAAGGTAAAGCCCACAGAGCTGTTAGGGTCACTGCTTGATGCCATTTCAGCCAGCCCGGGCCTTTAGTCTTACAATTGTCACCCTCAGTCAGTGCCTACATCAGCAGTACTCACTGCTGCTGGGGGACCAGCACCAACACACTGCTGTTGGGACACAGCCATATATTAGTAATCTTGTTGTATTCTCCAACAACGGCATGGCTCTGCTAGAGAAAGCTGAGCAGACCTTCCACACCCTTCAGCAGAGAAGAGAGATCACGCCTGGGGCTAATGTAGCAATGTAACGGGATAACAACTTCTAGCCAGGGCCATCCTGTCCCAGGCCAGAAGCTTGCCCACCGTCACTGCTGCTGCCTGCTGTCGTTGGCACACAGCTGTCTTCCCCAGTTTATAAGGCCTTTTTTTGCAATTACCAGGTGAGTTTTTCCCTCAGTGATTCCGCATGTGACCTCCTTAGGAACCCAATCTACTCACAAAATGGATTTTTCCGGACAGTCTTCTTCCCTTCCTTCTACTCTTACCAGTACTGTATTCTGCAGATTGGTCCCTTTACAGTTTATTCCTAATTGCTGCTGGAGTTGATTCCTTTCCTGCTATACAGGGTTTATAGACCCATCACTCCACAAAATGGTAATTTTACTGTAGACTGTATTAATCTCCTTTGCTTATGAAGATGCCAAGATCTATAACATCTATTATTTTTCTCTCTTTTACTAGACCAATTATTATGTCAAAGAAGAAAATCAGATGGATTTTTCAAGAACCAATCGATGCTGGCTTTTACTTATTTTCCAAATATTTATAGGTTACTTAATAATTTGTTCAAGTATTTTTTACGTTAACAAAACAAAGCAGATTGGTTCATAATTTCCAGACCTCTAATGTTCCCTCCATCTGAACCCCCAAATCAGGGAAGTTGTACACTAAAACTTCTTTTGTGTTCTAGGATCTCACCTATTCTCCACAAAATAGCTCCACAAAATAATCACTAGAGGCTTTGGAAGTTCCATAACTACTCCAGGGTGAATTTCATCAGGCTTTGCTAACTTGAAGTTGTATTATCTAAGTGTTCGTACCCTGCTGGAACCTATGTTCCCTCCTTATTAAAATGATCACGCTAATCTGCAAGTCACAACTGGCCTTTTTTATCCATGTATGCAGACAGATGCAAAAAAAGCATGGTATACTACAGCCTTTCTTCTGCATTTCCTTTTTCATTCTCTTTCCTTATTAACTAGTGGGGCATTCCTCTTATACTTTTAAAGAGTTTCTTCTTGCCTTTCACAGTTCTTAATATCTGTAATCCATTTTGTGTTTTTACTTTCCCTAAGCCTGTAGGCTACCCCTCTGTATTTACCCTAGTTACACATTTTTGATTCAATGGTTCTACTGTTTGTACACAAACTACTGGTCCAGCTGCAGATATCACAGGGCATATTTAGATACTGCTTTCAGCTTAACAGAAAGATGAATTCCATGAGAAGATGAGGAAAAGCTTCAAATCTCTCCTGAGACTACACTACCTCCTAATACTCCAAAACCTGGTGCTTTAGTACCCTCCAGGGAAAGGGCCCATACTGAGAACCACTAGATAATCACTTCCTTCTTTATCTATAGTGAAACAGTTTACCATTATAACCTCTTTGATATTGTTGATATTTTATGATATTATTGCTTTTGATAATTATCCTGCATTCTTGCTTTCTGATCTCCCTTAGTACTTTTTCCCTGAAGATCCTGCACAATTCCCTAAATTATTAGCAAGTTCTATTGTCCTTATTTCCTTACTCTTCCTTTCTTGCAAAGATGTTGTTGCTTCTACTGTTGGAGACCAACTTCTAATAAAAAGGAATTTTCACAATATATAATCACACAATTTCTGTCACGGAAGTACTTAATTTTGGTCTTCTGTATTGTATCCTGAAGGAGTAATAGTCTTCAAAGACAGCAATGGACAGATGGGTAAGTCTGCTTGAAGGAGCCTCCAGAAAGGTGGAAGTGTTGTTTACATTCTTGTTTACATTGATACATATTTTCTGGTTTTATATGTTCTTTTAGTTTCCTTCCCACTTTATAAATACTGTATAGATCTTTCAACATAGCTTCAAATTGTGCTGCAGGATGGGTGAACATTGCAATTCACATAGTTTTAAAGAGACTTGTCTGCATTAGGGTTTTTTCTCTTTCTTGCCTTGAAGCTGTTTGTTACTGATACCTCTGAAAATTTTAACAACAAAAAGAAATCATTTAATCTTACATTTTATTCTACAGAATAGCTTGTAACATTTGTTGTGGTGGTAGTTTTTTTTTTTTTAGTGAAATTTATAACTTCCACAAGCATCACTGGTTTTTGTTGTTTGTTTACTGTAAAGTAGTAGACTATAATTGTTTTAAGAAAAGTTTGACATTTGTTTGCTGTTATAGGATCAAGTGGTGTTCCTTAAAAGAAAGAGATCTTTATGGTCAACATATGTATCTGGGATGGTCTTATCATAGTAAAGAACATCTCAGGAGAACTTTGTGCTTTCAGGGACACCTGTTTAGAACAATTCCTGCACTGTAGCAGTTGAAAACTTCAATAATTAGAAGCGCACCTTGCTTTGGCACAGTATCAATGAATTCCTTTTGTTGGCTATAGAACATTTTTGTCATTCCTGGCAGTAGAAGTTGTTGCATTGCCTTGATTAGTACTAGTGAAGTTACTTTTGAGGAACATAGAAGTAATTTGGCACTGATTGGATATTGAGTGGAGCTATAGATGCAACTTTTTTTAGGATAAATACCATTCCTTTTTAACTTCTTTCCTTTGTTGTCACATGCAGCTAAGCCACAGCTGGGGTGAGCAAAGGATGTAAGACTAGTTTGTTAAGACTTCAAAGTGTCTTCTGTCAGAAGTATGCAAATAACGAAAATTTCTGAGAAGACAGCAGTGTATTCATCTGCTTAAGACTGCCAAGAAAAATAATTCCCTGTTTCTTCATCAGTATTTTTTATGGCAATACCTTTTACTGAGGTCAACATCTTCAGCATCAAATCATCAGAATCACAGTTTGTAGGTGCTTTAGGCATTAAAATTGTTATGTTAATTGGCATCTTCACTAGTAATACTGTTGAGAATGTCTGAAATAAGCTTTGATAACATTACTTCTAACTTCCAGCACTGACACAGACGACTGAAGACACAAGCACACCACACCACCTTAGTAAAGTTCCAAACTCTTGATGGTATGAAGCCCATAGGTACCTTTTTGTTTATGTGACATAATACAGAACACTGATCCCCAGAAAACAGACTTCTGTTTGGGATGGTTTCAAAAAAAAAAAAAATCCTCAGGACGTTTGTTTTTATCTTTCACTCACTTGATGAAGCAGAAGAATAGTTGGGCTTATTAAAACAGAAGGTATATCAATCCTTTCTGGCTAGATTATGCTAGTCTGCAAAGAAATGAAAGAATGAGAAAGATAAGTAGAGAAAAAAGAGCAAACAAATCTACAAAAATGATAAAGCCATAAATATTAAAGAAATCTATCTCTTTGCTATCCTTTTCATTACTTTTTTTCTGCACAAAGAGCTCTCTACTATTCTGGACCCTCTCTCAAGCAAGATGTACCACAGCACATCTCAGTATTTAAACTGACGATGCAGCTTTGCTTTGTGTACTAAGCTGTATCTTCTCTCACGGACACATCAGGCTGGCAGAGGAGTATGTAAGGATAGTAGGTTAGCTATTATTTCAGATGAACTAACGTATAACATGATTCCTAAAATGCTTCTGAAGCAAGAATGAAAAGAATCATAAACGTGTTGTCTATATCATAATATACATCTGAATTTATTTTTGTGCAGAATAGTTTTCTGCTCTGAGAATTTCGTCCTATAATGTGTGTGATACTGTGGTCATCATCCACAAACTGGTCTGTGTTGAAAACTCCAGTGGGTTTCAACATTAGCTCACCTCTATTGAAGTGCAGGACTATGCTTGTTACAGACTTTGGTAGGTCAAGACCCTTGCTTTAAGGAAGAAAACGGAGAAAAATAAGGATAATGTGATTGTGTAAACTGTCACTTTAGAGTCTTACTCTTGTCTTTTCCATGACCTGATCCAGGCCTTACTGAAGCTAGCAGGGAGGCTTCTGCTGAACTGACCAGCTTGAAGAAACCAGACTTGGCTGTGTCTACACGGCTGCAGGGAGCCAGAGGCGAGGTGCTGGGTGCGTGCCCCATGCGAGCGCACGCCAGGCTGTGTGCCTGGCTTCCCAGGCAGAGTGCGTGCAGCTGCATTCGCAGAGCCTCTCCTTCAGGCTGACATTCGCTCTGAAAAGCTGTTCGGCCATGCTGCAGACAGTCGCGGCTTTTGTAAGGGGTAGGCAGACTGCAGGATTGGTCCAGACTATAGCCCTAACTGAAATATTTCTGTACTTAAGATTAAGTATATATATATGAATGCCTTTTTTCAATAGGGTTATAAAGCACTATACATTGTAGGACTAAACCCCAATCCCAGAATATTGGTTTTCAAACACACTTTGTGCATCCTGAAGAATCCAATAATCATATGCTGCTAGTGACACCAGATATATATCATTCATTATTTCTGTTTCAACTTTATCTCATAAAAACATTTTTATGAAGCTCATCCTTCTAACCCCATAACTGCAAGTCACATTTAATGTCTTGACTGATGTGAAATAGAAAAAGATTGTTATATGGTCTGAAGAAATATCTATTTTATAAAAGTTACACAAGGATATTTCTTAACAAATTTGCTTCTAAAGGCCCACTGAAATGAAACAGACCTGTATGCCAGTGGTTTCATTAAGTGTATTTATAACCATTCTGTATAAAGAACATAGCGTAGCTCCTTGACTTCAGCCTACAAAAGATACATCTTTATCTGCACTTATTACTTTAATAAGGAGCCATCATTTAATTGGCAGTGCAGGTAGAGTGACTTCATAGTGTGATTATTCAACGGGCAAACAAAGCATTATTAAAAGAGTTTTCTTATTTTCTCATTTAAAAAGTACAGCCCTTCAAACAAATACATATAAAGTTTTGAAAAATCAAAAGCAAGAGTATACAGCTTTTCTGTTCTAATTCCAGTCAAACCAGTATCCCAAAGCTACATGACGGCCAGTCTCCTATATGATAACTATAAAACAAATAACAGAATTCTTACTTTTTTTTTTTTTTCAGGGAAATGCATCAGTGAAGAGCCTACAGCTGCATATATTACATACACTATGAGTAAATGAGCTTGTATGTTCTCTAAGCCCGTTGAGAACATAAGTTAATAACAAGTTAATTTCACAATCAGTTGTAAAAATGAGGAATATATACCATTCACAGCCCAATTTTTTAATATGATAAATCGACAGAGGAATGAAAAACAAGAAAGTTAACAATTTCAGTTAATCACTACAAAAATGAAGATCAGCTCAAAAACTGCGTGTGAGAGGGATTTTTTATCAGGAATATCAAATTACCTAATTGTTCCCTGTGTAATAACTAATGATCATACATAGAGATGACCATAGTTTACATTTAAGAAAGTCTCAGGAATATAAGAAAATTTCAAAAATATGGTAAATAATGTCCTATAAAACAAATGCGTATAGCAAAAATGTGTTACATCTCCTATCAAAAGGGTCATTTGTATTTTTCAAAGGGGAAATATTTCCACTTCATCTGTTCAGAAAAGCTAATAAATTGTTTGGCAGGCTTGCAAAATAGATTTTGTGGTTTTCATTCTACTTTATTATAACAAAGACCACCACAGTTTGCTTTGTAAATAGCATAATATGAAATGCATACAAACGTAAAAGTATAAAGCATCAGAATAGCTTTTTGTGTTGTTGTTTTTCTTAAAGAGCATGCTTTCAAGTTAAATGGTACATTCATAAGCGAGTGAGCATTTAGCCATGTTAATCCATTTGCATTCTGTTGAGATAAGTTATCAGTAGTTCAGTAATTGAATTTCTTTCTAATTCATACAGAGTCTGCCTGCAGGGGACACATTAACTGCTAGGCCCAAAATTACATAAACTTTATAACGTTCCGCTAGAAATCAAATAACAGAAAGCCAAAACAAACACATACACCAGAGCTTTGAGACAAATTAATTTTAAAGCACTTTTAGGGTGGGGGAGGGGGATGAGCTGAAACTTTATTCTTGAGAATAAACTTACCCAGCTTACTCAACTGTGCTAAAAACTGTTCAAAGTCTATCGGTACGTTTAGAAATGACACCGACGGTATTCTGAATCAGGGGTAATTACTCTGTAGACCAGCACAACACGACAACTTTAATGGTGCTGCGGGTCTGCAACACCACCATTCCTGCGGTAGTGAGCTTGGCTAACGGCCAGCACAAGTGAGTCCTTGAACATCGTGCGTGTTGAACGGGTATGTAAGATGACAGGTACCTACACAGACGCAGTTCCACAGCAAATGCAGATTTCTACAGTATTACACCCTAAGGCCACTACTTCTTAAGCGTAGCTATGTAAAACATCTCAGATGGATAACATAAATTACAGACAAACCATGTCAGACTCTCAGCCGTATAAAATAGTGTTTACATGTTTCTCACCAGTAAGACTGCATCAGTCAGTGCTATTTGTGGATCCTGCCTTCTGAGAAAACCATCAGTGGAAGTGTAAAAGAAATATCAGCCCAACTCCTCCTCTTCTCCTCCCCTCCACACACACACTGAGGACTCTACCGGCAGCACGCTGCACCAAGCAGAAGCCGTCACATTACCGTGTATATCCAAAAGCTGTTACTTCCAGCTTAATTGCGTGATCATCAGTTATCCTCGCACTACAAGTGATTCAACTGACTTTATTTCTCCAGTGATGGCAACTCAACTTGTTTGACCTTGGGCACAAGATGTTGTTGCTGCTAGTTTTGATCCCGTGATAATGCATACGAAAGCTTGTTGCCAAATACTTCTGTGAAGACGGTCCCACTAGGATGGCATTCAGCAGTTATCAAAGCTGATTTGGATCCATATTGTAACTGGACAGGTAACTCCCAATGGCTTATTGCTGGTATTTACGGTTGTTTGTTTTTAAGATTTAGTGAGAAAAATTCTGCATTTATGTTCACCAACCTCTAACTGGGAATGTCTACAGGGAAAATTTAACAAACTTTAACAAAAGTGTTCTACAACCTGGAGAGGCAGAAGAGAAAGCAGAGGGGTTGCTGCTCGCCTTTCATAGCTCCTTCTAGCCCACTGAGCACCACGAAGAAGGGGTGGAGAGCTTGTGACCTTAACACATCTTGTAGATGAAATTTGGACCCGATCAGTACTTTCACAGCAATAAGCTTTATTGCTTCCAGCAGAACAAGACAGCTATACTTAAAATATATTGTATTCTCAGCATTTAAATGTTACAGATCAGAGATGTGACACATCACCCTAGGATCACACCATGACCGTCTGTCAACTTCAGTTTTTCTCATTAGCGGTTGTCTGATGAGAAATACTGTACACCCACTCCTACTACTTTCTGAAAATCCCTGGCTGTGGTGCTTGGAAGTCATTCTCAGCCTGTGCTTCTGATGAGTAGCACTGTGATGCAGACAGTGTATACATCCACGCATCTGCTGCAAAAGGGCTTAGGGACTTAGAGCCATAGATCTTTTAATAAAGAAGCTGCTTTCTCCCTACTTTCTCTGCCGTGCCAAACAGTTTTGTTACATATAACAAAACCAAGTTTCTTTATCTCTTGTAATGAAAGAATTGAAAAGTTTTGCCTTTACAAAAGCCCTAGTATATGACACCTTTCTTCCTTTTACTATCCCAGTAAATATTTGCAAGTGGGAATGTGAGAGATCTGGTTCTTTACTTTCTCCAAAGAAAAACAGGTGGTAAGCACAGATTCTTTAGATGTCAAATGCTGGCTTTTCCTAAAGGGTTGCTAGTGCTTATCCTTGCAACATCCCCAACTAATACTATTGAATGGACAAGCCACAGAATCAGTAAGCTAAGCTAAAAAAGAAAGCACAGGGGATATGAAAAGCTGCAACAATAATGAACATAATGCACTAAAGAAAAATGCTTTTGAAATTTGAAGTGTGTGGTGCCTGTGAACATCTTTCCTAGAATATAAATCTCTTGTTTTCTCACTTCCGTTGAAAACCAGAGCTGGAGCCCACGGAGCCTCAAGTTTCTAAGACAACAGTGCTATCTGTCCCTGAACCTAAACTGAAAACAAATGCTTCTCTATAAATGATTTTTCCATCTATAGCATAAATAGGTTGGTCCTTTGACCCTTCTGCAATATTTTAACTATGTATTTGATGTTTATGGTTTAATTTCTCCAGCTCACTGTAACACAAACTAAACGGTATATGAAGAAATGAAAGGTGAAAGGTACCCTTAAGAGTAGCAAAGGTTGTCTAAGAGCCTCGGCACTAATCCTTGTAGCAGCAGCAATGTGAGATGCGAGCTGGTGTAAGGGAAAGAGAAGCCTACCGAGATAAAACAATTTAGCAAACCAAACTAAAGCTGTTAACTAGATATTGATGAGCTGGTTTATCAGTTATTGCTGAAGGACTGCAGCTGAAGAATCATTAAATAAGTTGCTATATGTGAGAATGGGAAAATAAAGCTTGTGTTTTTTTATTGCCAGTGATACAAATTTAGCTGTTTACAATCGATAAATTACTCTGATTTGCTCTTTATATTTTCCTTAGTGACAAAGTCCATAACTCAGACTGATTCATCATAATGAATGGGTTCTGCATGACTACGAAGGACGCTAAAATTTTTTTAAGACTGATGGCCTGAGCATTACTCATTATACTTGTTTGTTCAGTGCAGCTTTGTTTTTCACTTCACTTGAATTACCATTCACTTCGATTGCTGCTAGAGTTAATCTACTGCATATAGCAGGTTGTAGATCTATTTGAAATAATTATTCATCTGTTTCTAGCCTTGCTATTTCATATGAATTCCTTTAAAAAAAAAGAGATTGGGATGGTGCCAGAGAAAGAGAGATCATAATTTCAGGTCAGTTCTTTAGGCCAAATAAAGTCAGAGACTAAGTGATCTGGATCAACATGACAGTGACTGGAAATTAGTACTGAATTTCTTCTCATTTACATTGACAAAACCAGAAAGACTGTGCAAAACTGGCAAGAGAAAAGGCTGAAATTCTTAATTTTATAGAGGATTTGAGAACATTTCTAGGAAAGTAAAAGGACAGGGATTGACATAAGGAGTGATCTGCCAATGGGAGCAGGGCATAATATTACCCATAAAAATGTGTAACTGGCAAAGATTCTCAAATTGTGCTGTGCGGGAAAAAATCAATATGAAATATGGCTATACTTTATCTGTACAGTCTTTGTGGCTTGAAGCTTAGCTAAGCCAGGAGTTCTCAGTAGTGTGATGGATGACCCGACACAGAACTACATGCACACCACAGCTTTGCAAGAAGTTACGTATGAAGGTCTCTCCAAATTAAAATATCTGCATAATTCTATGGTGGACATTAAGCAGCAAAATTATGCAATTATCAGGCTTTGGCTTGGAAGGTATTAATGAATGAGTAGCAAAGGATACAAGGAAAAAGCAAAGCTGATCTCATCAGTAAATCTTTACTGATCTCATCAGTAAATAAGCTCACTGTGAGGAAAAGAACATGAAATAAAAGATTAATTTTGTGCAAAATTTGAAAACGGGCTGTTCCAAATTTAAATTCTCAAATGTACGCCATAGAAGTTACCCATATGGACTGAAGTCATGACAGAGGAAAGGAAGAGGTATGGAAATGAACAATAGGCAGTGAATGCTTTCATAGTGTAACCAACAACAGTAAAATCAGATTAATTAATTTAATCATATAAGAAGACACTGTAAAGAGCACTCTGTGTTTTCCTAACAACATAAACAGGCATAATTGGATACTTACATGCAAGTTCACCAGTCAGCTTAACCATACTCTCATTAGTTCAAGGCATATGAGAAATGTCCCCAATTATTATACTGTCAGAATCTAAAGAGACTTAATTACAGTTAGGATTAATCTCCTATGAGAGCAGCAGCATATGTACGTGTTTCTGTAAGTCCTGTTATATGACAGAGCTGAGTGAAATAGGCGAACCACAGATAGCATACAGAATATCTGAGGAATCCAAAATCTAGACAGAAAAAACAGTAATTAGAAATTTGCATATATAGAAGATTGTCCTTCAGTGTTTAGGGAGAATGTTAACACCAAATGGAGAGGATCAGAGACTCAAAGATGAGATAATCTCAATAACTCTGATTATAGACAACTAGACACCTTGATTGTAGGAAAGCAATTAAGAAACAACATGCAGAAGGACAGCATGCCTTCTGTGCCAAGTCTTTTGATGGAGAGCAAAATTGTGAAGAAATCCAAAAACCAGTCTTAACACTCAGGATCTGAAAAGCAGGTATGGACAAGTTTTTCAGGTAATTATTAAGAGAGGCAGGGATAAGAGGAGTGAAAATCTTTTTACAAACTAGTTTTGTTAATTTAGAGCTTCAGATAAATTCCCAAAGTCATGATAGGAGGAGGTCCTACAGCTGCTTTTGAGAAAAGGAGAGCAAAGTGAAATGTAACCACGGTCAAGTGTCTTATTTTGCTATATTCTACCCAGTTTCAAACTCTCCTTTCTAAAGACTTACTCCTTGCTCAGCTGTCTTGGGAGATTATCGGTTGGATTCCAGGCAGAAAGCCTACCTGGGATCAAATATTTTCAGTTCCACAGTTAGCTAGTAGGAGATGGGAAAATATGTTAAGCAGTTTGAATACTAAAAAGTCTCAATTTCTGGTTACTATTTGAAAAGAGAGAAAGCAACTAATGGATATAAATCCATTTTTACTTACTTCATAAGTAAAAGTTATTTTCTCTGATGGTTAGTTTTTTTATCTGCAACTCCTGAGAAAATCTAACTTCAGCTATAAAACATCATTCTGTTTTATGGCAGCATGAGAATGGGGAAGTTATTAAAAGGGAAGAAAAGCACCTGAAATGTTTATGAAGATGAAATATTAAGAAGAAATTTTTAGTAAAAGAGAATTATATCTGGACAAGAAAGGCATACTATAAATACAAGTAGGAGAATTTCAGTAGGAGAGGTATGTACTTAGGAAAATAAACACATAAGGGAAAGACCCTTTTTCTACAAAACAGGACCTAATAGCTCTGAACATGAACTGGTGTAAACAACAATGAAAACGGTATTAGAATAAATAAAGACAAGCTAGCCACAGTGTTTCCTGTTAACATTTTAGCAACCTGCATCTGTTACAAAATTAGTCAGTCCCCTAGCTAGCCAAGTTACTTGTTAAGATGTCTCCCTATTAATTAAAACAAAATAATTGCAATGAAAACTACTAAAAGTAAACTAAAAACAACTACAGAGTCAAAAACATATTGTAACCAAAGAACCAAAAGCAAAGCGATACCACCAGCATCACCAACATTAGACAGACACTAACAACACGTGGTTAAGGTAGCAATGCATATACATGCATATACACATCTAAGAAGTTATTTCTCCGTGGAGTGAACTACCAGTGACCTTTAAATAAGCCTGTGTGTAGAGAGAGTGCAGAATGATGGCAGAAGCCTTGGAAGCACAAGCACAGGTTGAAACCAGAGGGCTAGGACTACTAACAGAGATGGCTGTTTATTAATCAATCTGAACGCAGCCTGGGAAGGAGCTGGTTTTAGAGCACAAGAGAAGCAATACACGTGGCTTAGCTGTGCTGACGAAGCCATTAGCAGGCTCTCAGAAAGGTATATATCCTGAACAGTGGTGAAAGAAAACAGGAATCACCAGCCGAAGGAAATGATATATTTTGAAGGATGGTGAGGGAAATAGGAACTTTCTGTTAAAAATAACCATCCAGGGAATCACATAACTTAATGACATATAGAAATTCTTATCCGTCTATGAAAACTGACTATAGCTGATCGTTTGTGCAAGCCTGCAATAAAAAACACTGCTTGTTCTAGCTCCGTACTTCAGAACCAGGTATCCGGAGCAGATCACTCTGACAGTCCGCATCATACTGTGACATATGCAAATATTGTGTTACTGTCATTAAAGGGAATTGCATTTTAGCATTTGGTCTAAGGTCTTGCTGATTGTGTTTGACTTGTCTGGTTACCTGCCTTTGAGGACTGGCTGTTGAATGTGGATGCACCACACAGGTTGTAATTTCTTTTTCTATTTTTCAGATGCTCCAGTATACCGAAGGAATTGCAAGACTGAAAAATCCAACCTGCTGTTTCACTGCAACTAAGAAATTACTGTTTAACACTGTTTGGTAAAAAATTGTATTGAGATGATATAGGAATAGTTTCCAACACTAATGTTGAAGTGTGTGTTATATTATAAGCTCAACTGTACCTTCTTCTTAAAAGTCTCATTAAAAAGGTTATTTCTAGTTCAGATATTGCATGCTTGAACTGTGACAGCAAAATTCATTTTTGCCCACATTTAAAGTGATTTGGAAAAGATATTTTTTGATACAGAAGCCTCAAGAAAAGGTGCTGCTCATCTTGTTCCAAATTTGCTCTAAAACTTTTCTAACCTGTTCTATCTCAAAAGCAGCTTATCTTGGAAAGTGAAAATGAAGGTTATTTGAAAAAATGTGTTGAGGTTTAGCATAAAGGGCCATTCTTCAGAGGAAGTAAAGTTTGCATAAGAAGTTATTTACTAGTAAACCAGAAATGTCAGAATAAACTAGCAGACATCAACATAGCATATCAGTACTTGAACTTCCAAATTCAAAGCAAAAAGGCAATGTGCGCAGAGCAATGCCTCAGCTCTCAGTGTGAGCCACATCTAATCCCTCTGTCATTTTAGAAAGCTGATTTATTTGATTACCTACATTACATACATGTTTTGCACCAGGAGGTGCTGGTTCGTTACGAACCCATTAAGAAAGGTACTCAGACCCTATAGTAAGTTATCACTTAAAATGCCATGTATTGGAGGTAAAAGTATAAAGAAAAAGCAGATAGCACAGATTACCCTACACCCCTTCAGATGCTGGAATCTCTGAGCTGCACAGCACTGAGCAAGCCTCCACCCAGGGCGCAGCAGATCCCATCCGTGGAAAGGCTACCTCATTCGCGTCTTTTGTGATATCAGGAGGACGTTCTTATGAGAAAAACAATACATTTGGCATTTCTATGGCCAAACAAAAAGCATGTTCGCATGATAACTTGTTGCTCCACTTTTAGGTAAATGCAAAGATACGCAGGTGGTGTAATGGCTGGTACTGGGTGGGAGCTGCTGGCAGACCAGGTTTGTCCTGCAGCCGAGGAACGTGCACAGCACAACAGCAGCTTGAGGGCCTTGCTGTGCGTGCAGCATAGCACTGCACAGCACAGTGCAGGGCTGCACCCACCCAGGTTAACTGTTATGGGCATCACTAGCTCCTCAGTGTCTCCTGATCGGGACCATGACAACACAAATTACTCATTTTGTATGAAAATGAAAAGGAGGAACAACCTTTGAGCATGTGGTCTTTGCTGACTGGACTGAAGTCAGACAAATACAAGCCTAGAACCCTGTTTCCCCTCTTTCCATTTTTGTAGAATATAGCAGAAATAAAAATTTTTGCACTTACTTGAGCAATAGAGTTGTGTGACATTTAACTTGAGGGAAATTATATTTTCAGAGCTGCATAAGAAACTACAAAACAACTTTGTCATAGAAAGCTAGCTCTGGAGTGCTTAGATTACCTTTTTTTTTTTTTTTTTTAATCTTTTTACCTTACTCAAGTTGATTCACATTTAGTTAACTGAACCTAAATAGGAAGACAGACTACTGTGTGGGCAGGTACCAGCAGAATATTCCTCTTTCCATTTATTTCACTACTATCTGATAATTCAAAAGAAAAGAAAAAAAAACTCACAAAAGCAGTTCTACTACAATTGTATACTTAGCTCACAAGAAAATTAATCTTCAAGCTTTTTTTGATACGTTATCTACTTGGGCAGCTGGGTGTTTTGACGTTCTGGATTATCTTGGTTTGTTAAGTCATGAAATACAGAATACACCTCTGTACCCTAAGATGGCCCAAATTTTTGACTTTAGAGACAGACATACTCTTTAGCTATGCAACATTGACATGAGAAGTGTCTCGATGAGTTTCTTCCTGAGACATATTTGTGGTGGAGAGAATTTATACAGCTCTACAGTTTGTGAATTACTGCACTGTTTCCATGGATACTTCTCCTCACCACGCAGACACAAGTAGTATCATTAAAGTTGAAATTTCCCAACAGTAACACAACCAAACATTTCCATACATCAACACCTCCATGATTAAATTCAAATAAGCTACCTGAAATGGAAAAGAAGTTTCCAGAATGTTAAATTAAAGCAGATAAAAAAGCTACCCTTCTCCCCACCTCAAAAAAAATAATTTGCTTTAGCTTATGGTCTGTAGCAATCTTTAAACCATGGTCCTACTAGGAAAGACGAGTCACTAAAGGAGCACTGTGTTACGGTCCCTCTATGATTTTTTTCATTATCTACCTGCTAAAGATACTTTGCATTATTTGGCATTAGCTATGTAATGGCAAACACACAGAACAGCGGAGCTGAACACTTCCCCAGTTTGGAAAAAATCTTCGCTGCTGTGAAATCTTCCTCAGCACTTCTCCTTACAGCCCTCAGTGCCAGGAAGGCACACAGCCAGCAGACCTTTTAAGAAGAGCCTGACGCAATCTGCTGATCTCCCACGTGGCAGAGCAGTTCTGACCGGCGCTGTTCAGGGTGGCCCTTCGGTCAAAGCTGTCGAGGGTGTAAATATCTCGGACTCTCCTGTCCTGCCTCCCAACAGAAGCTATTCACGCATGAGAAGGATGCCGCTTGGTTAGAGTGTGTGTGGGGAGGGGGCTGGTTTTCTCTTCCAGCTGCCAGTCCTGTGCTCCCACCCCACGCTCAGGGAGCCAGCCAGTTTTCACCTCTTCCAACACCTACATTGTGCAGCCCATGTTTTGCAGCCAGCCACATGTAGACAAATCCTATATTGTCGTGATACCTGAATACTTCTGAAAGCAAGCTTTCACAGAGGAAAGAGGCAAGAGCGCAATAAAGAATTGTGAGTGCACATTAATACAACACTGAGCTGGCCTGAAAAATGAGGCATAACTGTTGCAACTCAAGTGATTACTTAAGAGGCTGATAGACAAAGTGCTGGGTGATAGACTAATGAGCAACATCCATATTATCTGGCAGTGAATTAGCAAGGATCCACATAAAGATGCCAGCCGCGTTGTGCAGTGAGGACGTGCATGATGGAAAACATCTATTTATATGGCATTTGAAGACGTTTCACATGAACTGAATGCCATAGTGCTGCTACAACTGTAGCCCAAGTATCTGTTTGACTTTTGGCTAAATCAATTAATAAATCAATAAAAGTTTCATGGCAGAAGATAACCTTTAAGAAATAAATGGTACAACATACAAAGGCCTGTTAAACATAACTGATTAAAGATGTATAGGTACAAGGAACCCATGGGTTCATTCCTTTGCCCTTGGGCTGCTGCAGAGCTGGACCTTTCCAAAAGTTCTTTTGCCCTTGGTATGCAGCATTTTGCTTTTGTTTCCTACTATTGCCTAAATAAAGAAGCATGCATAAAGAATTCAATCTTGAGTTGTAGTCCCTACAATATCCAGATATAATTATAAAGTCAGGGAGACACAAGATCTGTTTAGAGTAATGCAACATATTCCAGAGGAAACTATACTTTTCAAAGGAAAGCTGTAGAGGAAAAGGGTCTTGTTGTTGTTGTTGTTGTTTTGGTTTGGTTTTTGCTTTTTTTTTTGTTTTTTTTTGAGTGGGGGGAGTTGTTGTTTCATGTTTTTTGGTGTGGGTGGGTTTTTTGTTTTGTTTGTTTGTTTCTTGGTTGGTTTTTCAGTTGGGATTTCATCTTTGGTTTTACTTCTTTTTGTTCTCTTCCTTATCAACCAAGCTTGAAAATTACCCCGAATCTCTGGCTGGACTGTCAACAATTCAAATATTTCTCTTCCCTGCTGTCTTGATACATCAGCCTTTCCTTCTGTTTTTTTCAAGTCTCCTTAAACTGAAAGCAGACTGACTCCCTTTTCTCTGAGCATGAGGTAATGTGTCAGAACAATCTTCAGGCACTTACCCCTGCATATGCTAGGTCAGATATTCGTCAAACTGGCTAGCTATATTGACTTGCACAGCACCATACTGACCTGCTTTAAATATATACATGGTTTCAGTGTGTCACTGGAGATAAGTATATAAACTTTATTCCCCAAGGGGTCAGTTGAAGGTGAGATAGTAAAAAATCTGTTTGATTTGTGCTCTTCTGGCAAGCACATGACTGATGTTCTGTCTGACACTGCTGTGACCATAATCTTTAATTCCTAGTGGTACGTCACCTCCCTAAAACTAATAGGACTGGCTAACTTGACACGACAAGACACTCTCAAAGAGTGACTCCTGCACCCTGGAATAAATAAGATCTAGCTGATTCATACACAGTATTTGAGAGAGGCGACTGTCTTTTGCTTGAGAAAGTTATCAGTAAAAAGAATCTAGGGAGGAAAAAAGAATAAATAATACTGTTCTGCCTAACACTATTCTTGCCCTTCCTATTAATAGATTAAAATCTTAGTTCTCTCTTCTAGAGTATTCCCAGTTCCACCTCCACAGCATTTCCTGTAACCTCTAATGCAATTTTAAATAGACTTCTTTCTCTGCAGAGTTTTTCTTCCTTGCATTGTTACTTTGTCACTTTTTCAGATCCTTTGTGTCCTGAGCAGAAGTCTGGACAGGCGCCTGTTGAACATATTCTTCCTCACACAAACCACAGAGCTGCAGCTGTTGTGTTCCCAGGTATTTTCAATACTCCACAATTTATCAGTTATAAAGTCTAAGAAAAGCTATTCTAAAATACGTTGGTCCAAAAAAGGACTGGATACACAGCTGGAAGCTCTGAGAATGTCCTTTTCTGTCTCATTCAGAGTTCTGTTATTTTCTGAGAGAAAAGCAAAACTTTGACAAACCAGATCAAAAAAGAAACAGTACGAGAAGCAGTTATAGACGAATTTTACATAAAACGCCACTGGCATGTACTTGCTTTGTTAATTTGTTATGTCACTGCTCAGGGACTTAGTATCACAAGTTATCACAAGACAATTTCACCTGAGGATCTAGATTGAGCCATTGATTTTTACTCAAAGGTGTTGCATTTCTAGATACTCCACATCTTTGTGTGCATCTGTACTTGACAGCTGTTGAAGGTTTTGTTTGCTGACATTTATAAATAGAGAAAACTAGATCTTCTGCACCACTGGTACTTTTGCTACTGGCTTTAATAGAAAGACTGTCAGTCACAAGGAATAGACCTTACAGTCGCATGAATTTAATAAGCTCAGCTTACCCATTCCTACTTTCAACGAAGCGCAAATAGTACATAATATAAAATAAAGTCAAATCTCTCAGTGAATGAAACAGCAAAATAGAGACTGTATTTCCTCCTGAAACGGTACTCCTGTTGCTTTCAGGACAGCCCCATCTGAAGAATCCTCATTTCACCAGAAACAGCCTGTATGTGTATCAACATACAGACAGACTTCAAAGTACCAAAATCACAGATTCATAGAATCACAGAATGGTTTGGGTTGGAAGGGACCTCAAAGATCATCTAGTTCCAACCCCCCAGCCATGGGCAGGGATGCCAGGGCCCCATCCAACCTGGCTTTGAACACCTCCAGGGATGAGGCATCCACATTTCTCTGGGCAGCCTGTTCCAGTGCCTCACCACCCTCTGAGTGAAGAATTTCCTCCTAACATCCAACCTAAATCTCCCCTCTTTTGGTTTAAAACTGTTCCCCCTTGTCCTATCATTATCTGCCCATGTAAAAAGTCACTTCCTAAAATATTGAATGAAGACTGTGATTTTCAGCGGATCATGTGTAAATCTGGAGTACAATGTAGATTCAGGTGTCTTTTTGCAGTGTAAGAAAATCCCATCCTAAAATATCCTAGGAAAGCTTCTAGGAAGCCTTTTAACAGCTCCACTTGACCGAGACCCCATTTTCCCTATCAGCATTCATATGAAACCAAGCAAGTGCCATTTTCTCTCTCAGAAATTTAAAGGAACTATAATCAATAGCTATAATGCTTCTGTGATTTTAATAATTCAGGAAGGCTGAACAGAACTGAATTTACAATGTTTACTTCAGCTTTGTTATAACCACGACATCTGTAAATAACAATTAGGCACTGAGTTTAGACCTGAATATTGCATTGTATTTATTTGCAACTTAACTGTGTAATTATATTCCAATGTATGTATTATATTCTAATTGACCTCTAATTTAGGGTATCTTTCTACAGTTGGTAAAGTGATGATACATGAATACAGTCCTCTCTACTAAGCCATCAGCTGGTCTTATAAAGGAGAGGCTTGAAAGCATCAGGCCTTCTCAACTGCAGGCATTCCCAATCCAGATTTCTCTCCTCTTTCCAAGCTTCATCTTAGAGGTCAGGCTTCTGCTTCAGCTAAATTGAATGTTTTTCCACTGCTATCAGCAGCATCATTTTTCCAGACACTATCAATGGGTGCACGAAAATGTTCCATATATTCTTATTCCTTTAAAATATGATGTTTCCAAGGTAACTGTACCCAGGAGATCTACTAATAGCAAAAAGTGGAAAATAATGTAACTTCTATTTTAAAATTACTTTTCTGAAGGGAAGAAGAATTGCATTCCCGCAAACTTTTTCCTTCATAACTCTGTTGCTCTCTTTAACAAAATCAAAGAATTCAAAATTCAACACTGAGGCTTTATATATAATCATGTTGGTGACAGGTAGAGAGGATGTATTGGAATGTATTGTTTTATACTGTTGAGTGTTAGCTCAAAAGAAGGAAATTGGATAAAATTTAGTTATGTTTTATGGATGGTCAAAATGTTTCAGATAAAATAAGATCCAGCACAAAATTCTGTCCAACTGTCAAACCAAACCTGCACACCCTTTTTTTTTTTTGCTAAGTTTAAATTTTTGCTAGAAATTGTTTTAAAAGTCCTGAAGAATATTTCAGTAATACACTGAAAACCAGGCCAGAAAATAAAACATCTAGGTTTAGAATTCTATCACAGAGCCTTGTGAGGGTTTCTGTTAGACCGCCTCATGACAGCTCAAGACCATCACGTAGGCCAAGATTTCCAGCAGGGTTAACTCTCCTTTGATACCGAAAGGCATACAAACTAAGCAACTGCAAATGCAATTACTTATGCAAACATTTACTCAATTGCTTTAGGGAAATATCACTTTCTATGCATACAATCACAGTGCTCATCACATACTGCAAGTCTTTAAACACTGCCTACTGCAAATTCTTAGGTTCCGGTAAAATGACGGAAGTCCTCAGATTCAAGGTTTTATTTTTGGTCTATGCTAGTAAGCAGCTTAACTTAATAATATATAAAATGATCACATTTTGTTAGTGAAATACTAACAGAGAATTAAAATAGGCATTACATATATATAAAATAAGGCATGGACTGCAAAATAAATGTTTTTACTAGTTTATATGCCAGTGATTGACCATGAAAGAAAAAAAAAAGGTAAAAAATTATTACCATCTGCAAAAGGAAGGTAGTAGAAACCCTGCAGCTGAACCATTAGAGGTGGGCTAGACTCAACTTTTTGCACATACTAGAATAAGGACTATTGAGACATTGGCAGGAGGAAGAAAATAATCTACTGGTTATTTTTATTTACTTGAGATGTCTGATGTTTGATTTTTAATAGGTATATTAACAATGTCATATTTTAGTTGCTAGATATTCACGTATTTTCTGCTTGAAATAACAGTCTGAAGCTGGTAACAGAATAAATGGGATTCAGCTTTCAGTTTCAAGCAGTAACATGAAAACATAGCCTTAGAGCTACAGGAGCCTGTAAGTACCTACGGTATAAGAAGAAGACGTGTTGTGCCATTAAAGGAAATATTTAACAGCTAAGAAGATACTATGTTTTAGTTTTCCCATTTCCTCTTCAGTTTGATCAAGTGCTATTTACTACGTTTGCCTAAAAACAACTTTCCTACAGAGATCTTTATGACAGGCGAAGCTGAGCTAAGGACCAGCCCGTGTCAGGCGGTCTGACGGCACACTGCAGTTCACACTTCACTATAACACAGAGGAGGAAAACAAGCCATACTTTGGTGCCTGCCCCTGTCATCCAGCTCCACCGTGACATGACGTTACGCTGACTCACTCAGCGCTGTTAAATTAAGTGTGGTGCAGTAGGTCTGTCATTTAAATACAGGAACAAACTGCTTGTCTAAGCCACTGTGCAAGCAGAATTAATTTTTTCAACCGAAATATTACACTTAATAGCCTAAACAGCAACTATAGTCACGCTGGACAGAAAATGATGCTTTATAAAGCATTTGCTACAAAAGGAATTGAAATACATGCTGTTTTCGGCTTGTAAAGATCATTCTTGGTAGACTAGATTTTACTGCTCTTGCCCCGACTTCCAGGAGTCTGATCCAGGCCTTTCCAAGAATGTGTGATAAAAGTAGTGCAACAAAAGTTGAAGAAAATGATGTACTATTAATTTTTGAACCATGGAGTCTTTCACAGTGTAAAAACCCTAAGAAAACAATATATCCAGACAGACATGATACACAGAGGAGGAAACTGTAACTGTACGTAAGTTAAAGAGCTAAACATCTACATCCCAGATTCTGATGAAAACACAGGTATTGCAAATGCAATGTACCAGAGTGCCCCGAGGCTATCAGAGCAGTGGTGGGTAGCAGGGTTGCACTGTCAGCTGGTCTTTGTTGTGGTCTATAGAGACAATCATGTGATTTACATTAGCATCATAGGCTAGCAGGAGAATGAAACCCTTTTCTAAATAACAATAGGGCATAGATAACAAAAGGCAGTAACAGAGGCATGAATTAATTGATAAACTGAATTTATAGGCGTAACACAAAAATAAATTTAGACAGAGGACAGAAGGGAAAAAGGAAGCAGGAGAGACAGGAAGGAAGGAAGAACAACCAACTGATGAGGTTTGAGCTGGAACTTTAAATATCCATCCACCAAAGCAGGATGTTTGTGCACAGGCAGTAAAGTGGTGCATGCCAAATAAAGACTAGTGTCTAGTGTCTAGAAGATCCTCATGGCATACCTCACCTGGGACTCCAAGTCTCCATGATGAGGACGTTCCATAATCAGGATGTTTGTTACCACTGCAGCTGGCAATCAACTCCACAAGTAACTAAAGCATCATAAAAACTCCTTTGCTAATTTCAAGTGTGCAGCCATTCTCCTTGTTCTCAGATTAGGGAAAACTAGAGATGTGCTGTAAACTACACATTATTCTCTAAACCATACATGATTTTCTTCACTCTGTCATGTTCTCTCCTCCCTTCAAAGCCTAACTCCAAAACTGAACAGTGTCTCAACAACTGCCCTCTGGATTTCATTGCCAAACTCTGATGCCCTTGTGCACATACATAATTTCACTGGAAGTGCATGAAGTTTGAGATGAATGTACCAGTGAATCACATAATGAGGAACTAACATCATTTTATTGTATTATTTAAATATCATGATATTTAGCTTCCCTTCTCATTGTAAATCAAAGGAATAAGAGTTTACAATCCTTTATCCATACTGACTCCTACCATTTTTTCCTGAGTTGCTACATTTAATCTTGAGCCCAGCAGAGTTTCTAAGTATTTCCCACCAGTTTTTACAATGCACTTCTCCATAACAATCCATCTACTACTTCTTCATTTTTCTACTTCCATCCTGCCTGAAATCCTTCATGATCTTCCCTAACCTTAACAATTAGCAGCTGCTACCAACTTCGTTGCCACTCAGCTAATGTACTTTCCTGATAATTAGCAATAAAAAAAAGCTCCTAAAATAAATGTGTAGGTGCTTGGAACCTTCCACTGTTAGCCAAAATCTTGTCAAAGGGGAAATGGAGCACACTCCTAAACCCCAACAATCTCTAACTACAGGGCTGCATGCAAATAGCTGAACTTACTGCAAACATCAGACTCACCAGCCACATGTGCAAGAAATGGGATCAGCAGGAAAATCATAACTGTTTGAAGATTTTTCTATATTGTCCTTTGATCTTAAAATCTGAGCAGAAGAATGCAATCTTGCAGAGAACCACTGAAAGAAACATAATGAGCTATTTAAAACTTCTTTGTACCTGTTTTCCACAATTCTTTCAGCTCTTTCACCCAGCACCCTACTTGAAGTCACTACTGCCAGTAGTGTTTAGACGCTCCACCAAATCAGCGAGGGTGACAGAAGCAGCAGTGGCATGGAGTAAGGCATGGCCGAGTCTCCTTCCCCAGAGAAGCACTCAGAATAAAAGGTCTTCCGGCATAGCCCTTCCTACTCTCCTATGAACACTTTAGATGATGGAAGAAAAAGCGCCCATTGCTGAAATCCAAAGTGCTGTAACTCTATATGCAGAAGGTCCTATTATACAATTTAAAGTCTGTTTTCACCACTTGTTACCAGTCTTTATCAGACAGTTGACAAAGTCTTTCCAAATGTCCATAAAAGAGGGGGTTGCAGTAACATTATATTAGAAAGCAGATACACATTGATTAGTTTCCCTGTTGTAAATAGAGTTATCAAGTAACTAGAGCAACCATATAGGTATCAGGGCTGACACTGAGCTTGTTATTGATCATAAGAGTACGTATAGAGGTTTGGCTGTAATCAGGCAGGTTTTTCAATTACTTGATATCAAATATCAGTAAAATCACTAACATAGATCCTCAGCTTCTAGCTAAAAGTTCGGGCAAGTCTCCAGAGACACATTATTCTTAGACCAAAAATGGAAATTCAGCTGACCTAACACAAGAGGGAACATTTATTTATTTAAATTACGTGGTTTTTTGACATGTTTCCCCCGCTACATGTCATCAGCAACCTGTCAGCTATCCCATCTATGCTTCATTAAGCAAATGAACAATGAAAGAAAAAAATAAATTGAAGATTTGGCATTGAGAAAGTTAAGCATCCTTTTAAACCACCTATTTTGTAAAACAGAAGTTCCACAACGTACAAATAATATTAATGTATAAAATAACTGAATCACTTTGTAACTGCAGGAAAAAAGCATGATTCAATAGTTCTGCAATGGGTCTTTGTAATAAATAGTAATATATTTCACTCTTCAACAATTTTAAAATGAAGCTTTTCCACACTATCATGTTATGGGAAATCACTGGAAACATCACTTACTCTTTGATGAAGATAACAGTGTTTTGTAAACTGGTCCTTAATTCAAAAATTAAACTCCAAAATTTTAAAAGAGTAACCCAGAAAGCATATGGATGAGAATATGCACATGCTATTAAAAACAAAAACATGTAACTCTACTTGTACTCTAAAACTGCAAATAGCAAAGATCTCCTGCAGAGATACTTGTCCAGAATCTTGACAAACAGCGCTAATAGGGACCTCAGGAGGCTATCTAGAGCATTCTGTTGCTCTTTGTGTTTTGCAATGAACTTTTGCATGCTCAAAACTCTCACCTTGTGTTTCCTCATTCTTTTTTTTTTTTTCCTTTTCTCAGTTAAATTACTCCATCTCTTTCACTCTCTGTACACAAGCTGCTCATTGTTTATTCTCTATACGGTGTGCTGCCTTGTATTGTCAATGCTGCACTCTTACTGACGTCTCACCAAACTGAGCGGATAAAGAAACTTCTTTCATGTCACAGACATCCCTTTGGCTATACATGTCGCTTATTGCAATGGCATGATGCTGGTCGCTTATAGTCAGACTGTGTTAGTTGTAAACTCCATATCCTTTCCCACAATCCTTTTAGCAGTTGTTCTCCAAAAAGAACTTGTGCCGTTGAATACCACTGCTGAAATGCAAGATTGAACTTCTCTGTATTGCATTAACCTGGTATTATCAAATCTTTGTTTTACAACTTTCCAAGAATGTTTCAAATTCAAGTTCTGTCCTGTGATATGTTTATACCCTTAACAGGCATATTCTGTATTCTATTATTTATATCTTTCTTATGGTCCTAAACATGACCCCTATAGAACGCACTGGAGATATATATGTATATATATTTATATTGGCAGTAAACCACTGATCCCTTTGAGTACAGTTAATCAATGAGTTTTGCATCTACCTTCTAATAGTTTCATCTAGACTACGTTTCCCTAGCTTACTTACGAAGATGTCATAAGAGACAGATGTCTCTTACTATACTCAAGATGAATGATGTCTATGGCTTTGGAACTCACAACAAAGCCTGTTAATCTGTCAAAAGGCAATTCGCTTCTTTTTGACAAATCCATGATGTCTAGCACTGACTTCTTTGCAGACCTCCAGGTGCTTGCAAGTAGTTCAATCATTTGTGAGATTGAAGTCGAGTGGTCTGGTCTAAAGTTTCTTATCTTGGCTGCCCCTTCCACCTTATTTTTCCTCTCTCCCAGTATTCTAGTACTTCCATTTTATTATGGAAGATAAACGTCCTCAAAAAGATAACAGCTGACAATTCTGAGATGGCATCAGTCATTTCTTTCCATTCCTCATGCCCAATGTATAACGTCATAATTTCCACTCCATGTGATTTGTCATGCCTCATACTTTGATAACAGCTTACTGTCATAAAGATATTTCTGAAGTGGTGCACATTTTTGAACTCTCACTGAGTCCACCAATATCAGTTCATAATAAATTCTTCATTTTGTGAACTAAAACACAAAGTAATGGCACACTTTGAAAAAAAATCATTCTCTTCCTCTTAAAATTTAATTAATCCCGCCTACTGTCTTCATGCTTATGTAATAAAACAGGTACTCAGAGACACTAAGAATAAGATACAGAAGGCTGGATTTTCTAAACTTTAGGACAATTTAGGCCCAGACAGGACAGCTGAGGGTTTGTGTTTTTTACTGTATAATGAAAAAATCTTACTGCAGTAGTTTCTGCACTTCCATGTGAAAGGTTGGAGTAAAAAGGAGGTTAATAGCCCTCTGGAGTAGAGCACAGATAGAAAGGCAGAAGAACTGTCCAGACATAGAATAGTTAAACCTGGTATGCTGAGACATAATCCTGGGATTGACAGGAACCTAACAGTGCTTTCCACCATCCTGATTCCACAGGTGGAGTGAGACCAGCCCATCCACCCTCCACCTCCATGACCTTCACCACCACCACCTCCCAGTTCTTTGTGTTCCACAGTGATGAGTCCTATGTACATGGAGGAAGCAACTCGCATCATGACTGGATGCTTGGTAAAGCAGAACCACTGGATCTACCTTGGAAACTCTTGTACCAGAGCCTACAGATGGACACTTGGCCCTTGGAGTTAAGGTTATGTAGCCTTACACATCACTGACATTTAGAAAGATTTATTTAAAGAAAAAAATATTAAGCCTAGAAAATTCGCAGTGACAAAGCTGTTACCACATTTTAGTATTAGAAATTCTGTTTAAAGTATTTAGCATACATGGAAAATTTAAACGGCAATCTCAGAATTTAGGTTCATTTTTCAGGGAATACAGGATGGCATTCAGAGTAATCACTGAGGCCTCCCTGTGTGGAAAAGATTATGCAAATATTACAACACCCATTTTTTCTTTGAATCATTTTTGATATCTCTGAAGGCATTCATTATATGCAAATATTCACTATTTAGTTTACTCAAAGAGTTAGTCATGCTCTCTGTGTTACCACCTGTTCTTGATATTCGACGTTTGTTGATCATGGTGTGTGAGTGGCCCTTTAACCCATATTGATTTTCATCCCTGACTGGCTGACTGAAACTTGTAAACAGGATATTTTAACTTTTTTTAAAAAACAGAATCTTTTACAATTTTAAATATATGACCAAAAAAAAAAAAAAAACCAGATAGGTCACACTAATTTAGATTTTTCTTGCCTTTTTGCTGTTGCCGCAATTCAAAATAAAACATAGCTCAACTGCGTTAACATGCATAAGTACAAACTAGAGAAAACTCCATGTTTACTAGTTTAAATAAAAAATCTATGTCATTTAAAGAGTTACCTGGCTGGTTCTAGTGGCACTCTCACACTCCTGAGACACACAGTAGATGAAGGAATATACATCTTGGCACTACATGTATGCAGGATTTATTAATATATTTGGGGATTTCAGAGAGCTAATTTCAAAAGCAGAGGGATAAATAATCAGATAAAAAAAGTACAGTCCATGCTTCTTGTACATCAGATTGTATCTTGATTTCTGCTAAGACTGAGCATCTAATCAATGGTAGGACTTAACCCCACCAGCAAGACTCTGTGTATTTCATTATTGTCCAGAGCTTTACAGAAGTATAGGTGATACCTTTTAACTTTCACACATTTATCTAAAGCTGTATATAAAAAGACTTATCTAAAAATGTATTTTCAAAAGAGTTTTTAATAAAACCAGAGGGAAAAAAAACTGTTGAATTTTCTACATTACTGTTACATCTACCTTCCCTTTATATCCTCTTTAGATACCACATAAATTAAGAGGCCTGAAATTCCAACATTTCCATCTGTGGATAGTGCAAAGTAGTTTCAACATTTACACACATTCTGGTTCAGATCTTAAGCACCAGTGAAGTTAGAATGATTTATTCCTGCTAAGATTCTTGTTTAACATACTATATGTATAACACAAAATCAAACCCACATAATGTGATTGCTGGAGGGAGTGGATTGAAGGCAGCATCCTGTCAGAAGTTATAAAAAGGGCTGAGTGTGACAACAGAGTAGGACAGCAATAGAGAAAAAAAAAGACTGAAAAGCAAAAGGGAATATTATTATTACTGCAAGATCTAGAGAGTACTGTAAGATTTGGAAGGTACTTTCTAGGACCCGTTAAATCTTTCTGTATAAAAATGAAAGGGAGCAGGGCATACTTGTTAACCTGTTAGCTAAGCAGATTATTGTGGTGAAGAAGTGTGAAGCAACAATAAATGAAACTTGTCTGAATTATTCTTTCAGATCCCACTGAGGAACAAACAGCCCCAGAGGTAATACAGAGTATGGTAAAGATGGTTTCCAGCAGTATATTGCTGTTACAGATCATGCCACTGTCATTTAAAATGAAAGCCTTAAAAGTCTATACTTTAAAATGCTACACTGCCTGTAAAATACATAAGTTTTCTCTTCTACAAACAGAACAGATACTTTTCACTCTTTCATAACACATAGCACTGGCCTCACACAGGTTAATTACAACTTTTGAGGACAGATAGAAACACTTTGTTTAAAATATTACAGTAATCTTTTCTACTTGCCACATAGATTACCCATCAGCTGCAAAGGTGCTTTATTTTCTAAGGATCTCATCCAAGCCATATTGAAGTCAAAAGTCAGACTGGCAATGGGAACTAGCTTGGGCTCTTAATAACTTTTAGACCCTTGCAGCACCCCAGTTGATGATGGGTGTCAAGGGCCTAGATGTCCTAACATTGATTTCATTTTGCCCTCCTCTGAAAGAAGTGGGCTTTATTGCGTAAAGCGTAAGGACTATTGCTGACAGCTCCGTTCCTGAAGTACAATGGCACCTCCTAACTATAGGAATAAAGCCTACCTATGCATGATTTATCTTGTGCCAGCCTGAGGCTAAGGAATGAACTTCTACAAGCACCAAGAACTGCCTCTAATCTTGCTAGCCTCCATCTTTCAAAAGAAAGATGTTCTTCTAAAGCCTTGCCTCTGGGAACACGTGCAGAATTGCATACAGTAAAAACCTAGGCCCCTGTGGAAACAAAGAATTATTCAAAAAACAAAGCTGCCCCACACTAAAGATGCCATCTGGGTGAAAATGGGAGAGAATGAGCAATTAGTAAAAAACATCAGAATCATCACTCACTGCACTAGAGTGGTGCGCTCAGAAATGCCTGCAATGTAGGAAAAAAAGTAGACTGAAGGGCCATGTAAAGCATAACTAAACACCTCCCTGTGCATGAAACCACAAGCTTTGGAGAACGGGGCATCCCAGTAAAGTGGGAGAGGTTGGCATAATCCAAACTAGACTTCCAGACTGCTTGCAGGTGAGTGTCTGCGGTGTAGAGATTTGGAGGACATTAACATCATCCTAAATTTGTGTCTGTCCTTCAGTTCCTGAATAGATGTGGAAGCAAACAGATCAGAAGATGTTGCTCACCAATACAGGCACTGCCAATTAATCTCACAATACGCTTCTGCATCTTTGAAAAGTTTCTCTACTATAATTATCTCTACAATAATTACTCAATTAAATGTCATGCCAAACTGTCACATATACATTTAGGAAGTTTCAAACTTGCCCAACTCTGCTTTAACTCACGTCAACAGAATTGCATTCAACATCCACTTTCAACTTTGCCTCAACCATTGGTCTGATTTGGCTGTTGCAGGGTTAGAGTCTGTCTCCCTTGGTTGTCTCTCAGGGACAGGGTGGAAGTTTTCAGGTAAGAATTTGTTGCTTATGGAGCATTACTGTGGATTTTGGTTTTTTGTTTGTTTGTTTGTTTGTTTCCTTTCTTGTAGGAATCTGCTGATGGTGAGTCTGTACTGCAGGTAGAGTGATTGGTATTGGGATGGCTTATCTTCAGGATCCAGTACGGAAAGTAGGAAAGCACGACACTCATGTAGTGCAAATAAGAATCTAACGCAATCTCCACAAATCCAAGAGAAGGTGCAACACCCATAGAAAAATCTCGTCTTGAACTATAACATCTCTTAAACAGTGAGTTCTTCTCTAGGCAGAGCAGATGGAGCAAAAGTGCCACTTTGTTTACTTCCCAAATTAATCATAAGATTTATTTCACTAGATGGTGGAATTATCAAACAAAATAATTTAATTATTAGCAATTATATTAAGGGAATCCAAGTTCAAGAGGAATCCAGAGCTTATCTTAGCTAAATGAGGTGAAATACAACACACTTGAAAATGTTTTACTGAAAATGAAATAAAAACTGTATTTTCATGACCTCTGAAAGTATGGTCTCTCTTATCTTTGACTGAACAAGAGGAAATCAAATAAGGTCCTTTTTTTTTTAAGTTTGGTATTAAGCCTAAATTACATTTACTTCCTTGAAAGGCAGAGGTTGGAAGTGGGAGGGAGAAGCAAAATATCCAGTTCAGGAACAGAGGATGATGAGGGGCACAAGAGCTGTGTCCTGTTTGGGAGAGATGGGGTGAGTTGGTCCAGAGGGCAGGAGGAAAGAAGTGCAGAGCTGAGGAAGAGTCGGATGAGTGGTAAAGGACACAGGCTGAAGGAACAAAATTTCATTTCTAATAGATATTAGAGCTGCACCTGTAAACACAAGGCAAGCCTTGCCCAACTACCCTGCCTCCCCTTAAACGACATCCTGGTCTGGTACCAGGAGAGCCATAGGGAATAACTGCAATAACTGTGCAGGAGACTTTGCTTCATGAAGCGAAAGGTGCCCATGAATTCACTTTAAAAATATCACCCCTATGCACTGCTGAATTTGGAAGAGGTTTACTTAAGTGTTTCCTTTATGTTAATGGCTAATCAATTCAAACACCTATAATGACTAAAAATTAACAGCAGATAAATAAACAGTACTACAAAAATCTATTTCTAGAACTCCAAAGCTGAGGGGTTGTGCAGAAGCATTACAGATTTCTGTGGGTAAGGAGTGTAGTTTTGGAACAGTGTGGCTGGAAAAATGTTAAAAGGCAAACGATCTATTTGGAGTGCTACAAAGATGACACTTTCACAATCTGCTGCAAGGATTTAGTGATTTGGGTACAGAAAAAAATTACACTCTGCATACAACAAGCAGACTATTGCTCAACTGTCTATAACAACATGCAAATTAACAAAATAAGTAAAAAGAGCTGAAGAGAAGAAGAAAGCATAAATTGGCTTCAAGTAATAACTTCCAAGATGCAAAATCCTGCAAGATCCCAAACTCCATTAACTGTTCAGCTAAGTGATATTGTGATGAAATGCTACGTTGGTATTCAAGTAGTTGTACTTACCTCAGTGAACAGGCTAGAGAGCTTGCATGATACTTAAAATATGTTAAGAAGTCTGCCAGTCCTTTCTAGTTGAAACCACAGGAGAGGAAAGGGGCAAATGCCTAGCACCTCACAAGAAATAACAAAGTAACTGTTAGATTGTGAAATTAAATACAAGATTTATTTTTTTAAAATCTTTTCTTTGAGAGTGTCATACCAAATAACAGCAAGTACCAATGAAATAGACCTCAGACCTGAAATTCCAACAGTTTTGAAGAGTGAGAAAGCAAAGTTGAAAATCCCTATTAATACCACAGTTGAGAAAACAACTGAAAAGTCCTTTCCTCTTTGCCATTAATAGGCTGCAGTCAGGGTAAATGCATGCTGTGTAGAGGAAGTACAAAATGCTTACGGCACAGTGTTTGAAAGATGTTTAGTTCTCATTCAGCATGATACCCGTTCACAAAAACACCATTTCCTCTAAAAGGAGAGAGAGAGTTTTGCTTCACAAACTGAGGCACATTTCTTGAAACATTGAAATTACCTTAACATCATTTATCCACATTCTTCCTCCAAAATATGGGCTGAGTAACTCTTGTATAAACTAAACATGTAAATATGAAATAGTTCAAATGCTAATTCACACCAAGTCATATCAGCCTGAAATAATACGATTCTCCTACTGCTGCTTTTGGCGTGCAGAGAGAGAAAAAGTAAAACCATTTTTTTTCTCTCAATTAAAGGGTCTCTAGGAGTAATAAAAAGACTTGGGAGTGGAAGACTTGTTTACTTGTTTGTTTTAAATAGCACTAAATACAGTAAATCAACTTTACTGAGATTTATCCAAAGATAAAAAAAAAAAACTCAATAAATTTTTAGCACTTCCAGCTAGCAATTGTGTCATTTCCACACAGTAACCAAAATATTCCATGCAATCCAGTATCCATTAAGAACTATCCACAGAATCGGAGAAACCTCCTCTGATTGCAAGCTGGATGAGCCTAATAGTGAGATCTGTAAGATTAATTTAATAAGGGAATACATTTGGATGTTTGTCCAAAGACTATCCAAATTTATTGAAAAAGTCACTGGACTTCTATTGAGTGAAAGGAGATACAACAAGCATACACATTCAGACATTAAAACAGAATAGGTGCAGACTGTATACCAACAGCAATACAATTGAAGTCTGTATGTCTGTAACTATAGGCAGGTTCTTGCCGCCCAAAATGTCAAGTATATATGTACTACAATTTCTATTGTGGCCATGTGAAGAAAGGTGGTTTGTTTGTTTTTTTTAAATGGCTTCAGGTGAATAGAATATACAGGCACTGTAAAATGTACTACTTCTAACCATGATTTCCATTTTAGACATACAAAAAATTCCTGTTTGGCATTAACCACCAGAACCTCAAACTAACCTTCAAACAGTGGAAAAGACACTGTGTTTAAATCCCCATAAAGGATTGTGAACGAACACAGTTTATAAACATTGATACGGTAAACTTTGAATGTGACACCTTGATCAAATACATACAAAATTCAGGCTTGTTCAAGTCAAGTATTTCCCTCTGGTCTACCACTAAAAGAAAGAAGACTAGGAACAAACTGGTTTGGGCAAAAGATGAGCCTACAGGAATCTTCACCCATTGTTAGAGCTGAGCTTCAGTGGAATCACTTTTGAAGATATGAAATGTGTTTTTTACTGCTCGTTTCCAGCTGAGCCAAGACAAGAACTGCAGAAACACCAGGAGATAGTTGTTTTCAAAATACTTCCATGCCATGTTAGAAAGAAAAAAAGCAAGATTTCTCATAGCTCTTCTGTTGTAGATAACCATTAGCATTCCTGATTTATAAATAAGAAATAAAATAGTAATGATCCAAAGCCTACCAAAGTCAGTAAAGATGTCAAGACAAATGTAGTCTACAGGATTTGTGCTGCAACAGAGATCTAGCATACTGCCAGTTGCATCACTGGCTCCAGACTTAGGGGGGAAAAAAAAAAGTTGTCTCTCTAACTATCATGGAACTAACTTTTTATCCCTACAACAGAAAAATATTTCAGGCTTTACTTCTGTCAAAATAGTATCTACGCAACAGATTGTGGCCAGGCCCTGAGGCATCACTTCTATTAATAACAGGTACATGAAGACATAGCAGACTTTGCTTACTTTTGAGCATAAAGGTTTGAAATTAAAACAAATTCTTCATGTGATTGTTTTTGCATCTAATCCTAGCTACAGAAACTTTAAGCATAAAAATTATGAAAGCAGCAATTCAGGCTGCCTGATCTATTAATAGCTGATCTATTAAATCCTAGTCAATGCACTTTCATCATTAAACCACAAAGGTTTATCTCTGAAATTACTTCAGAGAAATCATTCAGAGAGCTATCTGATGTAATACAGTGAGTTAAAATTGTATTCTTAAGCACCGATATGATTTGGGAAGCTTACCAGAGACCTATATAAGTAGTCTGAAATGCAGGGCATGACAAGGAAAAACCCACAGAGTGCAGTCACAGAATAAAAACTCGATCATCAGTATCAGTGAGACCCTGTCAGTCACGCTTGTCTCTGATTCCTGCAGGAGAGAGTATTTGCTCAGATTCTTGTATTTATGTGCCAGTCGTGCTTGTTTTGATACCCACCTGACAATCTGCACAGAATGACTGGCTCAGGCAAGTGCTGAGTGTCAGGGCTGAGATGAGATGACGACTGACTGTATTACCATTTTAAATGGTCTGTCTGCTGAGTGCTATGATTTCCTTCCTCCCTTACCTGTCACGCTTCATTACTCAGCTCCCACCGCAGCCCTGTGCTGCTGAAAGCGGTGCTCAGCCTGTAGCTTTGCATGACAGCTGCAGCTTCCTCCTCTTACAGCAGCAGGCTCCTTTCTTCCTTCCCTCTGCATGCCCTAAACTGAGGGCACACGTGTCTGTGTGTGTGCAAAGGCGTGTACATACACCGCCATACATCGCACCGCTGAACGTGCCTGGCCTGTGGGGGGCTGTTTGCTGTTTTCAGCCTATTAAAAGAGAAAGCCTCCAGCGCTTTGAGAATGGCTCCTGGGCAAATGCACCAGAGAGAAACACGTTTCTCACTGTGCCTTCAAAGTCGTCTCCGAGGAAAGAGAGACAGGTCACACCACATCTAGCCCGGAATTTGCATCAGGGTTTAGACAGCAGGTGTGCAATATCAAAACACTGCCTGCAGCAATAGCGAAGATGTTCTCTCCTTTTACATTTATAATTTATATAATGACAGAAAAATTAAACAGCACCATAAAACAGGTAATAGAAAACCTGATAGTTTAGCTATGTAGGGATTTCATTTTTTTGTTTGTTTGTTTTCGGTTTAACATTCAGTAGTGGGAATAGCTTCTCCAAAGCACAAGCAATTCTCTGAGACACATAAAACAAAAGCCTGGTTGTGGAGGGTGAATAAGACTTCCAGAAAAATGACAATATCTGAATGTCATTTATTTATATCAATTAATTCAGCTTTTCTGACTGATAACCACTCTCACAAAAACTAGGGATTCCTAAACCTATGAGAAATCTGTACTTTCTCTGTTTGGTCGGCTTTGTAACCACTTCATGCTAATAATCAGTAGAAAAAGTGGAAGGCTTCCTTTTCAGTAAGCAGTAAATATTAATCTGTACTTTCCTAAAAAGGAGTTCAAAAGTACCTGGAACATTGCTTAAATATGAGTCAAACCTATGAACAGAGGGTGGTACACAACGCACTACGAAATAATCATAGAAGAAACAACATCTACACTTATTGATTATTCAGCCTGACCCTACATAGACTCCTTTCCGTGATTATGGTATTCATTAATTCCTTTGCTGTAGGTGTATGTATTTATGCACCAGCACAGTCTTCCACAGAAAGTTGATTTAAATAGGAGGAAAAGTGGAATATAATGAAAAGATACAGGTACTTCATTCAGGCTCATAGAGTTAATATAAAATTCAGAGACACTGCCTGATACAGTGCCACGAATATCTACTATAATGGCTCTGCATAACGATGGTCCCTTCGATAAATATGAGATGCACTGTAACATTTACACCATAAAGAATGTTTTAGCCTTTGCCTTTCTATAGTTTATGAGTGCCATCCTTTAAGACCAAATAACAGTTACTGACTCTGAGTGGATTAGTGCTTAAGCTTTTTTCAATACAAATGATAAAAGCCTCATTTTTTTTCTTCTACAGTGAAATGTTAAAATGCTGGTAAAAGCATAAATTATATTAAAATGGAACATTTTGTGAATAACTTAACAGCATCACAAAAAGGCAAGAAAATAATGCATTCATTCTCTCATTCACTTATGAAAACTATGAACTATAGACCCCTTCAGGGAGCACTAGATATCATTTACGGTATAAAAAGGAATGGCTTTCAGATAAGGAAATTAATCAGCAGGCGTTTTGTGATCTGCTAACTACTGATAATAGTTACTGAATGTTTTTTAGGTCCAGAAATCAATAACCTGCAGCCACTCTCCCTCTGTGGCCTCACCAGACATTGTAGGACATAGCAGGGCTCTCTTAAATTAGAATTCAGACCATTGTAAAAAGTGACACTCCAAAGAGCTGTTCAAGAAGAAAGGTTCAAATGTAAACTTTACTACCAAATTTGAACCAAATCTGATTTATATTCTAAAAGCCCCACACCAAAACAAAATGACCTCTGCAAGCTTCCAGCCACTGTTCAGTTGAATGGATATTCTTACCAGTGTTAGCCTGAACACCAGAACATGAGTTTTACTGGTCAGCTTTCAGGCACTAACACACCTGCCTCCTCATGCATCTGAGCTGGGGCTGAGGATCCCGCAGCCAGCAGGATCCCTGGGGGGGTGACTGCAGAGGTGTTTATGTCCTCGGCACCAAGTTTCACATATCACTGAGCTGCCCCTCGCCTGGAGACCCTACAGCTTCTAGGTCTCCGGCTCTGGAAGACACTGCTGACAGCCCAGAAGGTGAAAGCAGAATACCAGAGTTTCTAGTCTCCACTCCAGAGTCAGATCCAAACAGTTTCAAAGCCTTTGATCACATTTACTAGAGTCTCCGGCTGTAGGACTAGCATGAAGGAAGCCCTTGCACTCCATTGTCTGGATATTGAACCAATAACTCAGGCTGTGGGCTCATGCACCTCATTCTGAGTGATCTAGCTCATTTTTATTCCCCAAATGGCTCACTTTTCACACAAATGTACTGCCCTGTCACTTCAGTCGCTTGAAATTATTGATTATCCCTATGACTGGAATTATAAAATACCGTCATTCACCCTAAAGGACTAAAATTCATAGCATTTTAAGCAAGAATGAGATCCATTCTCCTCATTTTGAGCATCTTTCACACATTATGTTCGACATTGGGCCTTGGCAGGATGAGATATGTCTGTTCTGCTGGAGATGCTGCCTTTCACATAATGAGACATAAGGCCAAAACTGTCACTTACGTCACTAAAATACCTTATAGAGTTTCTTTGGATGCTGTTTCAGGACATAACAAGATCTAATAAAGAATGATGCCATGCAGAGAAAAAGAAAACATACAAATAACCCCTAAAAATATAAAATTATTCTTACTAGCCTGCAATAGTGGAAAAGAGCAAAGATCATATAAACACTAACTTGAATATCTCAAAGAAAAGACAAGACTCTGAAATAAAAAGTGAAGAAAGGAGCTTTGATTTTCAGAGGCTTTCACATTAAAAACACTGGACAGATTTTAGTGCAACTTTTTATCAGACATAAATTCATTTCTCAAAGGTAAAGCCATCTCCCATGGGTTAGCCAAATGCATCCCTAAGTAGGGTCTTATTTAAAAGCAAACTAAAGACCCAGAATGAGTACTAGTTATACATCTGACAAAGCCATTGAGGTAACTTGTTAAGATTCCCAAGCAGATCAAATATTAATCCATAAGAAGATTTTTTCCAGAAATAACAGATCACAAATCAGAGACGTGTCAACCAAAAGGCACATCCACAAAGAAAGACAGAGAAAGATTACTGCACAGCATTTTTGTACCTCTCAGATCTGCATCTACTTTAGGAGCTTTCTTGATATGAGACAGCTTTGCCTACAACTGCCAGAAAGTTGTCAGCAGCCCACAGAACTTGAATTAAGTGTTTCAGCTGCACAATCTTTCTTAACGCTACCTAGTCTCCCATCACAGTTTGACCAGTGCGACTGCCCTTGGGTACAGCAGCCATCGGGAAAGAAAAAGTCTCTCTTTCCTCTACCTAAAGATGCCCTAGGACAGTACAATACTGGACTGTCATTCAAATAGCAGCAATGGCAGTGGAATACAAACAAAATAAGTAGTAAGAACAAGTGATTTCCACAAAAGGATAGTAACCTGTTTACCATCAGAAAAGACATTTAGAAAATTTTACTGCCTTTGCTTTAAAAACCACTTATGCTCCAGTTCTCTGTAGCTTTTTTATGTCTGTTAATAACTGCAGATTATGGTGATGCATTAATCTTGTCTCTACTATTTGCTCACATTGCCTTCTCATAGAAGCAATCCTCGAAAAAGTATACTAAGTCAAAAAAGTATACTAAGCACTTGATTTTGTGACAGTACAAAGTCTTAACAACAGTTAATCACACAAACAAGTCAAGCATCGCATGCCTGAATTAATACAAGAAGACGAACATGAATATTTCTAAATATTCTTTCAGATGCACTGAGAGTCTGGCAGGTTTCTCTGAACAATTTGTGATGCTACTAGAAATACCTCTTGACAAGACTATAAAATGACACAATCATGTAACTACACACTGCAGTGACTACCACCATAAAATCATCAGCTGCTGTAAAACAGCAAGATTTCACAGAGTTCCTACAGGGTTACATCACTGTACAGCAGCTGAAGTACCTGACCTATGAGCTACAATTTGCTTTGTTACTTTCATGACAGAAAACACAGAAATTTTGCCTGTGATAAACTGTGCAAGCTAAGGGAAGCAAGTGCGAAGTCTTTAACTGGAAGATCTGAACCTCTGCTGATTTAACACAGAAAAAACACATGTTGTAGCATTCTCTCCATTTTCTAGAATATCCACACTGGAAAACTGTAATTCACACAACACTTGCTGTGCTCCTACTCCAGGCATGGAGCTAACAGAAAACAGATGAGCTTCTTTAGAAAGATACCTATGTGTAAATTCCTGGATGTACTTGAGATAGCCTAGAACACTTTCCCTGAGTGGAAAAATATTATTATTCCTAATGGCTATCCTTATTCTGTAAAACCCTGATGTCCCTTCCTGTCTCTGAACATTCAGTGCAGGTCTTGCAGCTGGGAGAATGGTGCGGTCACAAGGAACAGCAGACACACCCTACAAAATCATTCTCTGACAGAAGGTCCCAGCTCGCAAAACGGGTTTCCTGTCAGCTTGCTCTACCAGCATAAGCTAAAAGCAACTACGTTGTAAGGTCAAGCAGCTATTGCCAACCCCACCTACATGGAAAGTACAGACATACATGCAGTCTGTAAAAGTCTTCAGCAAGGCTTCTGAAAACATGTACTCCCAAAACTATTGCAAAAAGCCTGTAGACTTCAGATATTTGCTTTAGATTTCCAAATATTTCTTAGAGCATTAACAGAGGCTCCAGCCAGCAAGGCTTGGGCCCATGTTTTCAAATCACCAGGGAATTTATTTTTTATACCACAACAAGCCAATTCCTTAGTTACCACAAATTATTATAACGCATTTAAAGTCACGCATGTGTGACTGGATTTGTGCAGTATAGCCAGCGTACCACAGATATGCTATAATTACAACAGACACAAAGCATACATCCTTGCTTTATCAAGCACTCTTTGAATGCACTATAATGTTTTTACCTAGATGTCCTACATGGGACTGTGGCAGCTACACAGTCATCTGTTTTAGTAGGCTGCTTCTTATTTTGCTGTTGACACATCTATCCAATCAATATCTGAAAGCACGCCCTTTTAATCTGCCTGTTAATTCTGGACATTTTTACAGTGAGGAATCCTCAAACACAAAAAGGTCAAGGCACCCAAAGCATCCAGCTGATAGGAGTGGTGGAGACACCAGCAGATACTGCTAGGGGAATGAAGCTATCCATCACGTTCCCTGAAGATGTGCTGCAGCTGCTGCATGTGGAACTGGAGACCAGCCTGTGTCACTGATGCTTGCTGAGAGACAGCTATTCCAGCTCTGAGATGCAAACACTCCAATGATCTGGGAAATGAGATGAAGACTGAGCATAAAATTCGCATCACAGTGACAATGGAACACTTCAAAAATATTTCAGAAGTCACTGAAGTTGCTAATTTGTGGTAACATATCTCCATTTGCTGTTCTACTGGAAAAAAATATGGGATTAATATTTGCAAGTTCATATTTGATTGGGAAAAGAGGGGTATGAGCTCTCAGCTTAGTATTTGTGTAGTAGCTGATAGATGCCAGTGAAACTATGCATTTGACAATGTTGTAATTTCCTTGTTCCTGATGAACAGTACACCACTATTTTTGCAGACAGTTCCTTATTTCTCGCCTTCTTACTCACTTTTCCTCCATCATCATTGCTACATATTTCTGAAAATTGGTACTACAGTGTCCAATTAACATGCATGGTTTTCTATTAAGGAGGAGCACCGCTACCAGGTTTAATAGAAAATAGAAAGTTTAAAGCAAAGCTGTTCTACGCTGTTACCTAATGACAAGGTTCAGGCACAACCTTTTAAGTGCATCAGTCTTCATCGTTTAGAAGTCCCCACAAAGTCACTAGGGCTACATATGAAAGTGAGATGCTATCAATCTAAGGGAAGATGTGAGAAAAGGAACATTTCCAGAGCTTATTCCATCACCAATCTCAATGGAAATAACTGTCAAATTTGACTATACTGGGGGAGCCGTTTTTATCGGGGGAGCAGGCAGCACATGACAGATGGCAAGGTGTAAGAGCATCTTTCAGTGAGAGACAGTGTCTGAGTAAGGACAGATTCTGTGGCTGAATGTGTTGTGAGGAACAGCCGGCTTGAGCAGTCAGCGCGAGGGAAGGGCTCTGTGTTTTGCCTGCTGAAAGAGTCTAATTACCCTTTTTTTTTCCTCCACTCTTTTTTGTTATGTATCTCAGCCAAATCAAAGATCCAAAGTAAGTACAGGATGAGAAGGAATATTCTGACTACCTGATCCACCATGGAGGATTCTGAGTCTGTAAATTATTTAACTGCTACTGAAAAACAATTATGCTTTCCAGGCTAAACAAGCCAGTCCTTTAGGTGACATAAAGTACTCATCAGCACCAATGAAGCTGTGTCGATTTAACACAAGCGAACACATGATTTTTTTTTTTACTTAGGAATCAATGACTGATTTTTGATTTCTTATCAGTTAACAGCACAAAGCCCCAGATAATAGGGAAAGATTACAATTGCAAAGACTACATCATATTCACAACCAAGTGTAATGAATCCTTTAAATTTCACCATGTAGAAAGGTCCATTTTTTTGTTCATAATTTGTTAGCTATATGAATAACAAGTGACCTCTAGGTCACACATTCCTGTTCAGTGAATGACCACAAAGGTTATGGTCTCTGCTTTATGTTGAGGTTTTGTTTTATTCAGATGGCCATTGTCTTCCAAAATATGCAGCTTTTGCCAGTTATTACACTTTTATCTACCTACACGGAAAGAATCTTCTCTCCATACTACACACATGCCAAGCCTTCATGAAAGGAGTTGATGACAGATTCACAGAAATATATATCTATTGTCATCACAACCCACTTCATGGTATGCCAAATCTTGCTACCTGTGAATAAATCAGAACTCAGCGGAAACCCCCAGCACAACGAAATTTATTCCCAGTGGAAAGACGGACATTAAGCATAACTCATGATGTATAAGTCTATAGTTCATTACAACCTTTACTTAACCTGTTCTTTCAAAGCACCATCTGAGACTGCGCTCAATAGAAAGGTGAAGGACCATCTGCAAACTTAAATCCTTTGAGAAACCACACACGTGCTGTTTCACACACTGAAACTATTCATGAGAGTGGCAACAGTTTTGTCATGTTTCTCCATTTTTCACATCCTCTGTGATGTTTATCTGAAATACACCTACATTTATACAAAATTTGAGCACTTGGTTTAACTGCACTTTGTTTTCCTATCTTTGGTTTTCATTTTGTGATTAAATGTTACTGCCACTCCAGCAAGTGCCTCTTCTGTTGCCAGGATTTCTCCCCACAGTCCTAGTTTGTCAGAATTCCCAGTAATTTCAAAGGAATTTTAACTGAGCAAAGACTACAGGCCATGTTGAATTTTGTAGAAATATGGCCACTCTCCATTTCTTGCAGCATTTACAAAGCATTTTGTTAAACAGTGTTTTCTGATTCTTAATTGATTTGATATGTTTTTTTGGTTTTAAACACTCAGCCTCAATGAATATATATAAATAATTTTGCGTATGTGACATGCAAATATGCTTTATATTAAATTCACACAACAAATTACAGATCTCTTGAAAAATACACTTTGTATGTACCTCTTCCTCTCAAAATGCTGTGCATTGAAAAAGAACAGATTACACCATACCACGTGGATTGCTAGTAAAAGAAAGCATATCAACAGAGCAACAGAATTATTCCTATTTTGTTTTATAACATTTATAAAAGTTGTCCATACACATATACTTGGAATTGTCAACATTGTTCCAACATTGCTGTTTCACAATGTCTTAGTCAAACACAAGTGTCAGAATAGTCCAATTGGTGCACATCACCACAGGCCTCACCATTTTTCTCTACCCTTACTTCTTTTTTTTCTGACAAGAGTCTAATATTCTTGTAGGAAGTCAGAGCAGCTCCAATTTTTCATGTTTCCTCTCTTTTCACATTATTCAAACAGATTTTCTTCTTCCATGCTTGTTCTTGTTAATTGTTCTTTAGCTATGTTATTAACAGTGCATCAGACTGCTTTAATTTGCTGCTACTGTAGCATCATACGATGCCCACAGGGTCCCATAAGATACATCTTCCAGAGAGTGTCTCTGGCCAACACAGCTGACAGGTTCTCATACCTGCACTGCAGCATTGCATTAGATGATCTACTGAAAGTGTTAGGATATAGATTAACACTGGATGTTACAGAAACGTTGGGCCTAACAAGAAGATGTAATGTTTAGAAGTCAGAAGACTCTGCTTAAAGCACATCATCATCTTCATTATATAGATTTTCACTGTTAAGAGAGCAAAGGTCTTTATCTAAGAACTGCTCAAGAGGACTTACAGTTGGAATTTACCCTTAAAATACAAATAATTTTAGAGATAATAGGAATGAAACTGTCTTGCCATCAAATATGGCACAAAAGAAAAAAAAAAACCAGAAGATATCATCAATCAAAGGTAAAAACATCTGTCACATAAATGCACATATTTTCAATTAGTGAATCAGTTAGTGGTATCCAAGAAAAAAGCCCAAAAGTTATTCTTCTTCTGCCACAAAACAATTCTGGCATCACATTTGACATAAGGACAAAATATGATCTGTTCATTTTCTTTAATCAAAAGAAAAAAAAAAAACTTCTTTGATTTTGTCCTGACAAGTATTATTTCCTGATTATATTCCTCAAACCTGCAGTGACTCCAGATACAACTGAGCACTTAGTAGGGTTTTAAAAGGTAGAATTCCTATTATTAAAATTAATTAGCAATTCCCTGCACTGTACAGCTCCCTTATCACAGAATCACAGAATGGGCAGGGTTGGAAGGGACCTCTGCAGATCATCTAGTCCAACCCCCCTGCCAAGCAGGATCACGTAGAGCACATTGCGCAGGACGGCATCCAGGCGGGCTTTGAATATCTCCAGAGAAGGAGACTCCACAGCCTCTCTGGGCAACCTGTTCCAGTGCTCTGTCACCCTCACAGTAAAGAAGTGCCCCCTCATGTTGAGCCGGAACCTCCTGTGTTTCAGTTTGTGCCCATTGCCTCTCATCCTGTCGCTGGGCACAACTGAAAAGAGACCAGCTCCATCCTCTCGACACCCTCCCCTCAGATGCTTATATACATTAATGAGGTCTCCCCTCAGTCTTTTCTTTTCCAGGCTAAACAGGCCCAGCTCTTTCAGCCTGTCCTTGTACAACAGGTGCTCCAGTCCTCTAATCATCTTCGTAGCCCTCCTCTGAACTCGCTCCAGTAGTTCCATGTCCCTCTGGTACTGGGGAGCCCAGAACTGAACACAATACTCCAAGTGTGGCCTCACCAGGGCTGAATAGAGGGGGAGGATCACCTCCCTTGACCTGCTGGCAACACGCTTCCGAATGCACCCCAGGATACCGTTGGCCTTCTTGGCCACAAGGGCACATTGGTGACTCACGGTCAGCCTGCTGTCCACCAAGACTCCCAGGTCCCTCTCTGCAGAGCTGCACTCCAGCAGGTCGCCCCCCAACCTGTACAGTCCCGGTATCTGTTCCTTGCCATTAGCTCCATGTAGCTACTTTACCTTCTCAATCTCAGTTGTCACCAGACTCTTCATCTCCTCTCTCCTTCCAAGGCTAGGTGGGGAGAAGTTGTCATGGGCTTGTCACCCACCACCCTCTTTTCAGTCCACCTTGAAAAAGGAGAGAGGAAATGAGAAGTGGAGGTGCTCTTCACCTCAAATGGAGAGACAGGCTGGAGGAAAAGAGAAAGAGAACTATCTCAATTGTTCCACTCCCTACTCCCTAAGGACAGGATGCAGAGAAAGAAAAGTTTTGCCTCCTACAGCAGCAGTTAAGAGCTTTTCAAAGGGTGTGTCAGATGGGACAGTCAGCCTTCCAGGAAGGGTGTTCATCCTGGAAGCACACTTTACTTTGTCCACCTACATGTTGTTTTTTTTTTGTCATTCTGAAACCTGGCACATATCTGAGCACTGGTAAGGCCTTTCAGCCTCGTTTTTCTCCCAGCAAAAGGAGAAGAGAGGGAAGGAAAAAAAAAAAAGCAAAAGCAAAGATGCCAGCTGCAAGTTAGCAAATGTGCTGAAGTTATTTAAGTCATTAGGCATGAATAGAGAAGAAATATCTCAAGTCAATACTCATTAGTACCAGTAAATATGTTATTCAGTATTATTTCCCATGTAAACCGAAGTGAAATCTGCATAATAAAGGGCTAATTGACAGAGGTGTAGATGTATAAAGTAACTAAGCTCAGAGAAGAGCTTGCTGAAGAGGCTAAATGCCATTGATGTGGCTGTTCAGAAAAGGCATCTGCTATCAAGTGCTTCATGTTTGCTCTGAGAGCCCGCTTACATTCTCTCACACTCCCAAAGCTCAACCTGAAGTCAGCAGGCACCCAGGGCACGCCAAAAACAGAGGAACTATCAGATGCAACATGCTCACTATTAGCTCTCCCAAGGAAAGTCGCACAGGGCCTGCAGAGGAGACCAGGTGGCCACACAAGAGAAGGTGCCATGACCTGAGCTGGGCAGGCGACTCTGCCATGGAGGTGGTCTGCACTGAAGGGGATCCACAGGCAATGGCAGGCACATTGGGAAGACTGGCTCAGCTGAACGCTGTATAGGACCTCTGCGCTCTCAGTTAATGATTATTCTGCACCTTTCTACAGCCCTGCCTAGTGCACGCATATTCCCAAAATTGGAGGAGTCCTGTCCTGCATCCCTGGTGTGTGGAAGGTGGAGGGGCAAAGAAGGCTGAAACTTAAGTTTCCCAAAAAAGAACAATTTTCTGGAGGTCATTATATGACTTCATCTATGCCTCAGAGGTCCCTTCCAACCTTAACCATTCTGTGATATACACAGGCAGAGTCTATGTATTAAAGGTACACAGAATTTGTGTTTTCTGGGAGAAAAGAGACAGTTCTGCTTTGCACAAGGGACAGGCCTCACTGTCCCTTCCATTAAGGCAGAGTTGTCTTGCAGAAGTGGAGGGCTTTCGTGGTGAAGGGTACGGACAGGGCACACAAAGAATCCTCCTGAACCCAAGGTGATAAGACCTACTTAAAGAGCACACAGCAAGAGCAGAGAGAGTAGTGAAGACCATTTGAGTCCTGAGATTACAGAGGAAGTGAGGGGCAACTGCGCTTCAGAAATCCCTTCCACCTGCCTCACAGGAGTGCCTTCTTGTTACCCTGGTGGCTTGCTTGGTGGAAGCCATAGTTTTGGTCCCAACTCCTAGGACTCTGGGGTTTCAAATGGTCTGTAGATGCTGAATGGATCTGTCAGGCACTGCCCTCTGGCAGCCCTATGCTAAGTTACAGAAAAATATCTACTAAATCATATACTACTTCTTTATCAAAAGACAGCAAAATTCTTATGAATATCAAAAGAATTCATTACAACATGTCATTTACTGTAGTCTTTTTTTTTACTTTTTCAGACATGAAAATGAAACAAAAATGCTAATTTCGTGTACTTCACAATACTTTCAAAAATGAATTGCAAATGTGATATAATTCAATATAATTGTCATAAATTGCACTGTAAATGCTTTAAAATTAAATAATCACTGCTAAATGTCATATGATTACATACATTTCTCATCTATCAAATTTATACCACATTTCTTAAGCATCTATCCTATTATACTAACATAGAAGTATACACTTTTACCCAAATATCTAACTATTAACTTTGATTTACCTTCTGGTTTAAAATTATTAATTCAAGTAAAAATAAACACTGGGCTTTGGAATAACGATTTCAAAGGGCATGAGTGATACAGAAGCCAATGTGCTATTTTCAGAGCTTAAACCTGGAGTATCAGAAATACACTTCCCTTCCAAACTGAAATATCTTTGTATAATGGGTATAAAAATATGGGAAGCAATATTCCCTTTGCAAAATTCTTGGAAATCTACATCAGAATGGGAGAGTACCAATACATTTAATAAAACTCTTATTTTACTGAGTACAAAGCAGATGTTCAGGTAATCACAAAACAGACCTTGCAAACTTGAAAAGAATGTAGACAATCATAACAAGAGGCATCGTGGCCATTACACATACTGCTATACAAACCATGGCACAATCTGTCCCACGTGTATCAGATGAGCTGTTGAAAATACAGACTCTTATTTTATGAGTACTGTATTGCATTTTAATAGCTGTACAGTGTAGTTCATTTTGTATATGCAACTCTGGATGAAAATTAATCTGTTTTGTGTGTGTGTGTGTATGTGTGTGTGTTTATGAATCATTTTGACATTTCTGTCAATACCCACTAAAAGCCATGCAAAACATCTCACAAATTTTTGTTTCATTCAAAACTCTTCTTTGCTGGAAGATATGTTTAAAAATAATAGAAGCAAAATAGAAGAAAAAAGATAACCTGATACAGGGCCTTGCTAACAACAGGCACATCATTCAAAATGGACTTCTCTGCCCACTTCTATGTGGTGCTGTGATATAAAAAGACAAGCTGTAAACGCAATCCCTGTATGCAGCATGCATAACTGTCCCTCCTGCCAGCAGGCAGTCTGTCCAGAGGGGCTGGGGTAGTGTGGCCCTCTTCTGCTCGTGCAGAACCTTGTCCCATGAAGGAGCACACTGTTTAAATATGTGTTCAACAGTAAATACATGTATACGTATGGTTTATAAGACAGTATTAATACTTACTGAATTGTGATTATCTCCATGGTTTAGTAGCATCCATAACTTGAACTAAGTTATGGACATGTCTCCTTACAGCTTAAAAGAAATGCTAGCACAATCTAGGAACAAAGGAATACACGTTGCCGAATCAATCCCATGTTGCTGCAAGCAATGACATCTCTGTATCGGACCCTCTCCTGGGTGTCAGTGAGCTCACTGTCCATGGAAGGGAAGAGGCCAGGGGAGGAGAAGGGCAGAGCACGACGGGACTCTGCTCTGATTCCCCTGGTTCCCTGCCTGGGCTGGGGGGAGAGGAGAGTCTGAGTCTGTCCGGCTCCTGTCCTAGAGGATTTCCCCAGCCCAGATAACCTGCTACATGCTGTAGCTACTGACCACTACACTATCAGCACTGCTTTCTCTTATGCTAGGCATGAAGAAACTTTTTTGTTCATATTCATGTGCCAGTAGCTTTGTTGAGCAGTCTCACCCAGCAGCCTAGCTGAACCTGTGACTTTTCTGAGCCATTTATGTTGGGTGATCCCCCAGATACCCTCCTTCATCCAAATCCTACCATCAAGCACAGCTAAAGAAAAAAAAAAAACAAATGCCCACAGATGCTTGTCTAACTCTGATAATACCCATCTCTTCACTTTTACCAACAATAGCTAGCTTCTGCTGCATAGATCTAGAGTTTTGGCTTACTCGCTGAAAGCCTTTGTGAAAGGCATGTAAAAGTATGAAGCAGGAGAAGTTTCATAAAGGGGGTTTCAAATGTAATCCCTCCTCCTTACCAAGGACTTCCAGAAAAATCTAACAATTATTCATCATATAACCAATTACTTTAGAAAGAGCTAATAGAGCAAATGTAGTAAGCATATCATGGTCACAACTGTTCTGGCTCAAGCGGAGGCACTACGGCATTTTGCATTAGTCATAATGCACAATAAACTTCTCCAGTAAGCCCTAAAAGAAGGAACTACAGCAATCTGTCTTCACAGTCAAAATGAAATACACTGCTGTTTGCAAGGTCATGACTGGATAAATAAAGATAACCAGTGCAAACTGTAGTACTGGAAGAATCTATTTCCTTTCACAGCTCGCATGAGGAAGATTACAGAAAATTAAGGTAAGTTTCTTAGCTTTCTTCATGGCATCTCTATATGCCACCATCCTTGAAAAGAACCTTTAACCAAGCAATCATTAACTCAGTGCACCATGAGATGAAAACTAGGCAGCTCTGAAAAATAAAACTATAAATACAGTTCAAAAAGTGGAAGGTTTAGGAAAAGCTGGCAGTCCGATATCTACCACAGTAACTGTTTTCATTCATGAGTTTAATGGCAATACTCCGCATAGTATTTGAAAGCCTGGGTTTCAAAAGCTGGTATGTATCTGGACCAAGGCAGATGTCTTTGACAAAAGTTCTCAGATGCATAGGTTACATTTTGAGTTTTCATGCAATTCCTAATGATTATCTCCTCTACTTTAATGTAGTGTTTCATGTCATACTCTAAAAATCAAAGGAAAAGACTACCCTTGCTCCAAATATGATAGTCAGCAGACATTTCCTGAAATGTTTGAGCCAGTTACAGAAGGGCTATTGTTTCCTGCATCACAGATACATGGCATTTTGTTATTTGAGTTGCCCCTTTAGCAGAAAATCTTTCTTATCAAACTTCTCTAAAAAGGCAGCACTTTCTAACAGTTAATTTCGATGTCAAGTGTTGTTTCTCACAGAAGAAAGACTATCACCACATCTCAAGAGTTATTTGATACCTCCTGCATGAAATTTTTAATAGGACTTTAATACTAGCCTCATTTTACAGAGTTTAGCTTTCGGAAACCAATCTAGATAATATGACAATCCAGTAAATAAATCAGCACTGTGCATCCACTGACCATAGACTATACCTTGAACCATTCAGCAGATCAGTATAGCCCCTTGAGTCCCTCACTTTATTCAAACAGAATCTTAACATTCAGTAAACACATTCAATATGAATGTCCATGAGTGATTTGGCTAACAAAAGGACTTTTTCCATGAGAACTATATACTCCTATAACAAATCACTGCAAAGGACCTGTTTCTAAATTCTACCCATTTTTGTTGTTGTTGTTGTTTTACTCTGTAACTTAGAAGGAAAGTTATTGTAATAGTTCTGTTACGTTTTACTTTCTTCTTTTTTGGAAATGTTGCAATATTTTGCATTGATATTACAAGTAAATTTCTTAGATGAAAGTCAAACCCGGCATATTTTAATGGTGCTATAAAACAAGACAGGAATTAATCTTAAGAATTTTTAAATGTTCCACAAATGAATTATCTATGGAAGATTTCAATTTAAAATTGAGACATTTTATTTATTATGTTAGAGTTATTTCTACTCACTTTCAGTTGTTTTTCATTCTGTTTTATAACAAAGCCACAAAAAGAAAAGCCAGTGAGGGAGGAAGCTACCATAAAACCATCTTCACCCTACTGTGCCTTCTAATCCTCATGCTGTTTACCTCAGATACACATTAAGTAATTTGAGGTATAAAGTCAAGTAAGTAAAGTCAATGATCAGTTATACTTAACCAAAGTGTAAGAATGGTTGGGTTAACGTACTCATGATCAACAAGTGATTCTACTAAACTTCTACTAAACACTTCTGAGTGATGTATAATGTAGTAGACCCATCCATGGGAAATTCCTCTTTGATTTACAAATGCAGTTCAAGTTTACACTCACCTCAACGATTTCATCAGTTTCCCTTTTTATAGTGATTCCTTTGCACATTTGTGAAGGAGCATATCATCAGTCTAATTGTCCTAACATCTCATCAAATTTGTTGTTGAATTCTTAACAATGATGAACCCCCTCAGCCAGCAGATCACTGGCTGATGTCATTAGCTAAATCACTGGCACTCCTAATCTCTGGCATACTCAGGCTAGATAAAACACAGTTACCTTCTCTTGGAAAGTAACTTCCTAATTATCTGTATGCCAACATGTCCCAAGGCATCAGAGCAGATAGGTGATTTGCTTATTGTGTGAGTTTATAAAACTGAGGATATGGATACAGATCAGCTGTTATTACACTACTTTGACCTTAGATTTCCAGTGTTGGTTTTGGATTAATATTAGCCCAATAACTTCTATAAAGAGAAATCTATCTTTTCTTCTGTTTTAAAATGAGAGTCACATTTAGCCAAGTACTCCTTTGGTGTAGTTTAAATATAATGGGGTAGGAGAACAAACGAGTTCAAAAAAAAAAAAAGAATCAAAAGAATCAAGGTGGGATACGCATACCACAACTAGGTGGGTTTGGGTTGCTGGGGGCGGGGGGCTGTTAGGGTTTGAGTTTTGTTTTGTTTTGTTTTCTTTTTATTAACTTTCAAATACTCTTGATATATTTATATTCTATCTTAAATTTGGCAAGGCATCTGCCAGTGTTAGAGACAGAAGGGTGTAAGGGAGCAGTTGCAAGAGACTAAGTACAAAAAGAAAATTGGGTAAAGACTGGAAAAAGCATGAAAGGGACAAAAGAACAGTAAGAAAAGAAACCATACAGAACATGGATGTTAAGAAAATGTGGGAAGGATTCAGGGAGAACAACTAATTTCACTGACAAACAGATAACAGCTAAGCTTCCAATTATGAAATCAAGTTAAATTCCCACTTAGCTTGGATTCCTTTAGAATGAGTTATTATAAACTCCTGAAGAACATAGCAAAAGGGTAGTTACTATCATAGCAGCAGGTAGCCTGAGCTCCTTTCTAATTGGTTAAGCACACCCAAAATTGTGCCATAATGACAGCCTGTTCATTCTGGCCTGCACAGATGAAGTGCAAAACTGCAGAGCAGCAAGTTCTTTTCATTTTGATCTGCTGACATCTGATGGGCTCTCTCTCCATGAGAATGGGGCTTTGCATATCAGAAAAGCTGGGATGAGGGAAACCTGATAGTGACTCCACAGGCTCCCTCCTCCTTTAAACTCTCTCAATGCAGGAGCAGTGCTGGATCAGCTGCAAGCAGCTTCAAGCAAAGATGAGAAAGTCTGCAACGGCACTTGCAGCATGTTCTGTCTGCAGCATAAAACCTGCCTTGGGAGAGGATTTTGAGAGGCTGTAGAAGCCTAGCAAGAGTTTAGGCTTTTGTTCAGGAAAGCACTTGAGCACATTTTAGGTCTTACTGAATTCAGCACAATCTTGTGCTGAACCTTTCTACGACTTGGGTGGGGTTCAGAATGTGTTCAAAATTAAGAATGTGGCTTAAGCACATCACTGAATAAGGCCTTAATTTTTGTGAAAAGCTTTTGTGAAAAGCTACCTACACTCAAGAAATGCCAACAATCCCTAAAACGTTTACTCTGAATATTAAAGGGTTTCATAGTACCAGATTAAAAAAGAAATATGCATGAATTATTTATTTCTGATATTAGAGTATTCATAAGCTACTGGAGCCACCCATCTAAGCAATAAGAATTCTCTATGTAAATAATTTAAATTTTAGAAATTGTTACAAAACGTGTAATGACTTGTTTGTGTGTAACCTGATGGGGGATCATTGTTAGGATGGCATAACTGACTGGATGGCCTCTACCTACATAGGGAAAATAGCTCTTTAGGAAGTTTCATATACTCACAATCTTGAAAAAGTTCAAATATTAATGTCCCCATAACCAAAACCAACCCAGATTTTATTTATATATCTGTCTGCATACATGTAAAAGTGCACATATATCTATAAATAAACACATACCTATACATAACTGTGCAGGGACGCCAGTTTGCCTATTAGCACATTTTGACATGATTGATACTCTGAATCACTGGTTATATTGTCCTCCTTGATAGCAGGCTCACTTGGATATTGAATCTCTTGCCTGTTATTTTCTTTAATTTCCAGAACATATCTGTCTAGAATCCCTTCAGGATATACTTTTGAACTTCCTCTGTAAATGTGGAAAGAACTTCAAAGTTCTGTTAGTAATTTATGTATGGCATGATGGACTAGGGTCAGTTCACAACTGAATTCCCAAGGCAAGAAGATTAGATGATGGAAAAGACAATTTAATATAAAATGCCTCCTTGCTCAAAAGTTCACACAGAGGCAGGTCCTGCATGCCTTGTTCACACAGGCAGTCCTCTTTGAAATCAGAGCCCTTATTGCCTTGTGGTTTTTATAGTCATTCACACCAAAGTGGATAAATGTTAAAGATGCCAGACCTCTAACCTAGCAGCAATTTATCATAGTGCACTCACTGAATCTCCGATCAGACATGGTTCAATGGAGACAGTTTCCAGTTATAATGAGACAGTAGTGTAAGCGCAGCCCCAAAGCTAAGTTTGCCAGATGCCTGCATGGCGTACCTACAGAAATATCCTGTCTAGATCTGGGGTGATGTAGCAGCTGGTGCACCACAGGAAGGGCCTCCCACACCGGGCTGTATTTATCCACGGCATGGATTTGCTCCATGCAAGTCTGGCTTGTCCACTCAATCTCTTGAAGCTAAATTGCATGACAGACAACTGAGAAGACAAGACAGAAAGGTTTCTGTAGCAAAAGGTCCCGTTGCTGTCTGAGGCAAGTGCAGACGAGACCCACTGGCATGGTGAATTCAGGCTGTCCACAAAGAGAATGCAGTTTGGTTTCCGTAATGCTGGTCACCCCTGGAACCAACCATCTCAGGCAAGTGTAGGTTTTGCCCATGCATAAATAGTGGCACCAGGATTTTCTTTTGTTAAATCTTTCAATATTGCAATTTAAGACCTAAAAACAGCCTTTTGGGAAGGCATATTTGTGGGTAAAACTTGATCCACTGTGTCACAGCTGATTCACCTGGCTCAAACTGCCATACTGATCAAAATGTACTGTACAAATGTACTGTACAAAATGTACAGGAGTACTTTCCCCTCCAACCACCTTCATCTTCCCCAGAAATATTTTTGGAGCTATACAAAAATGTTAATGAATTTTTTAATTACATTCCTAAACATATATTAAGATATCTAAATTGCCTTGACAGAACTGAAAATCAGGCCACCTATTTAAAGTGTTAAATAAATTTTTCAGAGAGAACACCTTCAAAATTGTAACCTCCTTCTTCTTTCCTACCTTCTGTTTTTAAGTATTCCTCCCACCAGTATTTTGACTTCCTTTCTACCTTTATGTTTGTTAAACTCTTAGCCAGTATTAACACAAAAGGATAATACCATACATCTATTCTGGAGTAATACAAAAATTTTGGTATTTAGCATATGAAGATGAGTGCCCTGGGGTAAGAACTATGTATGAATTTCTGCACTAGCCCACACAAGCTAGTGAATTGGCTAAGTACAATGAAAGATAGTACAAATGTAGGCAAAGAACCACATATATATACTTGCCTATACACAGTGGCTGCTATCTGTTTGAAAATTTGGCACAAAGGGTCTGATTGTGTTTAGAAGAAAGTCTTTTTACCAGTCATTTTCTTGAATTATCAAGATGGTCATCAATGATGATTCTCTATAATCATACTTTTAAAAGGTAAAGATCTAAATAGTGATTTAGTTACATAAAATTCACGTTTAATGCTGTAATTACTTCTTTCTCTGTGTGAGAATAGGCACATATTCATCATGGGATTCTCACAAGAGAACGTCAGTCTCTTATGTCATAAAACAAGCCATAGAAATACTAACATGCAAAAGAATCTTAAAGAGAGAATTATTAAAACTCATCCATAAATTTCATGTCTTTTGTGAGCTTAAGATCTGTCCTCTTACATTAACACAGTTTTCCCTGATCTGCACTGCTTCTAACTGGAAGTGTCTCTAGCTTATTATTCAAAAGAGATATTTGTGTAGAGTATAGAATGGGAAGAACAATTAGAAAACAGCTGCTGTTTATCATTTGCCATAAAACTTCAAGATTCCTAGTAGGTGTTCTTTAGAAAAAGTCAATTAATAATTTAGAACAGAACAGAGCTCATCACAATTTCTGTCCTCAGTAGCACCAGGGGAGTTCTCCTTTGATTAGAATACTTGCAGTGGGGCCTTCCTTTGTATCTTTCATAATGGAGTTTACGTTAGAAAGGCACTTTTTTAAAAAACATTACAAAACTCAGAGTGCTGATAGACAGCACTGTGTCTCTCATCTTTATCTCAAATGACACCGATAAAGTCTGTTGTTAAATTAGTCAGTGAGGAGGGAGGATAATCCCTAGCAGAGAGCTTGTTAGGCACATCAAGGATGAAAGGATGTCTAAACACAGAGCTCACCTATATAATTAATTATGTTCATGCAGAAGTGAGGAACCACCAGCGCAGTCCCTCCAGCCTAGGATATTGATCTATAGGAAACAAACTATATCCTGTCTGGCAATCGCCCAGATACTACTTCTTAGTATTTCAGCTGGGCATCCAGGGGACCTGAAAAGCACAGTGAATGTATACTGGATATATCCACAGTCACTGCAGAGAGCCGCCCCTCTAGTGCCACCAGCACTGAATTTGTTCAGCTTGCAAGCGCTGGGATCAGGTGCAATGGGCTGCCACTTGCTTTCAGATGAGATGTATTTGAAGGCACTCACCACCCCCCATGTACTCCTCATGCTTTAACAGGAGAAATCTAAGAGTAAAACTCTCTGATTACACACTGTTGCTTGAGCAGCAGAGTATAGCAATGCAACAACATGAAGGCTGGTCTGTACAGGCTCTGCATGAAGTGAGTAAACAAGATTTGTAGGCAAAAGATACTAGGCACGCTTTGCTCCATGTTAGAGGCTGATAGAAAACAACACTGATTACAAATATTAATACACCAATAGTATTATATTAATCACTTAAAAGGGCTACTTCAGTACCTTTTACAGACTACAGATCGTTTCACTTGTACTGATACAAGTACAGCCAGAGATACTCTTCTAATTTCTTTCTGCTTTAAACAAAAATTTTGTTTAAATATGTGCAAAGGTATGACATATTATACCTAACATGATATAGAGCAGTGACAGCATGCACTCAAATTCAGAATATTTGTAATATCGCACATCACAAGCTATTCCTGATCTTAAAATACTTGAATTCATTACAGTTGGTCTCACCAAACTATTCTTGACTACAAGCTGTGATCTAAATCTTCCCATGGTTTCCTGTTGCAGCTTTATCAAGCTGATAAACAGCAATGCAGAATAGGACTGAGAGGCCCTCTGCAAAACTGAGAGACTGCCCTGCACCTAAGGAGGACACATATTGTAGAGGAGACTCACCACCGCTTTGGTTGCCTTTCCCAGGTGCCAGACACAGCAAGGATGGCTCTGCCGGTGCCCACAGAAGAGATGGTTGTGCTCAGCACTGTGGGTAATGGCGAGGCTCTTCCATGAATGCCTTACATCACCTCAATGGTCTTTTGCAGTGTTAATTATTATGCCTTAATATCTCCTGTATAGCTCCTGCACAGGATGAAATGAGTCGTTTTAAGCTAGCTCCTTTTCTTCATCTTAGGAAAGACAACAGAGGTTTACTTTCGGTGCTCATCTTCCTTGAGATGCACTATGTCCCACTGAACTTATTTCAATCTTTTTGCCTTTCCTGTTCAACACATACACGAAGCTGCAAAAGAAAATCATGAACCGACTTAGCATGCAATTAAATAAAAGCTTTAATGAAATACAGAGAGTGTTACTTTCCTAGAACTTGTGTTACAGTGAATCTGGTAGGAATTTTTATTTGAGTTGTTGAGTTTTTATTTTTACAGAACTGATATTCAACGTCAGCAATCAATAATTTGCTATTGATTGCTATTTGGGAGTGTTCTAGAATAACTATTACATTTGCAAATAAATTAATTTCTTACCACGTTTAAAAAATATATAAAATAAGGAATGTCCTATGGACTTTTAATTTGTTAGCTGTGCACACCTAAGTAGGAATATAACTGAAAAAGAGACATCTAAATAGCAATGTTTTATTCATTTATTTATTTATACAGCACTACTTATTTGTGTCTGTGATTTAATTTGCAAGGATATAACGAGGCAAACATAAATACTGAGTGCTAGCTCTTCAGAATATTGTCTAATATGAATGTATAATGTCAGGAGTTAATAATATCTGTCCATAGGATCTCTGAGGCACAATGAACCATGGATGTTTTCTTTTGTTTGTAGCCTGAAGCTCCAACCTACATGAATCCTTTTAAATGCTTAATTAGCAGCAGTCAGGCATCAATATAGCTCCAATCTAATTGAGGGGATGGGACAGCTCTCCAGCTTGGCAGTCACTGCCAGCAGCAGGAGAACATGCTTCTCTAATATTCAGCAATTCATCTTTATTTTCTTGTATCAGGATTTTCATTTTCTTATATAAGCCTTGATACAGAAAATTGAACAAATAAAGTATTATCAGCTGAATAAAGTAACAGTTTGATACTCCGAGGAACTGGGGTTAAAGCACTTTATGTATTGCTCCTTACACTTTGAAAGTGTGTCCATGCTGCAGTACAGCATTGTTTTGTGAGACTTAACTCCTGAAAAAGAACGATGTTAGCATACTTCAGAAATGCATGAACATGGATTTTAGTAAAAGAAGCTTGCCATGTTTTTTGATCTTCTCAGATTTAGGTTGCTTTCTAATATTACCACAATATTTTCCTCAGCCAACATAGAATTTTGCTTGCAAAGGAAAACAAAAGCCAAATTAGAAGTATGAATGGAAGGGACTGTGTTTTCGGCTGAGTATCTTCTGCTCTTTTACACACATTGCATTATTAGCTTAGTTGGAGAAAGAATACAATAGCAGGAAACCTAGTTTTTAATGAAAAGCATCTGCATTATGAAGAAAACTCACCAGTACTTCATCTTGATAAGGTGCAATTTCTTTGTTCATCATAGCTACTGGACACAACAGCTGATACTTGTAGAATAAGCTGAAAAAACACATACACCGTCAGGTAAAAATAGTCACCACAGAAGCAACCTGGTGAGATCTACAACCATAAAAAAAAAGCACGAGTCTGAATGAAACCCTTGGAGTATAACACGCTATAAATTTATCCCCAGTCACATAGCCTGTTGAAAAAATGCTAGCCACATTATTCCAAAAAGATGTTCTCTTTCTCTGCTAAAATAAATGGAAGATTTTTCTATCATTGTTCTTCCATTCAAAAACCCTGTAACAATTTATCTGCCGAAAAATATTTTAGTAAACTACCGCTGGGGGCTACAGTAATTGCAGATTTCTTGCAAAAAGAAAATGTAAAACAAGAGATTTAAAGGGAATTACAAAGCAAGCTTTTAATAATTTAGAAACTTTACGACTCTGCCCAGAAAATAAGTCATTTATATTTTTGTACCAGTCATCAGTTCTCAACGTTTTACGATATTTTATAAATTCTTCTTCTCCTCATTGAAAAACATTTAAAACATACTAGAAGTGCTTCAAGAGAATGTCTTCATTTAACTGACCATTTAAAAAATTTATGGCAGCAGTACCACATGTGAAATTTCCACTGATTAAGAAACGTTTATGGAGGCATAACCAGAGAAAAATGGAACTGTGTAAGAGCTATTCATAAATGGTGTCAGGACTGACAATCTTTTGAAGACTACTGGTCAAGTAAAATACCATTTTTCATACAGTCTACTATATTCTAGTCCAAGACCTTATGACTCTCACTCAACAGTCTTTCACACATACAATTGTCAAACTGTGGGAGTTCTGCTCTGGCTAATAGTCTTCTTTCCTTTCTCTGTTTTGATTTTTTTTTTCTTTTTTTTAGGGTGAGTGAGGTGAGGGAGAGGTGGTGGTGTAGATAGATTTTCTTTGCATGATGGAAGACTCTTAATAAACTTTCCCCCATCTGAAAAGGAAAAGAAAATAAGAAAAACTGAAAGAACCTTGACTATTCCACACTGTAATTCTTTCAAGTGGTTAATAACAGGGTTTTATCTCCCTTCTTGCTTAAAATCAATGACACAAAGGAAAATCTGTCATGAAACATTCCAGAAGTGCCTAATGGTGGTCTCTGGTTTGGAAAACGTATTATGTCACGTAATATAATTTATACCATGAAGTGTTTGGGTTCTGAACAATCAATGCAGAGAAAGTATCTCTAGTAAATATCTCTAGCAAATTGCATAATTCTACTGTAAAATATTATTTGTTTCACGTCATTTTGTGTCATGTTTATGATGCATCTCGCAGCTGCTTGTATTTCATTATGTCATTTTCAGATTTTGCTGCTGTATATTGATGTGTGATTTGATATTTATTACTGCAAAATAGGAGGCTGTAAAGTAAATTACATTGATATCAAATAACAAATAAGACATTAGAAAACACATTTATTGCCTCATCATGTGCTATGATGTCCCAGAGAAGTACACCCAGCATTGATGGCTGTCCTGCTTACTTTTGAGTATGCCTCTAAGCAAACTTCTATTAACATGAGTTTTTTCAGTAACCAAATGTTAATTACTTCTCAGCCACCTGTGAAACTCTTTTTTTTTTTAAATGCATCACATTAAAATTACATTAAGGCAGATGTACTAACTTTTTAAGTTACAATGCCCATGTTGAAGTATGGGATTTCAAGCAGGACCTAAAGCCCACCATTCAACAACAACAAAAAAAAAAGGCTCTCAGAAATAAGATATAAGATCACATTTCACTTTATCTGAGAACAAAATGTAGAAAGATGCTTAAACCAGTTTTTGAGCCTGTCTTGACCCAACATAAACTAATCCTCTGAAATGAGAAAGCCTTCTAGTGGTATTGTCATTCAGCTTGCTGCATGAACTCAGCAGTCTGAATCTGTCTGTCACCAACTGCCTCAGCACCTTGCTCTGAAGGATTACCACCTACAAACATGCTCAATTAAGGAGCTCAGACGAGTGAACCAGCACCTATCCCATATTTACGTGGGGTTTCACTGTCACCTCTTGTCATGCAAGGAATGGGAACTAGTAAGCCATCCTGGCTTCTGCAACTTTTTGCCTCAGGCACAATATGCTCAGGAACACACAAGGAGCAGTGTGGCTACAGATAGCCTGCTGTATGGCTATCACAAGCAGGATGCCTTTTCAAATCAACTTGCAAGTTGATTTAAAAAAAGTGGAAGTTGTGTATGATAATCAGTTCTTTGAAGGGTTTCAATTCATATGAAAAATGTATGAAGAACAAACTGAGAGTGAACATAAGCAAAGAAACTGCTTCCTGAGTGAAAACATTATCTCTGAATTAGCTCAAGATGGCTATGACCTTAATTTAATCTACAACCTCCTTGTTTAGTTTCCACAGCTCTGAAAGTGAGATAATGTAATTTTCTCATAATTTGGCTATTTAGGACCAGCACGTGACTTACTTCAGTGTCCACGTAAGAAGGTAAGTAGTAATAAAAACTTGCTTTTAGTACATTTTAAATGCAGAAATTACTGTGACAGCGTTGCAAACATGCACAGTTTTGGAAGAATGGTGGCTCCATCAGCAAGAAGGCCAAAAAAATTCACTGTTCAAATAGATGTGTGGTTAGTCATAATTACCTTGAACCTGCATGGAAACAAGGAGAGCTATGACTTTCTGCAACAAAGCACCCTCCCATAGAAATTCATACAGTCATCTAGGCTTTGGCTTAACCTTTTATAAATTTATGAAGATGACAACTTGCTGTAACAGTCCTAGAGGTAAAAGAGAATAAAAATAAGCATTTTCAGAAAGGTCAATTCTTCACTATAATTCTTTGTATTTTTATATTAGAATGCTGCATCTAACTTTCTCACCAAAGTTTCATAAAATCCTCAGACTCCTACTTTCTGTCATGTCCATACTTCAGAAAGAAAGAACAATATGTTTGTTGCTGGCATAGTTTTTGACCTTTAACTTTTTTTTTTCTTTTTTTTTTTTTGAAGCTATGTGAAAGAAGACTGGGAAATTGTTTATAGGCAAGGTGAGGGAAGTAGAATGTAAGTACCTCACAAGTACATCCCAACCTGTGGGCTATTCATGCTTGAAGGTAACATAACTATTTTGGTCCTTTCTGGGAGGCTCCATCTCACAAATGCATTCAGAGCATAAAGACCAAGTAGCCAAAAGGCTAAAATGTGTTTCTGTCTTTGTTTAGAAGCAACAAACATGACAAGAGCCGACTTTAGAAGCCAAGCACTTATCTAAAACAATGAACACTGTGGTAAACAAAGCAGTCCTTGAAGAGGTGGAAGAGAATTGTGTCCAGATGTTCAAAAACACACACAAATGTAGCACTGGATTTTTCTCTCCAAAAGCTGTCTCCAATGTTTTGCTGGAGTTTATATAAAGAATAAATAAATACAAGTTTTGTTACACTTGAGCAAGTAAAGTTGTAAAAATGAGATGGGAAATTAAGGGAATGAAAGAAAGAATGGATTATTCAAAAGCTGAAACTTCTGTTCAGCTTGCCTTTCCTACATCTTTTGTTTCCTTCTTAATCTCCAGCTCAGATATGGTGAAAAGTTGCTCAGATGAGCAGGGAAGAATTGTTTAGACACATAGTATAGATTAAAATGGCAAACTGCCACATTCTTTAGCACAGAGGCACAGCACTGTAATCCTACCAGACCTAAATTGAATCCAAGGCCAGTTTATAGGATAACAAAGCTAAGGAGGGGTGAAACCAAAATCTTTTTGTCCACTTGGCTTATGTGTTGCACCAAGAGCTAGCAGCTGTCTTTCATAGGACCAAAGGCCTTTGTCCTTTACACAAAGCTCAACCGTCTGGAATGCTGTTGAGATACACCTCCTGGTTCAGTGGTGACTGATAGGCTTGCTCTCCTTAATTTTACTTCTGCTGACTCTCCACATTGGATCTCAAGTCCTCACGCCCTCTTCAGATGAGCCGCAACAGATACAAAGCAGCATCCTTTTTATCCTGATGCTATTAAAAGAGCCAACAAAGCTACCCCTGGCCAATCTAGCCTGTGTTGTTACCACAGAAGACCATTTTTCTCCAAATCACTATCTTCAAGGCCAACTTACATGAGGACTGCTAAATGAATCCCAAATGAAACTCTAAGAAACCAACAGCTTCATTTTTCCTTTCCAACAGGAGGAGGGCAGTAATGAGTTTCAATAAATCAATAGCTCTGAGGTCAAAATTCATTAGTTTTAGTGATAACTCAAATACCAGTATAACTTAAAGCTCCACTGCTTACCCATGGCTGTAATAAAAGAGAGGAACTGTCATATTACGAAGGTCTGCACTACTCTTTTTTCAAATATTTCCCTGCTGAGAATAAAAGACTACCAGAAAAGGTGTACAAGTGATACGTACACGGGGCTGTAATGTCTGATACAGTGCAGACTGCTTGTTTTCTAGAAGACAGCTTTTAAAAAGTTCTGGAAACACTGTGAAAGTCCTTGAGTGAGGTGAGTGAACCGAAAGAAAAGGTAAATGTTGGTAGACAAGTCTACATTAGAGATTGTTAGTCACTATTTAGGCACTATCAAGGATGGCAAATCGATTACAAGTGGTTCGTATTTGCAAGAAATGTTTGTTGATTCCACAGTAAATGTCATCTCCTGATACAAAACAGAGTGTCTGATTCTTCATAGAAAACTTTTCAGTGCAATAATTCTGTCCAGTATCTTTTCAGCAATTTCTCCCCCTGTTTATATTAGAAGTGACATTTATATGAAAACAGGACTTGTGTCATGACAATTACTCTGCTTCACCTGTTTATTCCCCACTTGAGGATGCAGCTATGTCTACACATATCAAATGCATTCTCACTCAGGAACTGGTCCAAAGCCCAGCAGGGTCAGTAATATATTTCCCATTCATTCTGTAGGCATCAGGTGATATTAAGAACTCTAACACTGCACAGAAAAAAAATGTCTCAGAAATAGATCTTTTTTAAAATGTATTTTACCTGGTAGTAAATTTAAGAAGGAGGATGAAAGGAAAATACTTCTTAAATTACAGGTAAGATGAATTATCTTTAAAGTATTTTGTTACAGAAACACAAACTGTTCTTACAAATTAATCAAGTTTCAAATAAAGCATTGTGGTCCAACCTCTAGAACACTTAATATTGGTGCAGAAGTGAAGGGTCTCCTTGTAAAAATGAGGAAGAGAGAGACAGAGAGAAAGAGAAAAAAACAAAATAAACACCATAACCGTCTTCTTGTCCTGCAGCCCTTTTCTCAGATCTACTTTCTGCCCCTGATGTTGGGGCTCTATGGATGGGTTGGCTTTTCTGTCTGCAACACAACTGCTTATCTGCCTCTTTTTCCAAGCTTTTCTGCTTCACAATACTTTATGATGTTCTGACAGTCTCTACAACATGATGTATTTTCATGTAGTGTCAAAGTTAAGGGACAGATCTGAAAAACAGAGATGCAGATGCATGTTAAATGGTAGAGATGGCCTTTAAAAGCAATGCTGCAGCAAAATCCTCAGATGTGGATAGAGTAGAACACCAATATGGAAAAAGAGTCTTTGTTCTGTGTCTCCTGCTAGAATATTTCCTCCTTTCCTGGCTTCTAAAGCTCCAAGAAGGCATAGAAATAGCTGAAAGATTTCAAAAGAGGAGAATAAAAGATATGCAATTTGAAAATAAGATTTAAGGCTTACCTTACTGAAAGCTTAATTTTAAGACAAATTTGAAAGATAACATGATGATGTGTTGTAAGAACTCAAAAATCAAAATGAATCCTGATAAGCGGGGCACCAGGCAACTCAGAACAAGCTTGCTGGGTACAAGCTACTGCTAGACAAATTCAGTTGGAAAACACATGCAATTTCCTCTTCAGGAGGATGATCAAAGGAGTGACTTAGCAGAGACTCCTGATTGCTGAGCATCTTCAAGATGAAATTGATCGTCTTACTAAAATATATTCTTGATCCAGCTTTAGGTGTAAATTCTTTGCCCTGTGGTGGGTGAAAAAAGGGCTGGGAAGGGTCTGTAATGGTTCTCTCAGTCTCCGAAATCAGAAATTGAGGTCCTTCCGCTCCTCTTCCTTCATGGATCCTTGTAAGAAAAGAATTGCTTGGATGGCCTTTAGTACAGTCATAATGTTTGCAGTTTTGAATTAAAATGATGATTAAACTCTGACTTGAGGCCTCGGGTCTTCTGCTAGTCACTGTTATCATTTAGAAATTTATTTTCCCCCTCATTGCCTCTTTGACTACTTCTACTCTAATATATCAGCAACACACTATTGCTAGAGGCTGCACACTGAGAAATGGATCTTTCTCTACAAAAATCCCATCTGGTATTCACAGCTCAGGTACACAGTATCACATTGTTTGTGAGACACTTGGTCAGGAAGAAAAGTTTCTCCAATAAAACTAGGAGAGATGTGGGGCATTTTCTTTGCATGCAGAAGGAGGAACTGCTGGATATATATTGCCTGAGACATCCTCTTACATTGTAGGGATGTCGGGCAATGACAAATTGATGTCTTTATTGATGCCATAAATTTTAGAGCTAGTTTGAATGCTGGCTTAAAGTCTTCAGTCTGAGTGTGAAGCCACCTGTCACATTGAAAAGTCAGGTTAAAGGATCAGATGCACCTCCATGGTCATGATTTCTGTGAAACACTTGTTTTCACTTGATCTGCTATCTCTTTTACTTTTCTCCAATCCTTTGTTCCTTCTTTATTTAGCACCTAAAAATTGTAACCCCTAATACCTATGTGCCAGCCCTAGTGCTGAACAGAACTCTGCTAGTGAGCCTTTAAATCCACACAGAAGCTAAATGGAAATAAGCACACACATTATTCCACATTCTTGCACTGTAGCTTAGAAACTGCTACTTCTAACAAACCTGAGCCCCAAGACTGTCACTCTTCTTTATAGTGAATAGCAAAACTATGAGTTAACACAGTTCACAGTCTGTGAATTGCAGAAATGAACTATGAGACTTCACTGATAATGAGTACAGCATTCCTTGTAAGGGGTTATCAATATTGTCCTAACAAATTGTAACTGTTTTGCAACCATCTTGGTTCCCTCCAACATGAATCACAGTATAATGCAAGTGTCAATGCAGCAGTATCAACTCTCAATGCTGGAGGGGTAAAAAGAAGATAAAACTAATTCTATTCTTCTACAGAACTTTTTTAAGCAAAGCAGACTGAGTTACAGCATTTTTTGCAAATCTTGCGTTATATGAGCTGGAAAGAATCCTACAATTATCGATTTCCCTACCAACAAATAACACTACAATACCAACACAGTTCTGCTAAGTATTGGAGTCTGCTTGTTCTGTATATTGTTTAAGGATAGCCTTCATTTATTTACTGAATGATTGGCCAAATAAGTGAAGCTGTTCTAGATTCTCCAGCCTTTTAACTCAAAAGCCGTGGTTCTGTTCTTGTGGATCTTCTGTCTCCATACGGTCCAGGACTGCAACAACAATACAAACCCTTTCCATGTGATATTATGTAGTGAGAACTAACTTCTTCTTTTACACAGAAATCAGAGGATATCCATACCATCCCTGTGCATGCTCATTAAGTCAAACAAGTCCTCAAAAAGGCCAATGCTGCATCTGTTGTCAACCCTATGATTCCCTTAACTTGTCTCTTCTCATTACTTTGCTGAGGATGAAAAATAACTTTGAATGGCAAGTTGGATGAGGTGATACGGTGCTTGTAGATGCTTATATTCAAGAAATTGAAGCTGACATTTTATTCTGCACTATGCTAACCGTAAAACATTATTGTTTATCCTAACTGCAGTCCAATGTCAGCCAGCGACACCTTTGGCTGCTGGGTAACAACCTTGAACATTTATGCAGAGCTAGGAAAAAAGTGATGGTGTTTGGGATCTGATTTGACAGCATAAAATCAAGAGGCATTCTGGGAAAGGAGCAGGTAGTCAAAGCAACATCTTTGATGTGGTCAGCTTGTGCATACCACTGTCTCAGTCTAAAGTCAGTTGTTTTGGTTCTATTACATCTGAATCTGTTCGATAATACACAAAAACTTTGCATTATGCAAAACAAGTAAGCAATACATCAGCCAAAATCCTGAATGCAAAAAGATAAATCAACAGTCAATGTATGACTCAATAATTAACTAGTACCCTATCACCTCATTAGTTCCTCCTCTCTTGCTTTATGAGAAACAGCGAGCAGATGTTCTTTTTTCCCCTTTTCCATGAAAGCCATAAGTTTATAGACTCATAATATCCTTCCTTAATTGTCTTTTTTTCCAGGCTGATAAGTCTTGTACAATTTATTCTCTACACATACAGAATCTATCCCAAACATTGATAAGCCTCCGATTGGCGATGCAACTAGATTTGGGAAATCTAGATTTGAGTCTTTTCTTTTATAAGGCAAAGCCAGTAGTGGAATGACATGGATTCTGTTTCTTAAGTGAATACATCAATAACTGGTTTCTGAATGAAACGATACATGCATGTTCAGTACAAGTCCAATCCAGGCCAAACCAGGTCTCACACAAGTTTGAGTGTTAACCATCACTTAGGTATGAGCTGTGGCACACAGCATTTCAGTGCCTTCAGATTTGGGTTGTGGAGCAGACTGGCAACAGGGAGCTGGCGTTAGACAGCAGACGACTGGGCAACTGAAGGTTTCAATACAGGCTAAATGTCTTTTTTAATGACGTGCGCTGTCCTTGACTAATGGGTCCCTCCTTTAAACAGATAGGGTCTCAGTGGTTCTCTCTCTGGAATAAAATGCATGTCTAAAGGTGGCAAAATACAAGCCATAATTAACATTTAGCAATTTATTTTTTAAACAGTTTTAATTTTAAGTGGGTATACATCTACCTGCCTGGTGTAATTACATTGTGGAACTAATTAGTTCCTGAAATTACAATCTTTCTAAAAGAGACGTTCTCTCTTTTTATTTACATTTCTTTCTACTCATCATCTCAGTCCGCTTCTTAGCATGGGAAGGAAGAACATTCTTTTCTTTCTCCTTCTAGAGTGACTTTTCTTCATTTGGGATGGACTTTATGCCTCTGTCATGTCTCCAGCAAACTGTAAATATCTTTCCCTCCAAGGCTGTGAAATCAGTGGATTAGGTTCTTTCTTTTTTTTTTTTTTTCCTTTTGGCCAGAACCAAACTAATGAGTAATGCTTCTCCATCCAGTTCTTGTAGTTTCTCTGAAGTTTAATTTTCCTCTCTTGCCATGGTAATCAAATTAGCTGGTTGTAGCATAGCAGACAAAAGTTTTATATTCTCTCTGAGAATAAAGTCCAACATGAATCCATTCTTTTAGCCCAGGAAGAATTAAATGGTTCATCACTAGCCTCATGTTGAGGACTGTCATGGTTTTGGCTGGGATAGAGTTAAATTCTCTTTGTAGAGGTTCACACAATGCTGTGTTTTGGATTTTTTGATGAAGATAATGATGATGTTTTCAGTTGCTGCAGAGCAGTGCTCACACAGAGCCAAGGACTTTCCAGCTCCTCGTATTGCCCTGCCAGCGAGGAGGCTGGGGGTGCACAAGGAGCTGGGAGGGGACAGGACCAGGACAGCTGACCCAAACTGACCAAAGGGATATTCCATACCATATGACATCATGCTGAACAATAAAACTGGGGGGCTGGCCGGGGCAAAGGGGGGGCCGCTGCTCGGGAACNTTCTCTCCCCCATCCCACTGGTTTGGGGGGGGAGAGTGAGCGAATGGCTGTGTGGTGCTTAGCTGCCTGCCGGGTTAAACCACAACAAGGACTCATCCCAAGACTGAAGCAGTAGGGAGCAGTGCAATCACCAGGGCTCCAGGCTTTACCTATGGTTCCTAACCCTAGGACCTGATGCTACAGAGGGAGCTGAACAGGTAGCTGTGTGGGAAACAGCTGCAGAAATGGTCTGTGATCAGACCAGCCCTGAGCGGCCTAACCTCTGCCCTTTCACTCGACGTCATGATAGCTCTCTTCCTTCCACTTACACCAGACAAAACAGTTTAACTTCTGTCAGTGTTAAGAGCTGAAAAATTCAACAGCATGGCAATCTCCCTGCTGAGAATACAATATGAAATCACCAAGGCAGGTACATTGATCTACTCTGCTACAGCTCAGACTGCCTCTGTGCCCTTCTCAAGAAGTGTCTCAGTCCCATACACGAGGCAGCCTCCTAGAGTTGTGTTAGTACTTGTTCCAGATATTATACCACCACACAAGCATAATGATACTGTATTCAGCACACACTCTCTACTTGCAAAATCACATCCGGGCAAACTAAATGAGACACTACTTAGAATTATCCGTACTGTGGAACTGCAGATAGACAAGTACTGGTTGAAAAAGATTATTATTAACTTATCTGTACTTACAATTAATTCCTCAAAATTCACAACTCATGCCTCCTACCCCTCAGATTTTGTCCACATTGAGGAAAATGAAAGAAAAGTGGTATATGGCGTTTATATATTCCTGCAGAGAACTTGAGGAGCAGCAGATATGGGCACTGCAAAGATGTGCTTCTCCTTGAGCTCCAGCATCACAGCAAACAAAAGAACGCTGACACCGTGAATGTGCACGCAGTCAGCTCAGCTCTCAAACTCCACTTCTGCTGCACAGAAGAGAATCATAGGAAAGCTGACATTGGATCTCTGGAGGTCATCTAGTCCAATCTCCAAACGCAAACTGAGCAACTCAGCAGTTAATCAGTTTGCCCAGGATCTTATCAGGTCAAGTTTTGAAAATCATCTACGATGGAGATGCCACAATTTCTTGGACAAGCTGTTACAGTGCTTAACCCTCTCATAGTTCCCAGCACTTCTGTGAAATGATGCTCATGCATATAACAATTCAGAAATAAATACACATGAAAAATAGTTGGGCATTTCATCTGTGCCTACAACTATTTTAATCTCAGCCACAACATGGCCACAACATTATAAATTACACATAAAGTAGTTACAATAATGCCATAAGAATAGGAAGCCAGTTATGAAAAATCGTTTTTCTCACATACTTTAATCTCTGCACCATATTTTAAGGATCAAATCTCTTACTGAAGAGGATGCTCACTCTCTGCCATTCCTTTTTGATCCGTTGACTAGAGCCCTGCATACACAGTAGTAGAATGATGCTTTAGGCTCCACATAAGTAATTGCTTTCCTGATGTTTTTCTGAAATACACTATAAAGTCTGTTTGTAGAAGCTGGAATTTGCCATAAAGGCTCTTGAGTCTCTGTTTGAAAATTAATATTCTGAAGACATTCACTATTATGAATAAAATAATAATGCATGCTTATCCCTAGATGCAAGAGATTGTGCCCAGTGTCCTTTTTGCATTGCAGCTTCTAATTGCAGAAAGCAGGTCACCAAATTGATTGGCATTATTTAGACAGTGTGCTGTTCTCTGTGATGAAGATATTAGGATTGGTCCTTACGTCTTTGCTTAGTTTTGCACTTATTCCAAATTGGACTATAAAATTCCTTCTGGCATTTCACTTTTCATTAACCTTTTTTTGAACATTTGCACATTCTGGCTCTTCTGGTATAAGAGCAAACTGTTATAATGACAGGGCTAGAAATACCAGGGAACAAAAACGTCCTTTGCTATCAGGACCTAATATTTGTAAATTATTTGTAATATAACAAGGCTGAATAGCCTTACTACAGGTTTGAAAATGCATTATGTTGGCGTTACAGACCCCACAATCAGAAAATTCACTTGCTTCAAATACCTTATTTTTTTAAGTCTAAAACATTAAATCAAAACCTAAAATCTAAGGCCAAACTTAGAGTTTGCTCTTTAAAAGCTCAATTCAATACTCATTACCATTCCAAAACCTGAAAGTAGGTATTTTTATTCTCTTATTTACTGACATGCTATTTTTTCTTTTTTGCCCTATCCTACCATTGCAGCCCTGTAATTATTGTCTCATAATTACTGCATATTCCCTGAGCCCTAATCATGAACCGCAATCCCATCATGTCAGGCTTTCTAGTAATATTAAATAGATGGTCATAAATGCACTCATTATTGACTAATTTTGGTTCAAAGAGTTGACATAGCACCAATTTAATTCCCATCACAAGACTTCACTAGACTGGACAAAAATACATCCCATTCTGCCAAACCCGTTATTTTCAAAGCTCCTTACAATGCCCTTTGAAAGTGCAATGAGGATGCGGATTTGGACTGGGGAGTCTGAATTTCTCATAGGTTCAGAGACTTTTTCCGATGTTAACCAATAGCAAATTACAACCCTTTACCCTCCATATCTATTTTCATGTGGTGGTTCAGCCCCACAGTTGTCCTTACTTCCACATAACTGTTTGAGAGATACGAGGACGAATCATTACGTAATGCTCAATTCATCTTTCTCCTCTGAATCTTAGTATTAAGGACAATCCAGCTGATAGACTAGATCAAAGTTTGGAGTTCACTTCGGATTATTATGAAAATAAACATGGTAAGAAGAATTTCCCCACATTCCAGTGAACTGCCACCGTGATTTCACAAAGTAACCTTCACTTCACGACACTTATTCTCGTTTGACTGGAGGACTCCCGTAGTGTCACACATCTTCCACTTTCAGTTTTGGTTGGAGCACTGACACCCAAAAAAAAAAAGAAGCAAAGCTGAACACCATCATGTATTAAACAAAAATATGATTGAGTTCATGTTTAGGAGCAAAGAAAGTAAAAGCAATAAAACAGAAAATAAAGTTAAATACAATATGATACTCTAGACTGAGTATTGGTGTGTCTTTGGTATGGAAGTATTATACAGTACAGTTTACCCTTTACAACGTAACAGATAATTGAGAACAGATGAAATCTGTGGACTTCCTGAACATGTTCTTGGCAACTCAGTATGTTGCTTCAGAGACTTAACTTTGCCTACCTACTTGGAAGTTTGCAGAACATCCAATGATCTTTAGAGGTTCTGATTTATTTTTGTGGTGGAAAAAAACAATGACTTCACTTTGAACAATGGTATAGAGAACATTCAGGTACTGGTGTAATAGCCAAGATAAGGGTTTTGTTATTTCTGTTGTTGTTATTTACATTACCATTAATACTTATATCAATGCCTGAACATATATTTATTTGATACTGAATTCCCATCTTTCATTGAAATGAACAAGAAAAAGAGGTACATTAGTTAAAAGGAGAATGTACTGATGTGAAAATGCTGGGCCTCCAGTCATTACTGTGGAGGGATATGAATTGTACTCATTAAAACAGGATGCTGTTGAGTACATGCTACAAATCTGAAAATGGGTTGCCCTTGAGAGCTGCAGTGGGTCTGAGGACAGATTTTACATATTAAGTAAAGAACTGACAATAAAAGGAGTGACAATATTGCTTTTTACAGCATACAGGAGGAGGAGATCTTTCTTTAGAAAGCTAAAGACAAAAGCCTTCTTCTTTATGGCATATATGTCCCTAGATTAATACCTGCATTTCAAACATTATCAAAGCAAGCAAGCATCGGTAAGCAGATAATATAGTTTGATTATAGCATAAATATAGCAAGAGAGAAAAGTACAGAAACAATTGCTAAGAACATCAAAGACAAAAAAGGGTAACTTTTAGAAATAGTCCTTGTTGTATATGAAAATTGAAGTCTGAGCTCATCTTGTATGAAACGAAGGCTAAAAATGAAAGCTTATTGCAGATCCACTTATAAGGTATTCTCTTCTTGATCAGCATTGTGTGATGCTATTAGGAGAGCTGTAAAGCAGAGCCTCTTTCAAAAGTTCTTCCTGAAGGTGTGCACGAAGTTTCAAATGGGCAAGCTCACATTTTCATCTAGACTGAGGGAATAACTGAGTGTTATATATCAGAAGTCACTGGAGACCTAACTGAGATGGAAAAGGGGACAAGCCTCTGTGCTGGTACACGTCAGAGGGCTATAGCAGAGCTGGTGCTGTAGGTAGAGCAGCAGATGGATGCAGAGCAGGTTTTGCTGCAGAGAATGAAGCTTTAAAACCTTTCTAATGTAATGGGTGGGGGATGAACCATAGGAGTGCACAAAATTAAGAAGAAAGAAAAAGGAAAGAACTGAAAGTAGAGCAAAGGAGGCCGTAACTCAAAGGAATGTGGTATCCAGATGAGCAATTTTGCTGTCAGTGACAGAGAAAGGAGGAAAGCACTGAAGAGGAGAAGGAGATTCCAATTAGCATGTTGGTTTTGACAAAACAGTCTAGCATCTTAAAGAATATGTTTCTCTCTAAGTAGTCTTTTTTTTGTACAGCCTCACAACTGAAGGAGAAAGGAGAAAAATAAAATGCGCTTCGGTAAAGACAGGAACAGGAAACACCAGGTAAAACAAAACTGCAATTACATAGGCTGCATTCAGGTTCAAATCTTTTTAGAATAATCAATAGTTATTTTAATAGCCCCCATAACTACTAATCACATAACTTAAAGAACTCCAGTAACGATGCTGATAGTAATTGCAGTCGTAGTACAGACGGACATAATGGAGGGGGTGTCTTTACTGATTCTATTGTAATGCAAAATAACACCTGCCATTTCTGTTCAGCAGAATCAATCCCATCGGAGGCTCTTTGTTCCTCTGAGCAGAACATTATATAGTCATAATCACTTTATAAACACTAAATATCAAAGCATATGATTAAGAAAAAAAGAGAGAGAGAAAGAAAAAAAAAAACAGCTTTGGTAAAACTATTCCAGATGTAGTCCAGAAAGGACAAAATAGTACTACCCATTTGCTACCATATTACTGGATCGAGTTGTTCTATCTTGGATCATTTTAATGTTTTGATTATTTAAATACTTGGTAGTTGTTGATGACAAGAATGTTTTGTGTTCCTCCAAATTCAGCAGTAAGATTACTGTGACTTTTTAAATGATCCCAAACAGTTATTTGGCTAATTGATGCTTTGAAATACATGTAAACCTCAGAGTTGCACAGTGGAACGACCCAATTATTGCTCTTCAAAACAGGCAAGCAAAGCTACACAATCATTACTTTTTCAAGTTTTTGCACTTAGCCCTGCTGACAACGTAGCCAGAATAAACATCTCTGCTCAATTGTTATTCATTTTTTGCTTTCCTTCTAAAACAGTTTGGAAAGGTATTATCAGTTCATGGCAAAAGAAAAATAAAGAAGAATGAGAATTTCATGTTGTTTGGGTTATAAGAATCAAGGTGACCCAAAAGTCATGACCAAGCTTCATGGTCAAATTTGAATCTACAGAGAATAACATGAAAGTAGCTTGAGAAAAAGTGTTCTCGAGAGAGGATCCCTTCAAGCAAATTTCATGCAGCTAGATACAAAAATTCACCCAATTCATTTAATCTTCTTAAGTTATTTATCTGTTTGCAATTTTTTTTTTGGATACAAATATTAGATCTGGCAATATATACACAGAATGGTACTGACATATGCAGGAGCAGAAAAGCTACACCAGGTACAAAGATTCCTCTGTGATCAAACTACATGTTCTGCTAACACAGTATGTTAGCCACCCGTTCCTCCTGTACACTGCTGATCTCTGGGGTTTACCTCTGGCAGGAAGAGGTGATGCAAACATCCTGACAAAAGCACTGAGACCAAAGACCTACTCAGGCATTTCTGTTCAGGAGTTGTGATGCACTCCAGGTAAAGCAGACCTCCTTACTGTTCTGCAGATACTCTTCGTATGCCACAAGACCTCTATTATTCAACACTGCTGCTACAAATCCCACTTCTCGGTTCTACATAAGGTCTCAGAGGGAAGCGTTATCCACTGTTCACTGCTGTAAACAGACATACAGCAAGGAAAGGAACTTGCAAAGATAACAAGCTGCAAGTTACTACTTCTGGGAAAAAGATTATGTGGAGATCTGCATGTATAAAAATTATTCTAATATTATCATATATTACTTTCCACAGAGGTAAATATGTAAAGGTGCTGAGCGATACTTGCATTTAACCCCGCTGTATACATGGGTTCTTTCGGAAAATATGTGCAAACATCCAGATTCTTGGGACAAAAAGAAGGAAGATACAATATCTGGGATTACCTAGAACAAAACTGATCTGCTGTCATCAAAGAGCTGACCACAAGATTTGAATATCATAGCTTTTCCCAATTTAAGACATTTTATCCTGATAAGTTTATATTCAAGCTACAGTAAAAGAAATCATACTTGAAAATTGCAGCCATTTTTTTTTCCTAAGGAAGTTTTTTAATGATGAAAGCATAGTTCAGTGAGGAGAACCCAAGCAGACTGCAAACACAGGTCATTACTTTCATACCACCACACGAATCTGCTCTGCCTCTGGTGCGAAATATGGAGAGGGGCCGACCCAGCAAAAGTTGAAGGAAGCATGCTTCCAGAAAGCTGGCTTATAAAAGCCATGGGTTGCCCACTTCAGATCATGGCTCTGTCCATTGTTCAGCCTGCTCTCCATGTAATCACAGCAGTCCCTTTGCTCAGCACTACTGAAAAGAGCCAGTTATTCTTCTCATTTTCTTAAGAAATCTGTTCACATCCATATTCTGCTGCTTGCCTACCTCTCCTGCACAGAAAGTGGGAAGGCAACCCTGGCAGGCCAAACAGGCACAGGAGACAGCATTTCTCTGTCTGGGCTTGCTCACAAATTTCTTTTCAGTAACTTGGATATTACAAGTTACATATACAACTTATGTCAACTGTTACATTTTGTAACAGTTAATATGGGGAATCAAAAACACTCTGTGTAGCTGCTCTCAGCAGGATTTGGGGCTGTACTGCTGTTCTCCCTTTCACAGAAAGCTTTATCATTTTCTCAAAGCAGTACTGTTTTAAGCTCTATAAATGTATTTCATGTTTGATAAAGAAATATGCAGTTGAAATTTAGCTAATTAAAGAAAAAGATATAAAATACTCTCAGTGGCTAAAAGATGCCCACTCTGCTCAATAGCGCAAAGAGGCTATACTTAACATCAATTACAAAATGTGAGAGTCTAAAAAGAAATAATTTAATTAAACAATACAAAATACTCACTGCTCTATTTTCATTTGCAGATTTCTTTGGGAAAAAAAATTAAATTTCTGTGTGATTAAAAGTATTTGCTATCATGTCAACATGCACATTCATTTGTGCAGGGTTTCCCAAGTGCAGCTGAATGCAAAGCACGCCTTTTCTAGCAGTGCTACGCTTGAGAAAAAGTACATCCGTTAAACTGGTGGCTAAGAATATTTGCAACTTCTTTTGCTTAAACGACACCTTCTTATCAGTTTTTATGCCAGAGATTCTTTACAAAGTACTGTTTGCTCTGCTTAGTTTTGATTTCACTTTTAAACCCTAACATTATTGCTTTCCTGACAGCTCATCGCTGTTTCCCATTAAGTGCAAGGATCCCCCCATTTGCCATCACAGAACTCTCCTCCACAGCTTGTTACACCTTCCCGCTTACCACCTTCTAATACACACACCAAAATCTGAACTATATTTTTTAACCATTGCCCTAACCTACGCTTTGGATAACTTCTTTTACATAGCGTTGAGCAAAAGCCAACATGGATGTCTGGCTCATTGCCCAATCCAGCAGCTCAGTTCGCACTCCCCTTGTACCTACTGCATAGCCCGGCAAAGCAAAGGGATGAACAACCTTCCTTCCATACACTGGGGCACCCACCAAATAGCTCAGCAAGTAAACATGGTCAGACAGAAGCAGACTTTTGCATGGCAGACATTTATTAACCTGCACAGTGTTGCAGGTGCCACAGGTGAGGCAATCAAAAAACGATAGAAGACAAAAGCAGAACTGGGGATATAAAGCAAATTTTTGAAACTCCAGGTCACTTTTCTAGCTCCTAGCAAACATTTCTGCTTTGCTTTTTCCTGTACTGAAGTATTCACACACAGAGTCCCAAGAAATGACTCAGAAGCAGTAAATGTTACTGTTTCACTGAGCTGATGGAACAATGGGCACAGACAAAGAAGTTATTCTTTAAGGAGTGAGACCACAACAATTGTAATTTGTATTCACTCTGAAACAATACAAAGTTAGGAATGCTCTTTCAGTAGCACATCAGGCCATTTGCTGACTCTCGATTGCCTGTGAACCTCCCCGTGCTTGTTAAAATCACAGCACTGAGCTAAGCGTGCTGTGCTTTTACCATCTGGCTCTATAGCAGGAAGGCTACATTAGCATAACCTGCCTTTGCATCCCAGGATTTCGATTTTAGGTGGCCTGCTGATTTCTTTAAAACAAATAAAGTGTGCCTTTCGTCAAGCATTTTGTACCCTTACAATTCTAACTGCACACAAAAAAATTGCTATCAAGCCTTTCCTGACATTTGACGTCTTTGTTGATATTTTCATCATCATGTTGTCCCATCTTTGTAACCAAAATAATAAATGACTGATCACAGATCTTCAGCTAAATTTTTTGGCCAATAGTATATAATGACAGTGGTGCTGATGGCTTATTTAGCAAAACGGTATGGTCTGCTTATTGCTATTGTTGGTATTTAATAATTTTCCAGTTTTGAAGACATTTCTGTTACCTAATGTTTCAAACAATTGTTTCATTACATCTCTGTTAATGCAGCAGTAAGCATGGAATATTAACATTAACAAATACTTCGAGCTGAAGTTTCCATAGTAACTTCCATCTATTGCCTTGTGTGCTTATGTGCCCTAATTTATGCAATCTCAACGTCCTCTGTCTGCTATTTTATCTACTGGCAGCAAGTAAATAAAAAGAGAAAAATTATCATCATTTCTATCGTCAGGCACTCAAAAATATGGTAGGAAAGCTGAATACCCATATACACATATCTTTAGATAAACAGAATTTCTCATTATGATCATACTACTCAGTATGCAACATTAAAATAAACTATTTTGCTTAAAGCCAGATTAAGACAATGGTTGCCGTTATTGCTGGCATGAAGTTTTATTGCAGATGTAGGTCCTTAAAAGGGTAGAGAATCTTTCCCCTTATCAGCATTCAGCAGAACTGAAGTGTTACACTGCAGGGGACATGCCATGCTTTCTCTTTTTTGCTCTGAGGAACAGGAGGGTAAAGAGGCAAGAGGATATGGCTCAGTATGCATGAAGAGGCACGGCCAAGGCTTTTTGGGGCTTTCAGGCTGCTTTGGTTTCCAAAGAAGGGCCAGTGAGTTCTCATCCCACAGGAGTATCTAAGACTGCAGACACAACTGTTTCTCAGGTCCTGGTCAAAAGTAAACCTATGCAAACGCAGAACTGCAATGGGATTAATCTAATGCTGAGGATACACATAAGACAGCGAAGGACCAAGGCTTCTAGTGTAAGAGAGGAATGATTTCAGCTTGTGCTTATACAGCAATAGTACATTGGGACTCCAATCCTAATTTTCTGAGTTTTCCCACCATAAAAATTGATATGTTTCTATTATTCATCAGTTAACACTCAATTGACTTACAGAGTATTTAAGGAATGACAAAGATTCACCTGTGTGCAAAAAAAAGTATAGATCTATGTATCTTGGGAGACAGAAAAACTTGAAGGAGTTTTTTAAGTGACTGTGTTACACTGATGATACGAGATTTGCTAAATAGTATATCTACTCTATCAGCCTTATGTTGTCATTAACAGAAGAGAAGAGAAAGGGAAAAAAGCATGTTGAAGAGCAAACAAGAATGAAAAATGAGCCTGGTAGAATATGGGGTACTTATTTCTAAGCCTAAACAATGATTGAAAGGGAAAAGAAACAGAAAACAAAAACAAACCAAGCAAACAAACAAACCAAACAGATTAATCAGCATCCTTTCTGTACTTCTAAAAGTGCTGAGTTAATATTCTACTGAAAGAAGTAATATTACATTCTGATTTTGGAAATGAAAGTCTTCTCACTGATTTTACCTAATTTTTGTATCCTATTTGATGCTAAGAAAAGAAAGACAGCATGTAGAAAATATTTGAAGGGAATATGGAAAATCCTAAACCAAGACAAGTTATTTGTACCACAGGCTATGCAGGCTGGTTTCCCTTGGAGTCGCACCCTGGACTGGCCAGAACCGCCTCTGCTTAGCAGAGGAGAGCTGAGAGGATCGCAGCTCACAGAAAATCCTCACAACCTGGTAAGCACTCATTGCTGCAGCTCAGGAACCCCAAGTAGAGAAAAACAAAAGTAGGGACCAAAATAACTCGCCCTGGAGCCGCACCAGTAGCTGACTAAAGAGAGCAGCAAGCAGGGACCACCTGAGAGCCCCCAAGCAGGGACCACCTGAGAGCCCCCTTCTCAGTGTTCATAAACCAACCACTTAGTGCAATTTTTTTGCAACACCTTTCCATGCTTGCACAATGTAACAAAACATAATAGGGATCATATTCAGGTATGTAAAACATATAGGCCAGAAATGATCTTGATTTCGTAATCACAGCAGTTCTAGATGTATATGAGCTCATTTTTGTGACTCCAGGTATCACTACCTTACTGCTTCCAAGTGGGTTATGACTCCCAGCAGCTGTGCCACTACTCGGCTGTGTGGGTTAGCACCTCGGCACCAGCCAGCCTTCAAGCTCCATGCATTCCTCCTGTGGCAATTAGTTTGCTCTGGGGGACTAGGCAAACAGTCACGGCTAACTGTCAAAGCAAGACTTCCCATTACAGATATGTGCAAATTATTTGGTGTGCGATTCAGGTTGGTCCTAAGAATAAATCAGTAGTGTTTCTGTATGCCAGCACTGAAGTCACACAAATTTGGGCATAAAAGCAAAATTAGGCAAACTCTTACGTAACTTGCCTGAATTAATTCTGCACTATTAAAACAGAGCTAGAAGTGTCTGAGTTTAATGCAGGAAGAACAAAATCATTTATTTCTGAAGCACTTTATTTCCTACTTTCTGGGCTTCCCAGCATATCCCATGATCCATGTACATGTCTTACAGACTATGTTCTCTTCAGCTTGTAAAATACCTAAAACACTATTACTGCTAAATAATTATTAATAAAATATATTTATTCACCATGGTAATGAATGATTCAGTGAAGCTTTCACTTCACCTTCTGTCTCATCAGCTCCATATCGGTAAGGTCTGTTCCTTCCATAGGATCTGCATGGGACATGCAATGGAAGAGATGCCCTCTTTAAAAGGTGCTTCTCTCACCTCACCATCTTCCCTCTTCTTCCATGGTGGATAGAAGCAGATTTTTTTAATCCAATCAGCCAGTATTAAAGAAAAATCTAAACAGAAGCTGCTGAGAGACAGCATCAATAAAAGGATGACTGGAATAAAACATGGGAAGGAATGGTAAGCTAGAAATTAGAGACACAGAAATGGAAAACTACTTAACAGTTCAAAGTGAGAGGGTGTAATAACAATTCTTGGATGGAAGATGATCTCTTTGAGAGGGAAAAGGAAAAAGATCATACACTGCTATAAATGATGCATTTATTAAAAATAGAAATAATGATCAATTACATTTCTGAAAAAGACAAAGAAGTGTTGATATTGCTGTATCATTAAGATACCTTCCCAAACAGAAGCCTCCCTGGTATGGTTCTGATTATCTAGGTTCCACTAATACGAATCAACAACTGCCAGATTGGAGGTAGATAGGCTAAGATTTTTTCTAGTTAAAATTGTGGTAGTAAAAAGCCAAATGATTAGAAGAGCTATTTAAGAAAAAAGGCAAACACCAGGACCATATGGTTATTAATTGACCATAAATAAGGCAGGGCTTGAAACTAGGATAAATGTAACTCTTAAAAGAGTAAAGCCCTGGAACAAGATTTTAGAAGGATCTTCACTGATAGAAAACCTGACAATGTTGAACAGCATTCATTTTCTAATACTCTTACAAGATATCATAACATAGATGACCACAGGTGGAGCAGATCATGAAACAGTAGGGCAATTAAAAAAAAAAACCACACAACACACCCACAACACATTCCCAAATGACATGCTGGAACAACAGGGAGTGTAAAATCCTGGTTTGCCTGGTGGAGTGCAATGAACACAGAGAGCCAAAGGATGAGAAGTTTCTGAAAATGCATGATAATCTTGTACCAGGTCCACAAGCAGTTTATGAAGAATGAGTGTGTCCTTACCTCTTAATCCACTGTTTTAGGTCTGTCCTAGGAAACGCCTGGGAGTTCCTGCAGACTTTGCAAGAAAAACTGAAAATACCTTTTATTTACTTCCTTCTTCTCAGTTGAGGGTTGTTTTATACTTGCATCTGAGGAAAAGTAGCCATGATGGCATATTGCATTATTATGAATCTAATGATCATAGGCTAAAATGATAAAAATCCTACCAACATTCAGATATGTTCAAAACTATTTACTAATCCTTCATTATCACAGCTACTAAAAGCTCAGCTGAAACCCTCTGCTTTTACTTTATAGACCTTCATGAATATATTACACTTGAAGGTCTTATCCTGCATCCTTTTAAGTCCACTTAAAAGGTTTTCATCTCTTTCAATGGCTCAGAATGATACTTTGTGAACATCTCCATGCTAACCAGAGCATGAGGTGCGATTTTTACTTAAGTGACTTTTGCACCTAACAAACCTCAGTGAAAATGTTGTTTTCAAAAATAACTTTAAATACTGGGCAGGGGGGAGGACCCAAGCAATTTGAAGCATGTGGAGTCCATTTCTGAAATCAGAATTGTTCTCTCAAGCAAACATCTAGAAAAACAAAGAAACAGAATTTGAAATTCCAGAATGTAATAATGGTCAACGCTATTGATTCACCCTGCTTTAAGCTACCAACCATTTCTAGTGACTATAATGAAAATAAATTTCTGCCTTTCATAGTACAGAAACTACAGGAGAGCATTTTATGATTGTTTGGTACAAAAGGTTCCCCTCTAAGTGTCCCAGTGAACTAAATTTAGTTGACAATCCAATACATTGTGCATTTCTTTAATGACAATATTCTGTAAGTGCATTTACAGCCTGCCAAAATAGAAAAAAATGTAAGTTAGTTACAGTATGATGTATATGCCTATGCTTCTGATTCTAGTCTTCTTTATTAGCACCAAGGTACACTTGAACAGCCTGTTCTTTACTGTAATAAATTGTCTGAATTTATAAGACTGGATCTACTGAATCTGAATTGTTACACACACTTATCTTCAGAAAAAAAACGATAAGGGGAACAGCAATAAATTAATTTTTAATGGTATGCTCAAGATCTGCAACAAAAAAGCATGCTCCTTCATACTGTTTTGAATTGCATAGTTGATATACAGCCAAATCTTCAATCAAAAGGATGTTAATTTTGTAGAGGGGCACACAGACGAGTTCATGAGTGAAGAGTTATCAGGCACCATTTTCAATCAAGCAATGATGAGGGCAATCCAGCCCACAAGCTTCCTGTTGCAAACTTTCTATTATTCTTTTGACAGTTTTCTGAAAAATGAATATTTCATCATTAAGGATGCGATTCATAGCAGGTGCATTATTAGGAGGGAGGTATGTTTGCAATCCAGAGTATGATAGGCATAATGACACAAAGTTGTATCTCATTGATGAAGGAAGGCAAAAGTAACAACGCCCAGCTCTCAAGTAAGCAATAGTGCAAAATTTAACATTAATCCTATAAATTACTTCTGTCAGGAAGTTATGTTCAGAAACAGAAAAGTAAAAGATAGTTACAAATTGTTGGGTTTATACCTGCTTTCAATAAACTTATACAAAATGAATTTGAAAAAAGTGTAAGAGAAGTTTCACTTAAGGAGATTATCTCTAAATTTCTGCATATTAGAATTTAATGCTACAGAAATAAAATTAGATTTTCTTAACAGACAGAGAACGGTCTGTCAATGGTAATACACATGGATTCATTGCTTAACCCTATATATTTTTCAAAGTATTTCTTCAACAAAAGGTTTTGAAAGGGCCTGTTGTTTGGAGAAGCACCTTCCGTCACAAATCACTGCAGCAAAAGAGCTTGTCAAAACAGAAGAGACGGGCATTTCCAAAAAAAAGATGCATAGATCTGGTAAATAAATGAACATGCACAGAAAAATGTTGATACTAATTTCCCTTTTGTTTAGTTCCAAAATATCATAACTTGCATGACAAGGAAGCAGAGAGAAAAATATCACATTTTCCTCTTCACAAATCTGTGGGGTAGAGTAGGGGGGAAAAAAACTGTTTTCCCTGTCGCTTTCAAGGGCTTTACACCTTTTTGCATAATACCAATCATTATCTCCGAGACTGCTGATCACATGAAAGCGTCTTTCCTCCCGCCAAGCATTTTCATCTTTCAGAACTGTCACTTGATTCTGTGCTCAATTTAAAGCACTCAGCAAATATTTGCTGAGCTTCCCCTCAGCTTTCTATCTCCACACTGATCATACAAAAACAATTTTCTTCCAACAATCCCAAGGATGCAGTCTTATCATGAAATTCCTAAATAAATATCACGCTGAACAAATTCCAGTATTTTCCACCCAACAATGCTACCGTTTGCATATCATGTATTCACAGCTAAGTTCTACAGATAATAAAATAAGCTTTGCTGATGTACATGAGCCAGTTTGTTACGACAAATCCTTTTTAAAAATATTTAATAAAACTCTCATGAAGATTTACTGCAAGCAAAGAATAATACTACTTACAAACAAAATGCAAAACATTTAGTTGGAGACCTATTCCTAAAAGATTACTTGTGAATAACATATTTTCATAATTTTACATAATTAAAAGTGTATGAAAAATTTAAACAGTGATGTCATCATAAATCAACATATTTGACCTTAAGCGCATGACCTGATACATATGCAGTCTTTATACATAACATAAAAAACAAATTACTGTAACACATTCCAATGCAAACAGTGGGGAATATCTGATTATGTACCAATTTCATTGTTCTAAAGTTAGCTGTCCTGCAGGGTAAGATGACGATGACGATAATAACAATGGTAATAATGATGATGCATGTATGAATGATGGTGCAATCTCAGAAAAGCATAAGATCAGCCTATAGCTTTTCATAGGAGTCATTATTTCTTTGTCCTCATTGGTATTCAACGGTCGCAGTGGTGCAACTCAGACTTGATGTTAGGTGTATGCGTACATAACCTGCTGAATGGCCTTCGTACCATATATCTGTCTGACTTCACCTGTACTTTTATTTATCTCATGGTAGACAGAAAGTGGTCAGAACCAAGAGACTTGTCACATTTGTCCACAGCTTTTTTTGAAGAAGCATTTGTAAACAGCTTATAGAAGTTTAATGAAGCTTTTAATCTTTAAAAGTGCAGGTACTCGAACACTATGGATTGTTGTATAAGCTATTAAGTCAATAGGTTGCTTGCTACAAGAGGTATTTCTGTAAAAGGACAGCCAGAATGTCCTAACAGAGCATGAGACGCATTTGATATGCATTAGGTTCTCTGTTAGTACAAAATTAGCCCTGCTTGTTTCTTGTAGTAGTCTAACTCCTCTGTGCTCCTCATACGGTAAACCAGCCATACAATAATTTAATCTGTAAGGAGATGTTTACACAGCAAAAAATATAATCCTGGAGAAAGATCCAAGTTTCAGAAGACCTGCATGACTTGGCATTCTGCTGGGGTTTCTCAGCAATGTAAGCAGCCCAGGAGAAATGCTGCTATACTGTTACTGTCACTCAAATTACTCACTTGAGTTATATCCCACTGACCCTTTGGGAACTTTATAAATGTACTCCTAACATAAACGAACAGGCTAGGTGACTGTTTAATACCACTGCATTTTGAATGATGTGGGGATGGCTAGGAAACCCGTACGCTCTACAGTGCCATTTGCTCACTTTTTGAGCTCTTTGTCTGACATCGCAAGCTTTCTTGAAAATACTGAGACACTGATGCTTTCAGGGTGTGGAAGGTCATGGGGTTATCAATATATTACCTCACACAGATGTGATACAAGGTATGCAAAATAAAGCAACACTACCTGCTGCTCTGCCAGAGAGCCATTAGGACAAGAAAGATATAGACTTTTTTTTAGTTTAACCTTAACATTCAGTGTGTTTTATCTTTAGGTTATCTACTGTAGGTGTGATGGATAGGTCTTTGCTTTGTTTGGTTACAGGTGCAGTTCAGCTCAGCTTGAACTATATGAAGAGCAGTTTTGAGGCATTTCTCGCCCAAGGCACGTGATAAATCTGTAAGCTGCATTGCTGGGACTTCAAGAAATGCGGGTCCAGAGCAGATTTCCCATGTGAATCCTGAGGATAACACATCGGTGGAAAGCTTTTATCACAGTAGTCAGGGGAGGCAGATGTGTTTTCAGCCAGGGAGAAAAATTTCTAACCTACATCAAAATACCAGGGATCATTCTTGAACCCTGAGAGCCCTCAAGGAATGCATCACAATGCTTCCAATCTTTTATCCTTTTTCATAGCACGAAAACATAGAAGAACAAATTATGTTCGTAAGCTAGTGAACCAATGAAATTAGAAGAGATGAGGAAAGAGCGCTGGAAAATTATTTTGGCAGCAAGCTGACTCCTTCAGAGCTCTCTTTTGTACTGCACTGACTCTAAAGAGAAAACTCGCTGATTTGTTGCAAGATGTAATTGTGTACACTAGCATTTTATGCAAATTTTAGAGGTCCCCAGGGAAAAGTTATCTACCAATTCAGAAAGCACTTCTAATTAATTAAAAAGCTTTTGTTTCTATGTTCTTAATGCATTTACTGTAGCATTTTCATGCTAAGGCTGATTGAATTATATTTGAAAACCATTATTCATAAGAAACTTTGATGAGACTTTTCAACACAAGACTTCCCGAGTTTAGGCTCTGATGTCTCCATTCAGACAGCCAAACAACCAGCTTAAACTTTTGAAAAATGCAGAACATCAAGAAGTTTCAAGTGACCTCCTAAGAATACCTTACTAAAGCCAGACTGGAGGTCCACCTAGCCCTGCAGCCTGCTGTTTGTGGCAACTAGTAGCAGATGCTGAGTAAAACGTGAGGAAGTTACAGCACAGGCATAAAAGGATCCTCTCCTGATTACCCCACAGGTATCCAGCAGCTGCACCTCAAGGCACATCAGGAAACAAATTCCCCCAAAGGACTGGATCCTGTTTTACTGGGTCTCAAAGTGATGAGAGAATGCCTAAAGGGACGATGTCCCAGAAGACCGTGTGTCATAATCACTTCCACACATCCATCTCCTCTAGCATTGCATGCACATCCTCTCCTTCCCAGCTTTCTTAAAGATTTAGTTTCACTTTATGAGCACTATACCAAATCTTTTCTTTTCACTTACTAAATGGATTGAAGAATACATCTTTTTTAACTGCCTCCACAACGTTTCAGCCCTGGCTAACCCATGACATGGGATAGATAATGAAAGTCCCATATCCAACAATGAAATTATGCAAGTGAAGGTCACATTACATAAAATTACAGCAATGATGTATATTCCGGAGACCTAGGTACAAGCACATCTTGACATGAACAGTAAATCCACCTGAGCAATAGCTAAGTCTAATAAAAAAAAATTCTTAAAGAAAAGATTGAACATTTTTTTACGTTACAGCCATGTCTGAGATAAAATGGCAACCTGTGGTAAAGTCAGTATTTATATTGCCAAACTGCTCAATTATCGAAGAGGAAAAAATACTTTAAGCCAAGAGAATTATGAAACAGAACTGACAGACAGGGAGTGAGAATTCATACTTCATGTTTCCACTCACATAACTTCCCAAACAGTATGTGCTACAGGAAAAAGGTAATACATAGGGGAAGAAACAGGTTGTTTACCAGTCTAGGGTTTCTGCAGTTAGTTATTTCTCTTTCACTCCCCTTCACTGCCTCCTCCAAAACAGTCTGGTATCTTCAGTTGCAAAGATGAGCTAGCATACTAAAACTAAAGAAAACTTGCAGCTTCCTGGAGCTGTTCCCTCACTACATTCACTTTCTTCCACTGTAATGAAAAGATAATGTGTGAAATATAATAGGAATTATTACGATAAGCATGTGAAATAATGTGGGTCAAGAAGAACTAAACTTTGTTGTTCCACTTCATGATTCAGATCCATTGTGGCTTGAAAAACATTCACAAATCTCATGGGTATTTTTACTACGCTGTAAAGATTAAAATACTGTTTAGAATTAAGGCTCATGAGTAATGAAACTGTATTAGCAAACCTGAGGGGGTATTACAGAGCATGTACTGCTGTGGTACATGTGTAAGGTCTAGTTCAGGAAAAGCCCCCTGGAGTCAGCTCAATAAATTCTCTCTTCTGTCCTAACAAACATGTTTCCTAAAAGAACAGACCTAAATTAATTTCCTAGAGGATTTTCAAACATTGAAAAACAATGTCTAGTTTCAGAAATGCAAGAGATATTAAGACAAAAATAAAAAGTTCAAGCAAGCAAAACTTGTTTTGTATCCAGCATCCACCAGCATCCATCCAACAGCACTGCATGTTAATTTCCATCCTGAACTGACAGCTGTGAGCTTTCAAGCTACCTTTTCACACTCTAACCCAGATTAATAATCATGAGAATTTTACTTTATTTTTTAAAATGTTTGGTCACTACCAACCATAGCTATGGTTATCGTTTGATCAAAAAGGCTGGGTGGCTGTTTTTATTGTTTAATCACTTGAATTGCTCTTCCCAGTTCAATTACTTGTATACAAAAGTGTACTACAACAAAGATGTACTACAGCAAGAAGAGCTGAGTTCTTGCCGTAGTAAACATTGTTCTGTAACCTATTAAGTAAAACTTAAATATTTCAGCTAGATATTAAAACAGCTCATTCAAAACCGAACAGCTCAGTGGTGGAAGTGACATCATACTGCCTCGTAACGACAGTAATGCTTCTTGACCTCACTTCCATGAAACACCCATTAAACATTGTAATGTCCCCTTCTTGAAGGTTCCTACAGTACATGCATGCGAACTCATGGTTGTTAAGTTTCATACAAGAGGAAATCCACTTAGGGGAGCTTGTTCAGCTGAATATACTGAGAATATTGGCAACTAAATACTAGTTTTAATGAGACACATGGGTGTTATATCAAAGTAAGATTTATTTCAGCTAACAAGTTTTAATTATCAGGAAACTTGTGAATTACCAACATGTGCAACACAAACTTTAAAAAGTGATTTTTCTGTAGACAGCAAATGTTTTCCATAGAAATCTTTCAGAAACCAACCACTCCCACTCTACCAAACCTAGACTTGTATTTGACTATAGGGGACATCTTAGCACAGTGATCAAGGATGCAGATTTGTAAAGCAAACAATTTTCACTCTAGTTACAGCCACTTAAATAGCTTAACCTTTGTAGAATAAAGTAACTAAAATTCCATGTTTTCATTTTGAATTAAAATCGAGATATGTCACTATGAGAGATTTCACAGAACTTTTTTGGATTTTTGTTTTTTCTAAATGAATTAGGAGGTTTGTTGAAATCAAGCTTTTCCCATGAACAGACTTCGAGAAACTAGAATTCCTTAATAGGAATTAAAAAAAAAAAATACCTGACAGAAAAATTATTCATTGATTCTGTAGCTAAGGACACACATGCAAGATGCATTTGTGACTTTTAAGCTTACACAAATCTGGCAACACAGCATGACTCTTGCTCTGTGCTTACACACAAGAATCTGGTCTGTGCTTCCATTTCTGTATTATTCAATCATACTGAATATATTCAAATATATTAAGAGGACCTCAGTCAGGATGGGAGATAGAAGAGGTTAGTTGTTTTTCTTTTCAATTAAACCTATTCAGACAGAAGCTTTAAAATACTTTGCAAATGAAGGCGCGACTCATACATAACGTAAGGCAAACAGGTATCAGTATCTCTATTAAAAATTACGGAAGCTAAGAGGAGATATTTTAAGAGGATATATCAAGGTCACACACAGTCAAAAACAGCCTGCCAGTAGTTTGCCTATCAAGCTCAGAAAGAAAGGCAATACACAGACATGCATACACATCCATATATGCAAGTTTTCCAAAGATTTTACATATGTATTTCTTTCAATTCCAGAACAATCCGATGTTTGCAGGCATGATGCTAAAGATAAAGAATCAGTTTGCAGGCTAATGATCAAACTGGGCTTGAACGCTGAACTCATTAAGGACTTGGGAGAAGTGTACAAACAACCCTGCATACGTGTTCTGTCCCAAAAATGTGCAGTCCGGTGTGTTGCATAGCACGGTCCATAGGTAGTGACACTGATACAGGAAGAACATTTTGCTTCAAACTCCATCTCCCACACAGCTAATGAATGATAGACCGTATCTTTAGCTTTCCACCACCTATTTCCGACAGTCAAACACCTTAGGAGGAAGCTACTATGGGAAGTCCATAAGCCAAGTATTTCACTTGCCTTTTACAAACAAAAAGCAAGTTAAAAGGGTAATTCCTTAAATGTAAAACACAGCACAAGTTAACATTAATTATTGATATAAAAGCATATTTTTAAGACACAAGACATGATTGAGGTCATACATTATAATGATTAACGACTGTTTTCCAGAAAGCATCCACCATGCTTGTAGAATTATGTTTCTCTATGAATTAATTAATCTAAAAGCTTTATGAAAACATAAAAGGACAATAATGAGGAAATCAGGTTAGCAGTTTAGTCTAATTTGTACACAGATAATCTGTATAACTGATTAGTTTGAGAGCAATTACTGAGCTGGCAAAGCCTTCAAACAACAACTAGCTTAAGAATGGCATATTTGTAATTGGTTTCTATTCATCTTCCCAGCAAATTTATTTGCAAAATAACAGCCAAAATTGTTGTTCCATTTTCTAGTATATGAAGCAAACAATTTATATTATGCACATGCAAAAATGTGCACTCTGTACACTCCCTACCATCAGTGTATGGTGTCTGTGAATAACGCTAACAGGCGACTTCAACCACATCAGTTAACACGCTTGCACTCCAGCTTGGTTTATGGGCAGTCTGAAAAAGGCCCCAGACAACATTGTGCATCAAACCATTTTTTCTGTTTCAGAAATCATTCTGTGACCTCCAGAGGTGCCATGCAGGAGGATTCTGGTGGTGGTTTTTTGTTTTTTGTTTTTTGTTTTTTTTTCCCCCCAGAAGTTGCAGTGGTAACCAGATGTCATCAGAATGGATGCTCATCAGGAGCCTGAAAACTGCTATGGCTTCGGAGCATGCCAAATCAGTGAACTTCCAGGTTTATTAAAAACAACAACAAACATGCTAGCATAACTATGTAGTCAACGCATAATTAACCTTTTCTTTAAATGCCAATGACATGAATATTCACTTCACTAGTACTGTGCCTAAAGTATGGCGTACACTATACAGAGGCAAGGACAGAGGATACCTCCTTCCCAGTAGTGCGCACTCTAAATGGACAAGATAACGAGTCCTCCTTAAAGAATCTTACATACTTTCAAAATCCTTCTGGAGCCTCTGGCTCTCTCCTGCCCAGCCAACCTGCTCCTCCCTACCAAGCTCACACAGATGAGCCCAGGCTCCTGTGCAGCGCACCTGTGCTCCAGAGAGAATCCAAACGGCCAAGACTAAAACTAAACGGTGCCACTATTGAAACCACACTCGAAAGCTAGGCTACCTTCTCGGGACACCGGCTTATCTCATTCCTCATATCCCCTCATACCCACACCCTCTTCAGGGACCTCTAGCTGCTCAAATCGTTTATACCAAAAACGTTTTTCTTTCCATGATAAAAGCAGAGATGCACCCCACTATATCTGCGATTGAATTCACAACAGTAATGCCTTCTACCTGTGGGAGGCTGCAAAGAAAATGTACCTGTAATACTACGTAAAATACTTGATGGGCCGCATGTGGCCTGCGGCATCACAGATGGGCATTAACCTAGCAAGGCAGGGACTGGAGTAGCACGTGAGAAAGAAGATTTAAGAGACTTTTGCCACTCTTATTATCTCCGGTCATGAAAGCTTTTGCTCCCACTTCATACAGCTTGTCACAGCTGCACATCACTTTTCTATCCTACTGAAGGGGAAAAATGCAGTTCTGATCTGCCAAACAGTCTTAAGACACGGTTCAAATTCAATCTTGGTCATTAGCACCATTCAGCAACTAACCATGCTCACTCCTCATATAAGAGGATGCCTTCTATCCAGACTTTGTGACACGTTATCTCTGTCCCTCCAATTCACCTAATCCTTTGCATTTCTGAAACTAAATACAGAATACCACTTCTCTGATGTATGCCTGCAGTTAGGATGCTGTAAATCTCTAAACAGAAAGCAAACTTAAATCATCCCCAGATCTCTCTATATCCTCATTATAGCTGAATTCACATCCAAGGCACGGCCACAGAAGTCAACAGGATCCTCAACAGGATTTTCCTTTACAAACCAGCACAAAGTTCTTATCAAATGTTACTCTATACATAGCAAATTTATAATTGAGGATGTTTTGTAACAGTACTGCATCTTCTGTGCCATAGAAAGAGCTACAGATGATCAAAACTTGAGTGAGACTTTTGGTGAAGATACAGCGACTAAGTGGGAAAACATTGTAATTCAAGATGTACGTTGCTTATTTGAGGTTATTGCTATGATGGAGCGCCAAATATACTATAGCAGAGAATCTAGAACACAAGAAGCACCAAAGGCAGAGCTGTTCAAATACAGTCTATGAATATTAAAGTCCTTTAGGTGTATCAGCAAACCTCATAACTCAAAATGAGAGAGGACTTGTATACAAGTGATGCAACCTCCAGCCAGCAATGCGAGAATATTACTATATAGGAACTCGCTGAGTTAGGAAATTCGGTCAGCTCTAAACACCTTTCAGTATCTTTTAGCTTTTGGTACATGCTTAAATTTAAGCTTGTATATACTGTTTTTCTGAATCAGGAGCTGGTATGATTTATCAGTAGGTGAAGAAAGGAAAAAGAAAGGTTAATTTCTTAGGGGGAAATAAAAGAAATGTTATGAGCCACTGGAGTAGAAACAGTGTTTTCCCTCCAGGCAAATGAAGAATCTATGGAAAATCAAGGGTGAGATTTTTCAAATACAGATAGACCTGTGATACAGTATACCAGCACTAAAACAGCCATGAACTCGTACCAGTCCTAAGAAGAATTGCAGGAGAAAGCCCATTAGCAAAAATTTTAAATAGGCTGTTACATATGTAGACCACAGCTTACAAGCATAAAAAAAGTCTTCAGAAGGTAGAGCTTTCAAATATAAAGCTGAAATCTTTTACTCTGTTGTTTTGTTCTGTATAGGCATAGTAAGCCATTATCCTGAATAAAGGCATTTAAGGATAGGGAAATGCTCCTTCACAATACTTCAACACTTTATCCAGCTTCTGCTCAACAAAACCTAGGATTGCAACTCTCCAGGATCTGTAAAGAAGGATCAGTAGTGACAAACTCCCACATAGAGTCAGAGTGAATAAATATACTCAGGACTTCCCTACATCCTGGGTATACGATGTCTCCCACATTCCTGTACACAAGTACACACTTTATACCAATTCCCAGCTTCCTAGGGAGGAGCTGCAGCATCGCCCTTCTTCTGTCCCCAGTGCAGACAACACTGAGCTGGCCTGGCAGAGCAGAAGTCAGGGTGCTGTTCTCCAGTGTCACTACCCAGACACCCCCAGAAGCAGTCCTACACAGAAAACTAGTCACATCTGCAAACAAATTTCCATGTTGTCACTCCACCAGTTCTACACAATTACATTTACAAAATGCAGATCAGTACTTTCTATGAAACATGATTCTCAGTGCAAAAATTGACTTAGTTTGATACATGCTTATAAGGGTGTAAATACAGGTGCTGTTGGCCCTACCAGTTGCACAGCAAAGCAGTAGCATGAAAATTCATGGAAGATCATTGACCTATTCATCTACCACAGTAGATTTTCCTGAAGAGATCCTAGCTAGTTTATTAATTATGCTCTAAATAGTGCAAATATTTTCACAAATTTAAAGTTACTTCATCTGTTTTCATATCATTTACGCACCCACTTTCTATGAATAATCTGAGTTCATATGAAAATATAGGCAAAGAAAGGGTGGGAGATGAAATACAGAATTGTCAAATGTGAGGCAATATACAGTAAACGAAGTAATATGAACTACTCAATCGTACTGCTTAAATTGTATTACATCAAACTCAAAAAGTTTCAATGTTTTGGTGCAGACAACTGAGAACAGTGTCAAGTGTCCGATGTTAGTGAAGAAAGCAGAGACAGGTAGCATTCACAGTTAATGAAAAAACCCTGCGTTGGAATTTTTTAATACGCATTCGGATGGAGCATTATTTTGGTCGGTCGATTTGAGAATGAATTTTGTAAGAAACAAAATCATTCGGAGAGAAAAATACAAAAGAAGACATCCAAAACAAATGTATGAATTGGAAAAAGATTTGAGAGGAAGTCTGGGAGGCTGATCATAGTTTTTTAAAAAATGGTTAGTGAGAAAAGGCTGCTAAGAAGAAATCGTTGATATACATAGCCACGGTGGACAGGAACAGAAAAGATCTCTACTGGCTTTGGCTGGGAGGACATTAACTTTCTTCACAGGAGCCTGTATGGCTCCTATGTGTTTTGAATTTGTGACTAAATAGTGTTTTGGTAACACCAGTGCTTGGGCTATCGCTGAGCACTGCTCGTATGGCATCAGGGTTTCTCAGTTCCTCTCTCTGCCCCTACCAGCAAGGAGACTGGGGGTGGGCAAGAACCTGGGGGTGGCTGGGGGGGCACAGGCAGGACAGCTGACTCAAATTGACTAAAAGGAATATTTCACACTGTAATGTCATGCTCAGCAATAAAGTGGGGGGTTTAGAGAGACTGGCAGGGCATTGGTCTACTTGTAGGAGGTGGTGAGTGTTGCCTCTGCATCACTTAACAGTAGGGTGGCTAAAAGCAAGACAGTCTGAAAATACTGCAAGGCTCAACAAGTCAAAGTGTATCTTACACTGGAAACAGCTATAAAGAATCTATTTATATAGTGCTTTTTTTTTTTTAACTGTGATAGCAGCACAAAATATAACTTAATGTGCAAATATATAAACTGGTGATGAACATACATTTACTGTGCAAAACAACGAATGATTTTTTATTTTTTACCACTTATTTCCTCCTGTACCAGGTAACTAACATTACATATTATTTATGAAGGTCAAAATCCCTTCAAGTCAGAGGCAGGCACCTTTCCTCTCCCTGTGTGCACAGATTGAGACATCATGCCATACTTTAGAATCTTTAAGGGCCAGGTACAAAGATTGGGAAAAAAAAAATTGTGTTCACCTGAAGAGACTTTGGAACAGACAATGATTCTGATTAGCAGTTGGAAATGCAAGTTTGAAGATGCACTCCATTTTTCTCTCACATGACTGATAGTTATTTTTGGTCTGGTAAAACAGATTAAATAATAACTCTTGAGAGCCACTAAGAAACTATATCTGTAACTTTACTGATATATTAGATGATATTTTGAAAAGCATTACCATGTAACCAGGGGCTGGGAGATGAATACATATACACACACTTAAGTATATTTATACACACATATATGCACATACATTGATATACAAGTGTGTACGAATGTATGAACATTGTAAAAAAAAAAAGTGCGATTTACCTCATTGTGTTCTTGTTGCATTTGCCCAGTTCAACATTGCTAACGCTAAAATCATCCTGAAGGAGTTGGTCCCCATCTTGCCATAATTACGTTTCTTCTTTACTTCTGCAACAGAGTTTTGCTCTCCTTGATTTTTTATTTTTACTTAGAGGAGTCTCTTATATGCTTACTCATTACTTGAAGAACATAAGCCCATAAACCCAAAATTTCTGTATGAAAAAAAAGCCATCTAAAACCACTTTTTTCAGTTGTTTGTGGCTTTGTCATTATCCAGAATAAAATGTCATCTGGATGCCAAATGGCCATCAGTGAATCTCCTATCAGATTTTGGCTTGTTCTAGTATGTTTTCTTTTTTGCTTATCAGATTGAGATGCTTGCCTATTTTTGGACTGTACTTCTAATTTATTCTAAACCTGAAAGTTAACCTGAATGCTTGGACTTTGGCCTGGCCATTCCTGTTAAAGCAGTGTTGCAGTGACTCAAATTCAGACTAAATTTGACCCTCGGTCCTCACAATCACTTCATGACTCCAGTTGTAAACAAAACACAAAAAAAAACCATCACATAAATGAAACAAAAAACACTCTTGTAAGTAAGTTTGTAAATAGTACTGTATGCCCAGATGCACCTGGACACTGCCATTAAGAACACCAGGTCAGAATACACTGTTGTCAACAATGTCCTTACGGGTTGTAGTGGAGGGGGAAGATCTATTTATTTATTTATTGCATTTATTTTGCCCAGTGATGAGAAATCAGATAAGTGTCACCTCAAAGGCAACCTTAAGGATTTCAGGCTTTAAGGAATCGATGTCAATTTTCCTTGAGCTTACAGTCCTAACTGTGAGACCCATATTCCTTCTTGTTTACCCTTTATCAGTTTCATAAATAAGTCAGTACAAATCTTGGAAACTTTTCAACCTGTCCTGAAGAGTAGTTATATTTTACATTTCTCATACAGTGTGTTATCAGATTTTGATTTACATCCTCCCATGTTTTTATAGTTTCTTAGTCACATATCCTAAAGTCTAATTCCTGTGAATTACTTCCCTGTGTAGCCTCATGAGTGCTTTAGCTTTTAAGTTACTGCTTTTCAAGATGATTTCCAACATCAGTCAATTTCCTATCAAATAGCTTACTCAGAATGGTCTCCAGAAGCATTGGCCGTTCTTTCATATAAGGAAAAAAAACCATAAGTAATAGCAAAATACATTCTCAGGATTTTTCAGACCAGTCTTCTCCACTGAAACTACAATTATCCTTCATCGGTGCCAGTGGAAAACGGAAAGATTTGGCTTTCGGGAAAAGTATCTTTCCTTCCTCCTTTTCAGTTTGCTTGGATACAGGAATTTAGCTCATAGGACTGATACCACATGGTAAGGTGAAGAAACGGATCTTGTTCTGTGCCCATTACTACAGGCATAAATACATCATTTGTATTTAAAAATCCTAACTCCATTGGCTTGTTCATTTTGCAAATGAATCAATGATAAATATAAAAAATATACTGCCTCTAAACCACTCCGAGAATTTTAACTGTTCCATGGAACTGTCTTCCTAAGAAATGTTTTCTACACAAGGAAAACCTAGTTAAAGAAAAGAATTTTGTCAATTAAAATTTCAAGTTAACAGTGGACAAGACAGTGAGGAGAGGTAGTCTATCTGCCAAGAGAACTGGTGCTAGAATAACAACACAGTACAACATCATAGCTGAATAAAGGGAAAGAAATCATCAACAGAAACTTAGGCTGAAATCTCGGGACAAAAGAAAAAAGGATGGATAATTCACCCATTATTTTATAAACATATGACAGATGCTTTAAACCAACATGGGCAGTTGTACTCAACACATTTATACTCAGTAACAGAAAGGAAGATACGGCAAAGCCTGAAGATGCTGAATAATACTCTAGATGATTCATTCACTGACATCTCATTTATTATTAATAAAAAATGAAATTGTCGTAGAGCCAGCCTATGAAACTAAGTCCTCCACAATTCAATATTCACTGGGGCTGAAGAGACATGATGTGAACTGGCCAAGTTTTGATCATTGCTGTTGCACTGGTTCCTGAACTGGTTTTCAGAATCCCCAAATTCAAGGAAAAATAGTATATAAAAGTTTCCCCATTAAAGCTATTTTTTGCTTAGAACTTCCAGCAATTCCAAGGTCAGTTCTGTTACACACTCTGCAGCTCTTTCCCTGTTGCTGGAGATCACTTGCTGACAGTTTGTGGTAGCATACACAATATATATTTATTGTTGTTTTATCTTGCGTATATAATTAAGTCTTTTGAAAAGAAGATGAAGTCACTTTTTTCATGCCTCATTTACTGCAACAGGAAGTGTACCTAGCCTAACAACTGCTACAAGTTGTTCCATGGTTAAGAAAAAAATTATGTTCCTGACTAAAGACTTTTTTTTTTTTTGCTTAAGTACTATATCTTTGGATGTATTTAATCGAATTTAATTTTAGAAGCTGAAAGTCCTGAAATAAGCAAGCCTCTTTCATTTGAAATCAGGTGTATGTAGTTATGTAATTCAGAACAACGCATTAAGATCAGGAGACAAAGTAAATCTTTATATTAAAACACACCAAATATAATATATAGCTCTTATTTATCACTATCATCGCTCTTTCAAAACACATCATAAATATTAGAGCACATTTTCAGATCTTCAGATCCAAGACACGTGTCCATTATTGTGCAGATGAGAAAACCAAGTTAGAAATGGTTTACAAACAAGACTTGCATCAGAAGTTTTGTGACAGAACTTGAAGAACTGAGAACTCCTGCATTGTGGCTGCTTAACTGTAAAACTACTCATCTGTCTGTTTTTATTCTGAAGAGTCGTTCTAAACACTGCATTTGACTATGTGTTTTTGTATGCCAGAAGCTACCAAACAAATTCTATCAGGTTTCTGTAGATGAAAGAGACCGAGATGAAACAGCTTCTCACGCACAATTTGGTCTCTTTGATTACATTTACAGGCCCTTCAGTCACTCTAAAACCCCACCAGTCTTTTACTACACCTTTCAAGCTGTGACAATTTAGATAAGTGACATGTTAAATAGCTCATTATAAGTCCACTTCTGCACCACGGGAATTGATGGCAGCATCGCTAGAGACTTCAGTGATGGCTGGATTAAAGTTCAAAATGAATCATGTATACGTTCATCAGAAATAAATAAATAAATAAAATTCACACTTTCAAAACTTCTCCATATCAGTTTATACTGAACCAACCTTACTATATATCAGGAAGAAGGGGCTAGCCAGTGTTGTAGGATATTACAAAAAGCCACTGAAATGCAGCTTTTCTCATTCTGCCATTTTCATTCAAATCTCTTGTTACGACTTATGTGACAAGCAATCATGAAGGAGTGAAAAGTCATTTCCAACAAACATAACGTAACAGAATAAAGAGGATAGGGGAGAAACAAGTTTCAAAATTGCCTTCTGAGACAGGAAAAATATTTATCTGCTAGAAACTGATCCTACTATGAAGCGGTAACCAGAATGCGCATAATTTAAGGTTCCAGCTTATAAGAAATCACACAGGAAAAAGCTTTGTTAATTTCATGTACAGGATAACAATCCTATACAGCTGGAATAATGCATATTCCAAGTGGGTGTGAGTTTCATTTTCTCTTACATGAAACCAAAGAGCCAAAGTGTAGCCAGCCTCCCAAATTTTATATTGTACAGACGATTTCTGTTGTCCAGGCAACAAAAATCTGCGAATAAATCTCTCTGTGATAAAGAATTAAATGCCACTAATACTGAATATCTATAAAAGTATTCAGAGATGAGATTACCTTCTATCTTAATTCATTGTCTGTGACAAATATAAACAGGTTAATCTACTCACTCAGCATGCTGTCTCTTAGGCAGGGAATGAAAGCCCAAAGCCTTAGCAACCTTCCCACAAGCCTTGCTGACATCACTTTCAGGATTCATTATACTTAAAGCCCCTTTAAAAAGGTATGAACAAGATGCCGTATAAACAAAACAGGACTATAGCTCTTTTCCTCAGCTTTCCATACAGGACACTGAGGATTGTGGAGGCAATACAAGCAGACAGGTAATTCCACAGAGACACAGCTTAAAAACAAACCTCTCTTCCTTGCGAATCCTGTCAGCGAACAGAAAGGAGAAGGGTACTCAGAAAATTCCCTGCAGAGAATTACACGAACAAGGCTTAGAGATGTGACTTTTAATTCGTCCTAAAAATGTAGTAGTGAAGGACATTATAGAACTGTGCATTTTTTCCCGTACAGTGAACTTTGCATTTGAATCTTCTTTTCTCTGCTGCTACAGATCTCTGTTGTGTTGACATGGCAGAAAAAGCTACCATTTTCTATATGACTCTCTTACAATTTATTACTGTAACTTAGTCATCTTTTCTTCAAAACTACTTTTTGCACGCACTGCAAAGTATTTGGAAGGTCAGGAATGAGCATGGTGGGAATGTTTATTTCTTTCCTTCTTGATTGTTCAGTTTTTTGGCTTTTTTTTGGTTGTGCTTTTGTTGAGCTCAGGTTAGACACTATGGTATAAGACAGGTAAGACATTAAGGAGGGTAGTTTACTATGTTCAGCAGATTGCCTCCATTTAACACTCCCCTGATGACGGCTAGAGTTCAGCTACCCCACCATCTTAGAGATACAAGTCTTTCCAGATGACAAAAAGGAGTTACCTCAAAACAACATGCCTAGAGTGCTGAAAATTGCAGCCATGCCTTACATCAGTTTGAGGAGCAGTACAACTATTCTTAAGAAACCGCACGTCAGCTAACTGAGGTCTTAATCACTTCTTTTGCTCTACTTAGGAGTATTCTCATTTAGAGGTCATTTGTTCAAACATGCATAATGGAGGACTCTTTTAGTGATACATGACAGTGATTAAATGACCAATTCAAATGTTGGCTTTCTTTTTAAAATGTATAGCCTTAATGAGTCCAACATCAGCTATTTCTTTACAATTATGTTTTTACAAGCCTCATATGAATAATCCAGCACTCCACGCACTATACAGAGTACCATTATACAGTAGATCTTACGTAGATCATGTAAAATAACATAGCAAACTCGCATACATTGTTGGCATAAGCAGCCATTGAATTAGCATCAAGTCTTCAAGTAAGCCTCTGAATCTAGTATTGCAGTTGTACAGGGACAGTGCCAAATGTCCCACAGACATTCACAAATGGCATCCAGAATATCTTCTTGGATAGCAAGGTGCTTGCTGACATCACCTTGATTAGCTAAAAGGAGTTATGGTTCAACAATCACGGCTGTAACCTCAGGTCTTTTCTTTGTATTTAAGTACTGTATTACTATATAGCTCAACTTTTTCTTTTTTTTTTTTTTTCAACTGTGTCTTAGCCTAGCAAAGGAAGTTTAAAAATACTTAAAATTCTGATCAATAGCATGCAAAATATTTCATTTCTTAAATGAAATATGGTTAAGGAACTCGGGTTAACAGTACCTCCACTGTACATAACTTTATGACAATGACTTTTGTTTTCCAGCTACTGTTTCCACCCCACTCAAAACCTTGAGTTGTGGTGTTGATAAGAACCATTCCTATGGCATTCTAGATACCAGAGCAGATGTAAATATTAACATTCGGATGGACAAAATTAATCCTTCTAGATGACTTCAAATGTAGTTTCATGTCTGGAAAACTAGAAAAAAAATCAGGTAGCTTCGCAACTAAGCTGATCATATTTTAGATATAGCTGACCTCCTCCACTAAACTCCGATCAGCTCAGGATATCGTTTTATATTGTTTGTTCACGGAAGCTTTGAACATAACAATATTCTTAGGGGTTAGAGCCTGGAGGTGGAGGGGAATTAAACCAACACTCACACCTGTCTCCACTTAAGGAAAACAGAAGGGTTTACTTTATACAAACAAGTATATTCTATTTTACACAAACATTTGGCTTCCAATGTTCTCTTTTTCAGAGGGCTATTAAGCACACATTGAGTTTCTTATCTGAGGTCTAATCAGCTACTGTTCTCAGTGACCGAAAGGTTAATTTTTTTCTCCAGCCAAAAAGCAGCTATTGCAGTTTCCAAAACAAAAATAACTATTTCCCGTCATTCAAAATATAGTCTTAGAACAGCAAAACATGTGGCGTTTCTTCTAAATATTAATTCAAATGATCTTCAGAATGTACTACTTCATTTAGAAATGGTTCCTACCAAATCAGTGTGTGGGCGTGCAACTGACATTTGTTTTTTGCTCTTGCCTCATATGGGGCTACAAATGCAAAGTTTACAGGTCATGCAACATTTGATCAGACTAGTTGTGCTTATTCTATGAATTCAGTGGATGAAACAGCAGTAGTCAGGAGTCAGTTATTTTTGCTTTCCAATTTCATGTTGAAAGTGATGCTAGGGCATTCTTTGGAATTAACTTTTAAAAACAAAACAAAAACCAACACTAAAATAGCCACTGCTAGCTATTTACCTTAAAATATACAGGAAAAACATTTTAAGCATTCAATGGAAGATATTGCCATTCTCAGCGGTACCCTGATGTCAGATATAATTTATCTTTCGTTCTCAGTTTAAAATTGAAATCTAAACCCTCAAATCCAACATTTCCTAGCACAAATACATACTCCTGCTTCAGGTCCCTGTGAGGTTTCAGAATGTAAGGGCATCAAGATACTCAGACCTTGGTGCAATTCGTATTCACCATATAATGTAGTTGCCCTCTAGTTGTTGTTGTTGCCCTCTAATGATGAGTATTTCAAGATTTCAGGGTTTCATGCCACAATAAAATCAAGGGCCAAATCTAGACTTATGGACAGTGGAAGCTGATCATTTAAATACGCAACAGATCTAGCATCACTGCTTTTAAGTCATTATATAAAAATTGACTGTTTGAACTGCACAAAAGAAAAGCATTTTCGAAGTACAAACCCAATAGACAAGCAGTTTGTGCTAGTAAATGGGAGACTTGTACAAAAAAAATCCATCCTCTCTACTTATAGATCCCCTCAAAAAAATAGCAGAGGGATCAGTCCTGCTCTGAAACAACTCCTGGGGGTTAGCCCATCTGCTGAATTCACCCTAGAATCTAATTAATCTTGAAGTCATTGCTCCTCTTTACCTCTAGTCACACAGGTTAAGTAATATAAAAGGTTAACTCATAAGATATAGAATAAATCTGGGAATAACCTGATTTCCACAACAATATTTAAACTTCTAAAGATGATCTCACTGAACTCTAAAATTTGGACTTTTACGTGAGTTAAAAACAAAAAGTGCATCAGAATGTCCTCAGCTGATTCAAGGCAGAATAAGAGTCTGGGATAAGCTACGTAACAGGTGACTATGAACTTTGCTCTCCCGACACTGGTAATCTTTCTTAGTGTTTCCCAGGAGACAAAAAGATGCAACTATAATTGTTTCCATGAGGCTTGTCAGAATATTTTGCATTAATTGGTGCTCCTACTTGTTGGGAACTGTGAAAGCAGGTTCTGCGTGTGCTTGGGTTTCCATTGCTCTACCACCGTCATTCCCCAGGAGCACACTTGGCTCTGTCCAGAAGTGCCGGTCAGCAGCACAGCATCTTCTGCATTGTTCTTGCAGACTTCCTGTACTTCCTTATACCCCACTGCTGGATTCTCATTTCTGTTGCTTTCTCTCATTGTCTGTTGCATAAAGCCAGGCAAACGCGATTACTGCTACTTTGACGTTTACAGTCTTGCCTTAATCAGAGTAAAATATGGACACAATAAATAAACAGATCCTAGGAAAACAGAACCCTTCCAAAGAAATGGTCTGTACCTCTGGTGTATGCACAACAGCTCACCCACCTGCCAAGAAGTTAGTTACTGTCTATTAGTCAGGCCTTAATTCTAGATACCCCTCACTATACGCTAAATCCTACATACGTAAGAAAATCATTCATTACTGTTTATAGAGGTTAATAGTCATCACCAAATATGAATGCCAATGTCAAGTTCAGGAAAAAAAAAAAAACAGGAAAAGTTCATGAAAAAAGAAACATGACCACTGTTCTCAGCCCTGCTTAAGACAAGGCCACGGGCAAGAATTTCTTGAGAATTCTGGGAAACAGCAGCTTTGTGCAAGTTTCTCCCATATCTGCCAACTCTTCTAAGAGCATTTATATTAAGTGAGCTGGAATCAGTTCTTTAAAACAACAATTTAATAGCTGAGACAAGAGCACCAGGAAAGCAAGTAGTGGAAGAAGCACAGTTTCAAGAGAAAGAACGCGACAAATACGCTTTTCTTCATGTGTCCTGAAACTGTAAGGAAACAGCCAATATTAGAGTCTCTCATGAGACACTATTTCAGTGCTTTTGCTGTTTAAATGAAATTGAATATTACAGTTTGCTTTTAACATTCTCTGAAATATCTGCAGTTTATTCTAAGGCCTATGTTGGATTTTTTGTGTCACAGACATATTCAGAGATAAGGCTCAGATGATGTTTTTAAGGCCTGTCAAACACTTCGGTTGCTTGTGAGAAAGAAAAATGCACTATTTTGGAGCCCTGAGTTTTGGCTACATTTCATCTCAAGCGCTGGAGTGCATACCCTGACCACAGCCCCGCTGCATGTCAGAATAAGATATGAACATGTACTTCAGCGGTCTACAGCAGAAAACCCAGATGTGGAAAAGCAGCAGGTTTCCAAGCTGCTCCTCAGGTTAGGCAGTGAATGAGGGCTGAGTGTTACTGTGCTGACTATACCTGACCTGAAGTGCAGTCATGGCCATTTTCCACTTGTTGCCTGAAGCAGTCAGAAAACAAAAAACTCTGATATGAACTGCTTTTAGGACAGTTCAAAGCCGAATCAGCACCTGATGCAACAAGAAGCTGATTAATGATATGTACTTAGCACAGGCTTAAGCTTCTGCCCAAGTTACAAGAAAAAAAATCTAAAATTGGTTATAGTAGAGAATGGACATTTTGAAAAACTGCAGAGGTCATCTGGTCTTGAAGTGAATATATTTTGCTTATATAACTTCTAGTTTAAAGTCTCACATTGAAATTAATTTAGTTTAGCCAACACTTTCTGTAAAGCAACTGACACAGCATCTTACTTCTTATAGACGCACAGGCAGTTCACTTCAGTGGAAGGATGAAAGCATATTACTAAGTATTATATACCTTCTAGAACAAATCCCTTTCAGGCAGTACACTTGCCATTTCATAATAATGGACAAAAATAATTGAAGTTTACTTTTACATATACCTGCGCATGTGTGCAGAGATTTATAAAAAAGACTAAGTAAGTTGAGACGAGTGTTAAGGTGCTTTGTTACAGCCAAATGTCAGTTTACTGCTTTCAAGGTTAAAGACTGTTCATGTATCATCTTCACATAATCTCTAAGGACTTGAGAATTCTGCACAGCCTAGGTTATATTTTAAGTGTTCTACACATGAAAGCCGCAGTTAACTCTATATCTGCCAACACCAGAACTATGCAGAACATTCAGTTTAAGATTCAATTTGGATGATTATCAGATTTTCACTACAGCAAAACTGAGGACAAATAAGCTATTACAGCTATTTTAAGATGATGCGAGTTCGCTAATTTACCCTGATGTCAATGAAAGCTGATTCAGGCACCTCGTGCTTGAAAAGATGAGGCATTCCCAATGCTTCAGGAATGCTGAAGCTGTTCCAGGATTGTCCCATTATGACAAGCCCATGAAGTCAAAACAATTAATAAAAATTTTTGATTTTTCTGCCAAATATGACAATTAATCTTCTTTGACTATGTCTAATAGAGCACATGCCATTTGGCATATTGCTATAAATGGCAATGAACCATGCCTGTAGAGATTCATTCTATCCAAAGTCCCCAAAATAGATTCAAAGCTTGACAGATATGATTCCATGATGATAAACAATATATCAAATTGAAATGCAGTCACCTCTGGGGTAAACTGCAATATTAATATTTTCTTCTGTGAATTCATTGCTGTACTCCTTACAGATTAGCATTATCTGACTGAAGCTCTGCTATAAAATTGCTTCAAGATCCTTTTCAGCAGCTGGAAAGACTTCTTCCCATTTACGATGGCTAAAAATGAAGGTATAAATGTTGCTTTCAATCTAAGCATCTGCACAGATTGCAGATAATACACATTTGCAGCATAGCACAGTCCAGCGCTAAAAATGTAACTGTGTGTGGAAGACAAGGTCATGTCAATTAATTACAATCTTAACACTGAGAAAGCTGTCCAACCAACATCAGCAGACCTTATAAAAATTAAAAAAAAAAAAGTTCATCTAACTAGACTTGAAAAATCACATTGTCTCCTCTTCAAGAAGACTTGAGGATCTCTTTCTTTAGAGGTTGTAGACAGGTTTTCCTTTGCATTTTTTATTTATTTTCTCTGCCAATTGCATGCAGTACTTTTATCTTCTTGTGAGGTTTAAAGAAGTTCTGTAGGGAACAGGGAAAAGAATTTCCACTGCTCAGTTTCTTACTACTAGAGAAAAAAAAAAAAAAAACTTCATTTCTTCTAGGAGTACTTCATAATATAAAGCATTACTTTGAGCATATTGCTTTATGAAAAAGAGATGTACCTCATCCCACACAGGACCTGATAATTAAAAGCACTTCATACGATACATAAAAATAAGTAAAATAGATCTCAAAAATAAATATTTTTCTTAGCAAGAAAAAACTTAGCTTTTGAAGCACTGATATTCAAGGGGATATACAATTTTTTAAGTACTTTATTTATCAAGGTGTTGGAATGTTGATTACTCTACCTTACAGATAAAGAAACGCACACTTGTAAGAGCAATAAACTGTTCATAAATTCATGAAGATCCAAATTGGCTATTCCCTTTCACACTAAGGAAATCAATATGATAACAAGTCACTGTTTCTTCATGAGACTATTTCAGCAGGATGAAGTTTTTTTATTGTACTTGTACTCCTTTTGTTTAGGAACAGAAACTATACTTAAGTCTAGATTATTCTCTGTTATAAGACCTAAAAGCAGTAGAACAAAGCTAGCAACATTCACTAAAACATTTGTGCACTTTGCTCATTTCAACTCAGGACCTCTCATCCTTACACTGACACTCAGCTATGGGAGAACAGATACGTGGAGAACATCACAGCCTTCTCCCCATAGACACCTCTCGCCACATCCCTTTTGGCCCGGGAGTCCCTTTAACATAACCCAAGTTTTAAAATAATTCAAATACAAGATTGAGAATTAGATAGACCTTTTGATCACCTTGCTACTATCAGCTGCAGTCTATTGAAAAAAATCAAGATAGCATTACACAATGACACCATTTAACAGATGTACCTTCAAGGCACAGTCAGGGTTAGTGCTAGACGCTGTACAGAATGAAGAGTAAAATGACATGCTTCTTCCTATAAAAAGCTCAAGTTTTCATTTTCTTTTTCTCCATTAACAACATTTTGCTGTAAGTTGCTAATAATGCAGTTATGTTCCATATGCAGTTAATAATGTTCTTGCTATGCCCAAAACAATAACTGATATTTTGTTTATTTTATTGCTTTCTACATATCACAAATTCTTACATACTAGCTGTCATGGTTTTGGCTGGGATAGAGTTAAATTCTCTTTGTAGAGGTTCACACAATGCTGTGTTTTGGATTTTGTGATGAAGATAATGGTGATGTTTTCAGTTGCTGCAGAGCAGTGCTCACACAGAGCCAAGGACTTTCCAGCTCCTCATATTGCCCTGCCAGCGAGGAGGCTGGGGGTGCACAAGGAGCTGGGAGGGGACAGGACCAGGACAGCTGACCCAGACTGACCAAAGGGATATTCCATACCATATGACGTCATGCTGAACAATAAAACTGGGGGGGCTGGCTGGGGCAAAGGGGGGGCCGCTGCTCGGGAACAGGCTGGGCATCGGTCAGCGGGTGGTGAGCAATTGCATTGTGCATTGCATTGTGTACACTTGCTTTGTATATTCTTTTACTAGTGTCATTATTATTATTATCATTATTTTTCCTTTCTTTTCTGTCCTATTAAACTGTCTTTATCTCAACCCACGAGTTTTTTTTCCTTTTTCGCGATTCTCTCCCCCATCCCACTGGTTTGGGGGGTGAGGGGAGAGTGAGCGAACGGCTGTGTGGTGCTTAGCTGCCTGCCGGGTTAAACCACAGTAGTATATCAATACAAGCAAAATATACTACACAGACTAACACATTCGTGCGCATCCGGTAACAAGCAAAATGAGAATTCCAACTCATTTCCCTCCTCAGATGTGGTATTTATTGCTCAAAACTAGGTAATTACCAAGTTCAGGTCTAGAATTTTTTCTGGATCAGATTCATTTGATCTAAAAATAAAGCCCTGTTTTGTGAAAGCACTCCAACTAGTGCAGGTATTCCCTCAAGCCCAGAAAATTAGAGCAATATCAGCATCAGAGATGTTAAAACATGAACACAGAAGTGGAACATTGAAAGGATTCAGGTTGTTTGGGTTCAGGTTATAAACTCCACAAATGTAATTCCAACTGCTTACTTGATAGCAGTATTACAGCACTGGATATCCCTCTGTAGAAAGAGTCGATTTTCATTCAGCTTTACGGGAAACGTTAATGCTGTAATTTCTTACCACTTTGCAGCTTTGAAGGATGACAGAAGTGAAATACAGAGGCAATTATTTCAGTTTCTGTTGGAATAGCAGGGGTTTTTGTTGTTGTTGTTTTGCTTTATGTTCATTTTAAAAATTCCAGTGTCATATATCCAGGAGGAGTTTCTTCTCAACTCTTTATAGTGTCAAGGCTAACCACACACTTCTCAGTGACAGTTTTCTTTTGTGCACACAACAGATGTGGTCTAGGTACCATGCTGAAGAAACTACCTCAAAGCCTCAGGTTGCCTCTCCTCCACATAAGCTCTAAATTTCTCATTTCCTTCTCATTCTCTTCTTGTTCATTCTGATATTGAGTCACACTACAGTGGGGACACAAGGAGCCTCAGGTGCTTTGGATGTGGGTTCCCCTCCCCCGCCCCAGCTTCCTCTGCATCCTGGGGTGAATTCTCTCCTAGTTCTTCATCTGTAGAAGTGCAATACTAGCAGTTCCCATTCAAAAGGAGTATATTATTGGCAGCATATATTATAAGATACAGGGAAGCGCTCAGATAACACAGCCAAATAAAACTGAGCAGCTAGAAGTCAGCTATACCATAATATCCAGCCTGAGGGACTTTATCATCCTACCTCTTCCAAAAGTGGTCTACAAACTACTAGGTAGCTACTGCAGTCTTCTCTGTGCTATTTTTTCAACCTTTATATGAGGTAATTTGCACAGGTGATAGGTACTAAAATGCCAGTTGTGCAGAATGTCAGCTGGGCAACAAGCTCTGTTTTATGAAATAAACTTCAAGGGCTTCCAACCTTTTCATCCTAAATCATTATCTGAACCAAGAGCATTTGGACAAAGCACAAGAAAAGCTGGATTTGGATTTGTGCTAATAGGAGCAAAAGAATTGCAAAGACCACTCATATTGTAGCCCACAGGTGCTGTAAAGATATAAATAACCATGACTATTAAATAGTTTCCCTGCTTTTAGAAAAACACACATCTCTAAAGATGATTAGTGAAATGGTCTGTTTCATCATAATGGGACCCAAGACTACATATGAAACAAAACTTTGTGGCATTGATTTGATTCAAAAATAAAACTTCCCAGTATAAAAAATGATCTTTTAAATAATTTTAAATTGTAACACCATTTGTTTTGCAGCCCAGCCTTCTGTAAGACATTTTCCACTTGCACAGCAGCTGAATGGAGCCTAGATTTGTGATCTGTAGGACTAATCCTTCCTGTCTCTTGCAAGACAGCTATGATTTTCAAACGACAGCTTTCTTCATTATATCAAAGGAAGACAGAAGTACACCCAGACTCTTTACCATATGAAGCAGAAATAGTCAGCTTTGGAACTTGAAATTTTTTTCCCACTTGGCTCCTTCTACCTCCCTAGGTCGGATGATATTTTTCCTTACTGGTTATAAGCTGCACTTCATGCAATGCAAAAGCACCCTCAATGACGGACATTCTATATTGTCTATGTTCTCCTTTCAAAATTCCCCACTGTTTTAATCCTACTATGCTTGGTCAGAAGCGATTCAGTGACACACACACCCTGCTCCCAGTATAAAGACAATCATTTAAGGGCCTGCTGTGTCAATATCTACTATGACCGTAAAGACTGATTTTTCTATTCACTTTCCACACATTTTTCTGCTTTCCATTGTTTACTTCTCAGCCTATCACTACCAATTTTATTTTGTGTGCTTTTGATGTCTCACCATAGTTTGTTCTTTAGCTTCTCATTAGCTACTTTTTAAACGCAGATGATAACCACTAGAAACCAGCATCATCCTAACTGTCCTACCTAGTTATTCCCATTTTAGTAGCATCTTTAGAAAGTGATAAATACTAGTCTATGCATAGATGCATTTGTGCATAAACAATACAATTTCAAGGGGGAAGAAAGGGGAGAAAAACAATCAAGCAGCGAACATCTGCTCAGTCTCCAAGAATTTGTATAAATTATTCTGACAAATACATGCCTCTCTTCCTGAGGGTACTGTACTGAACCAAACATCAGCTACGCGCATGCCAAACACACAAAGTTCATTCACGCCTCCTCATACCCTTCCAGAAGTATATGAAAAGCTTTTGGTGCAAGTATTTCAACAAGAAAAGTGAGCCAGTGGAGCACAAAGTCCAGAGGTTGTCCTCCTGAACAAGGACTCTCACCAATGCTTTTAGCGTCAAAACTGATCAAAGGGAAAAGCCAAGTAAGAATAAGGCAGCACAAGCCTCCTGCCCTGAAGAGAGGTGAATAGAGATGCTGACATCTACAGTTACCTTTAATAAGATGGAATAAGTGGAACAGGTGCTGCCTTCTTCCCTGCACCTCCAGTTGATAGCGTCCAATTTGAAAAGCTGGGAACAGTTCTTCTCAGTGCACTAAAACACATTCAGTACCCACCATGTCATTTATTTACCATGGTATTGCTGTGTTGCCTAACAAGGGTTAAGAAATTGGCAGGAAAAAAAACCAACTGAAAGGCTGGTCGGTTTGTTTTTTTTTTTCCCCCTCCTTTCTTAACAGAGGGATGGAATTTTCCTCAGCAATTGAAAGATAATGGGGTCACATTAACATTATCTTTGTAACCTCTCGGTTCAGCTGCTGTGAAATAGCCCTCCTTGTTGGACAGGGAGGAGGGGTAAGAGCAGCAGCTCATCTACGAATTTTGTATAGGACTGTTTAATGTGCAAAAAAGGTTCAGCTTTATGAACGTCTGTATATTCTTATCAGATGACTTTTGTTCTATTTTCCATCCTGCCTTCTCTTTTCTTCTTACGCCCTTGGCTCAGTGTCACACAGGACCTCCATCAGTGCAGTTTCTGCAATTCTGTTCTGCTTCCCTCCCCCTTCTCTTACTGCTGAATAGACTTGTGCAGTTATCTTAACGCTGGCTTTTTAATTCACTAACACATTGTCTTTTACCCTCCACTGCCTTTCCATATTCTGTTTCAAAGCCATTAGGATTAGATTTAATTTCTGTTGATTTCCTGGTTTTGTTTGATCTGTGAAGTTTATAAGATCCAATCTTTTTTCTCAGTACTTCTGCAACTACATTTTAGATTGCCAATTTGTTCATCTTCTACCTAAACAACTTCTGACAGTGCTATTATTACATTTATGTTTATTTTTTCCAGAGTTATCTGCCTGTCTCATTCCCTCAAAATGCCAACCAATGTTTTCCCCTCCAATTTCCACTCTTTCAGCTTAAGCCAACTGAACATTTGCAGGAGGGTATCTTAAGCAATTCTTCAGCAGTTCCTGGTTTTGCCTAAGTGTATTCATTACCTGAAAAGTACTTTGCATGCTCTGGCTCTGATTTTTCCATTTTTGAATTTGGACAAGTTTGTAATTTAGGTTTCATCTATTAAAGTTGTTCCAATCTACTTCCATGCTAGCTGCATTATGCTAGACCTTTTATTCTGGTGCAGGTAAGATTTAATTATCTCCTGAAGGTATTTCTGTATAGATCTTCTCCTGTTTCTGTGGCAGCATCTAAAGCTGAATAAATAGCATGACTTTATTAATGACAACACCTTACAGGCAAAACAGATGACGACTCTCACCCTGCAGACTCGATCTCTGGATAGACAAGAGCACAAATGAAAATATGAACTCAACTTGAAAAAAGGGTCATATCCAGCAAATAATACCTGATGGAGAAAATTAGAGAGCAGGAAAACCAGTTGTATGAGAATCTTTTGGTTGCCACACAGGATTTCTTAGTGTTCAGTTGAAGGTACATCGATAAATAACATCCAGCTGTAGCTGGATATGTCATCTTCCTCTCTATTCTCCTTGTTTTTCAGTGTGGTATGAAGTAGGAAAAATCAAATGTGGTCGCTTTGGCTTTGCATCCAATATTGGCCTGCGTTGGAGACAGAATATCAGCATAGCTGGATCTTTGGGTTTTGGCTTCTTATCTCATGAGCAGTTCAGAAGGCACATTCTTGATATCTCCTCTTATCGTTTTTACTTTTTTTTCCCCTCCTTCTAAAAGCAGGAAATCAGCAAAAGTTGGGAGTCATACTGTCTTTGCTTAAAAAATAAATTTGACAGGAGAGCTTGTTTAAAAAGATAGTGATCTAGAAAAAGGATTTTTCTGGAAGATCAGCTCCTTAACAGAGAATGAAACATTCTATTAAAACACCCATCTGATGTGCAACAAATTAAAGCAGGTTAAGAAGTAGTATGTCATTGTCTTCTACTGAGGATGTTCTCATAGGCTGAAATGAAACCACCGTGTGATATTTTGCCTTGAATAAGCTTTCTATCACTGATCTTTAAAATAATATTTGGAAATAAATTTTTGGATTTTCCTGACATGAAAAGACCATCTCCTTTTAATAACCTTGAAATCTTTTTGGAATCCAAGCTCACATCCTAGACTTAACATTCACCATATGCTAAATAAAGATTATCCTAACTTTAAGAATTTTATTTACTCTTCGAAGCATTAAAGTTAGTAGTGGATTTTCCAGTCTTCCTGATATATAACTGAATCCTCTCTGTTAAACTAGAAGTTTGTATTTTATATACAGTATATGCATAGAAGGAGATGACTTGGTTCATGACTATCTGTGGAAAAAAAAAGTGTTTTTAAAGATAACAAAAGCTCTTTTATCAAAAGTAATTTTCTCTAGGTGTCCCTATAGAACTCATTCACAATGTCCTTTCAGATGCACAGATACGCAGTGTACATATGTGGGAAATTACAGAAGCAGTCTGACAATAATCCAACACACTGGACACGGGACATCGGGTCTAGTGAATGGCTGGTGTGACCCACTATGACAAGGCGCTTTCTTCCATATACCTAAACAACTCTAAAGTTACATTCATCCTTCCTGACCTTTCTTGTTCAAACCTAAGCTACATTTTCCTTTATGTTTTGGTCACAAGTGTTTTCCAAGTGTTCTGAAAAAACTATTTAAAAAGTTTACTGCAAGCAAAATTTTAACTTAAACTTTTTTACATTTCTTCTGCAAACTGGAAGTAGACAGCCTTGAACATCATTAATTTTTTGTTTCTGGTGAAACATCATAATATTGAAAAGAATGAGTTTGATCATCACAACAGCACTTTTTTTCTCCTTACAAAAAAAAAAAGCAGTTACTCATTTTTCCTTCGGCTTCACCTATCCAGCTCTAATAGGATACATTTGCTACCTTTGGGACTTGTTTACATGTTGAAAAGTGTCATTCTGGAAAAACATACCACTATTGTTATGGTCATGGAAACTCAACTATAAATCTCTACCTAAAATTGTATTTTAAGGGATGCATCATAGTTCACGTACAGTCAACTTACAGGAAAAGGACCTGAGTGTTTTGTAAAATACTGATGGTAAGTATTTGTAACCAAGAGAATAGTTCTGAAGTGTGCAATTACTGTATGTTTTAACATTTTCATAAATAGAAAAAGCATTTAGGAACTTGGGTTTCCATTCCTCATTATCTGAATCAGTTGATTTAAGACATACGAGCTTCCTAGTCTTACTATACTTGGAGACAAAGTATGTTTAAATAATAAACTACAGAAGCATGATTTCTTATTACAACTCCAGAGAACTTACTCAAGCAGGAAATCTTTTTTCTAGTCTTTCCATTACATATGCTTTCCCCTTCTTGATCACAAAACGCTACAGCTGGATCTCTCAGACATAGGCTGCTCAGGTTTGAAAAAATCATAGCCTACTGATTTGTTCTTGAATATTTCTGGAGTTAAAGAAGAATGAGTATCCTTCACATTTGCTGTTTTTTCTTAGGGACCTCATAAGAGTTAAAGAAAGCAACACGAAGATTTTTAAGAAAAAGTAAAATAATTCCACTTTTGATGCAGAGATCAATGAAAAAAGTTAACAACAAAACAAAAAGCTACCTGAAAAGTCCTGCCAATGTTTCATCAGAGTTCTCCAGGATTCTACACACACCCCTAGTACTTCTCTTTTTTCTCTTCATCTTTTCTTTCACTTCTAAAACAATGGATAAAAAAAATCCTCACTTTGTTCACTCCAAGCTTTGGCTCCCATAAGTGAAAGAAAACACAATGTACAAAGACATGTAGCAGCAGACATCATGTTGTCCTCTGTTCGATTCACTGATTCTACCAACACTGTATCACCTACCAACTTACATCACAGTATCATTTATAGTGAACAGTTTTGAGAAAAAGTAATATGACCATAAAACAACCAAAAGCAGCATGTATGTTCCTTTTCCTTGACTGCTAAATGAACTATAAATTTTTATTCAAGCTGCATTAAAGAAGTGTTAACTGTCGTGAAGCATTATGCTGTAGAAATAGTTACTATGTCCTGAATTTTAGCCAAAGCAATCTACCATTCAGTTGTCAATTTGAAGCAATCTCTGTAAGCCAAGGGGGGGAACAACCACAAACTACACCTGTTAAACCTGGAGCCTTTAGGAATGACTGCCAATGTAGAATATACCAATGGAAATTGATGGAGTAGCACCAAGCAAAGTGCGATCTGATTCTACAGATATTTTCTGAAACTCTAAAAGCTGAAATCTGAAGGAGAAGCATACATAAAAAAAATGCCAGTAGATAAGTCACCCTCCAGAAAAGCTCTACACTATGCTTTCATCTCTTATTTCCATCCTGATGTTCAGGCATGGCCCTTTCAGCTTCAAAAAGATCAGACTACAGGTTTTATACCCAGGCAGGTTTAATAGAAGACTAAATGTAAGGTCTGTGCAGCCAGCACCATCACTACTTTAATGATTGCCCTAATGGTGAGCAAGGTTTAGATTAGACGGCCAGTCTGCCCTTAGGAAAACTGGATTCATGGTTCCTTCCTTCTACGCTCCTTCAAGATGTTTTTCAGACCACAGTCTCACAAATGTGAAAAATGCTCTACTCCTGTCAATAAATGCATTTCAAAGTGAGACATGTTTCCATTTTAAACACCCTCTTGTGTTGTCTAAGCACAGACTTATACATGTCTAAGGGTGATACTCTGAACCACATTCCAAATAATCACCCTTTCAAGAAAAAAAAGAAAGGGTTCTTGAAACCTGTTTCAAGATGTACTACAGGGAAGCTATCCACATTCTCCATTTCAAATGACTTCCACACTGAGACAAACTCAAAAAATAGAGGCTTTCAAGTAGAGCAAGCACAATGGAGATGTAAGCTACTTAATGGCAAACACTTAAAAATCCATACTACTTAAGGCTGACCTTAAGTGGGGAACTATTAAGTGTGAATGTATCAAGAGCTCCTGGCATACTGTCAGTGAAGAGGTTAACAGCAGTTCAAGATGTCCTTGTTTGTGTAGATGTCTACAGCAGCCTATGTAAATGACCGGAAGAACCTGAACAGTCCAGATACTCTGTTTCAGGACCTAAGTTTATTATCTACTCACCAATATTATCTAAAGAGCCATTATGACTCCAGCAGTGCCCACCATAAATCAAAACAAGAAGTAATGCCTGAACTCCTCTGACATCCAGTTGACCTGCAAACACTTGAGCTCGCTATTGGGATCCACTCAAAGCCAACTACTAACTGTTCTCTGGTACTGGGCCAATTTACATTTATAACTTCTGTTTAGGACCACCGACAATTGGACATTTCTCTGGGTTCATGCTTACTTTATATCAGTAGCCCATGACCATGCTACCAGTCCATCTTCCATGTCTGTGCCTAGAGGTTGCTAAAGAAAAGCCCCACATCTCACAAGTCCCCACAAGTCTCTTTCCAACAGTTCTCACTCAGCTGATTGCTGAGCTACTTCACTCTGCCTGAGACTATCCTGCCTTGGGTGTTTGACTTAAACACTGTCCCACTTCCAGATGCTAGTCATTTTACTCATGTTCAATTTCATCTCTTGATTTCATCTCCTTGCATAACACCATGGAGTTTAATTAAGATCAACAGTAAATAATATAGAATGTTGCAGTTATTTTACAGAAGGTAAGCTGAAAGAGTTCAAGAAAAACCCATAGAAATTAAAAAGTAGCATGTTTCTTGTTCAGTTGTCTTGTTTTGACAGTACCTCCAGCATTTGCAGGTTTAATTTCTCTTTCAAGCTAGAGGCATAAAGCAAAGTGTCAAAGAAAACCATTTTGTCCAGTCTCAACTAGTCATTTTGAGGTAATTACAGCACTGAATGTTCAGCCTGAAGTTTTCCAGATAATTAGAGGTTTAGGTTAGCTGCCTTTCTTTAGTAAGTATTTCAATTTGTGGTGGTTTTACCCAGCTAAACAGCCGACCTCCACCACAACCGCTCTCTCACTCCCACTCCTCAAAGGAACGGGGAGAAAATACAATGGACAAGGGCTCAAGGGTTGAGATAAGGACAAGAAAGTTACTCACTAATTATCGTCACGGGCAAAACAGACTCGAGGTAGGGAGATTAATATAATTTATAACTAGCATACTAGAGCAGTGAGAAACTAAAAGCAAACTAAAAACACCTTCCCCCCATCCAC
>VXAL01010829.1:372488-450578 GCA_013399475.1 Chauna torquata
CTTGGTGTCTGCAGGGCTGTTCCTCACTCCTCTCTCTCCCAGCTGCTGTTGCGCAGCAGTTTTTTCCTTTTCTTAAATCTGCTCTCCCAGAGGCACAAACAACACTGCTCACTGGCTCAGGTCTGGCCAGCGGCAGGGCCCTTTTGGAGCCGGCTGGAGCTGGCTCTGATCTGACATGGGGCAGCTTCTGGGCTCTGCTCACAGAAGCCACCCCTGTGGCCCTCCCTGCTACCAAACCTTTATCACGTAAACCCAACTCACCTCCATTAAAATAACCCCCCAAACCACACAGAATGACATTCTCTGGGTTAGAGCAAACAGACTTTGTCATATAGCCTAGTACCCCCATAGCTTTCCTTGAGAGCTAGGTAAATAAACTAAATAAGCTATTCTAGGTTAGAAGATGGCAATTATTGCTTTGTATGATAAAGCATAGCATTAAAATATTTGAGACCATAGAAATCAGTCACGTCATTTATTTGTTTTAAAACACCAGCACCAGACACAGTCACAGTTAGCCTTACCAGGTGCATCTACAGGTGCAGCGCACCTACAGAATAGCCAAGGTTAACATTGGTGTGGTATGTGACAGTCCTAGATGCTATCACATTGCTGCCAAACCATAGGCAAGTTGGTTCCACCATGCCAGTCTTTGGTCACAGGCACCAGCACACAGAGAACAGCCACTGAAGAACCTGTGCACATAGGGTGCCCTGAATGGTACCCCAGCACATGACTTCAGACTTGGTTTCAAATGGAGCACCCTACTTATGCACTTGAATGCTTACTGCACGAATGCAGGTACAAGGACCAGGCAACTGCACTCCTGAAGAAAAGCTCTCCAAAAAACTGAATCGTTTAAGTACATGCTCGTTGCACTTGCCAGCAAGGAAAGGTTTTAAATGATTCCAGAGCAAATCGGTGGCAGGAGCAGAACTTGAACTCCTGGTCTCCATCCTGATGATTTTATTTTCTGTGACCTACATATAGCAAAGATCTATGCATGTTACATGTATAGATATAATTAACCATCCCCATAATCAAACTTTACAAGCAATAAAAGCAAAGCAACGGGAAGAACATGTCCAGACCAGAGGAGGACTGAGAATAGCTTTTTTGTTGTTTCCTACAATACTATCCATTCAGCAGAATTCTCCTGCTCAGCCAAAACACTTAGGTTTCAAGTTCTTACAAATAAATGCTTTAAACAACACTGAACATTGAAATAAAGATTCTAGACTACGAACCTTTTGTGCATTTTAAAAAACAACGAGAAATTATTTCAAATATTCAGGACTTAAAATAAGGTGATACAAGTAAACAGACAAACTCATAGACTGCTTCAGATTACTCAAGTGAACTTCTTTTCCTTTGACATTACTTCCATTTAGGTCTAGGTGAAAGTTTTTTTTGCAGACATTTCAAAAATTACATGGCTCACATACAATAAGTACATGTACCCTTGAGTAAGTAGGATCAAGTCAGCAATTTTAGAAGTTCAAATGTATATTGTAAATAAATATGAAAAGCCTGTCACTAAGAGTTGCTAACATTTAACTTGAACAACAAGGAGACCAAAGAGTCTTAACCATTAACTATGATCAAATCTAGACATTAGCCATGGATTAATTCTGAAGTGCTATATCGCTTAAAGTTTTGCACTTTGTCAAAACATGAGCTTGCTTCCAAAGTATCACCGTTGTAACCAGTAGTGGAGGCAAAAAAAAGCAGAACAAGGTTGCTGCTGTACTGCTAAGAGTCTCTTTTTGTCAAATTAAGAGCCCAGTGCTGCACCACTGATTTAATGAATACTTTCATCTCTTAAGTTAATGGCATCATTTCAGCTCTCTGAAGAAACAATAATATATTCTGGATTCACAATCAAGAAATGCATTGTGACTGAAAATTGTATTTCGTATTTCATATATCCCTCTGTATATAATTAAGAACTAGATTCCTTGCACTGTACTTGAGCCATAAGCAATCCTCAGAGTTTTTAAATGAGCTTTAACGATCGCTCCACATGAGGATTTTGAATACTAACACTACCCATAAAAACAGCTCTATAAATATGCAAGCTCCACAGATCTGTTTCTTGTCATAGAATGTTATTGGTGTCATTGTGAGGAGCTACATCGTCCCACGGACTTTAGGAGGTAGGACAGTATCCATTAACAGAAAGCAAACATTTTATCAAGATGAAAATTGCAAGGCTCATCTGTATTTCTTGCCGATATAGCTCTACAGCTAGAGTCCAGCAGCCCTTTCCTTACTGCTTTGTCTTCAGAACATTCACCTAAGCAATGGATATCAGCTACCACTGAGTATCCAAGTATCATTTGGATAGTATTCTAGTCTGTTCATGCTCAAGGACAGCTCTTCGCTTTCCACCTACTTACATATCCCACACGAGAATTGTTCCCTACAGTCCTAATGCCCTGTATTGGCCGGTCATCAGCATCCACAGCTCCTCACCAGTGCAGCTTCAGTAACTGCGCTCCCCCTCCTCTCCAAAAAAAAAACAAAAAAAAAACACAGCAACTTTCACAATAGCATAGGAACATTATCCATGTGATTACTCTTGATTATTCACCAGGCCAGTGTTTATAACATTGTTGCTTTCAGACTACTCTTTACAGAACAGAAACGCAACAACCTCTTTTACTTGCAAGCAGCTCATTTAATTCACAAGGATATTTAAGCCAACTTAGCTCCAGCCTTGGGCCCACTCCCTCTCTCCTCCAAGAGGCGGCCGACACAGTCCAGGGCAGAGCTGCCACCCAGAGGCACCCAAGCAGGCTGCAGAAGCAGCCCAATGGGAACCTCATGAAATTCAGCATGGGCAAATGCACCTGGGAAGGGACAGCAAGATGGGCTGGGCACCAGCCCTACAGAGAAGGTCCTGGGGGCTGCCAGGCTCACCGCCCCTGCTAGGCATGCCCATGTCAAGGGGCTTACTGACCACCTCAGGCTTCCCATGCCTCCCCATGCACACACACACACACACCGGGTCTTTGGGGCTCACCAGCCCAGGCACCCCAGCTTTGGGGCTCCCTTCCTGCTGCACCAGCCCTTCCTCAGAGCGAGGTCCTGCAGCCACCCCAACCCTGTGGGCCAAGTGCCTGCCCTCCCCACATCACAGATACCCGTGAGCTGCGCGACTCAGTTTCAGACCAAAAAAAAATTTCCAGATGAAATTCATGCTGGAGAGAGGACCAGAGACCTCTGTAATCTCAATTTAATTGTCAAAATCAGGTTTATATAGACTTATTTTCAACCTCTTCCAATCTCATGGTGCAAGACAAAGTGGCATGTATAGAGTTTAATAATTGAGGGCTGAAGTTAACTTAAGCTCCTTATGATTTGATTATCAGCTTCTCTAACACACTTCTCCTGTCTTTCCCCCACAAGAGCAAACAACAGAATTGAATAACAAAGATTTTCACTAGCTTGGGACTTTAGATTTTATCACAAAGACCACAACTAACACAGGGAACCTGTCTGATGTAAGACATCCACCAAACACATGCAGTTTTCTAGAACTATTTTTATAAATCATGAGGAAAACAAGTGTGTTGCTTTGAACAATACATACTCGTGCATTTAAGTTATTACAGGACTCACCTGCTAAAGAATAACATACACAAAACAGACAGATATTGAAGTCTTGGTTTAAAAACAAAGTGCCCATTAAAATCCATAGCCATATATTATAAAGAAAGCTTTTCTTGACTAGAAAAGCAGATTGTTGCCTGAAAGCACAATGGAGGCAAAGATGCAATCACATCAATTTAAATTGTGTTCCTTACAAGTTTCGCGCCTCTACTAGATCATTTCACTTTGTCACGTTTTCCTCATTAGCTTTCATACACTAACCATTGAACACATTAAAAATGGCAAAAAAAGATGTGAAGTCTTGGGTCAATTTAAATTGATGGAGGCCTTTGAAGTCAAAGATGAACACCACCACCACCACCACCCCAAAAAAAAGAGCCAGCCCCTTATTTTCAATTTTATCTGCGAAATTCCTAACCATTTTTTACTTTTGGTCAGTGTTGGTATACCCTGTACGCTGAGCAACAGGCTGGACAGCATGACTTGAAGAACCACTGCTGTCACGATGTACTGCACACCTGGGAGGCAGTACTTGGACACAGTACAGTGTAGTGACAGCTAATTTTTTGAAACTTGGTTACCCTGAAACACATCAATACCTGAAACTTTCTCCAAAATGATGCACTCTATCACTGATTTTATAGCTCTCTATACCATGTATTCTTCTTTAGAAAATAGGTTTTCTTCTGAGGGCACTTGCATCCAAACACGAGTCCATTTTTCACATAGTCTAAATTGAAGTGTAGCAAATACAGCACTCCCATAAAAATCAATATTCAGTCACCAAGATGTTTAGCTTTACACTGGGCTGGATGTACACTTTTGCTCAGCTCATATCACAACTCACAAGTTTGCAGAAACATATGTATAGGCCAGCGATTAGTTCAGAACAGACTTAATGAACTCTAGCATACTTAAGAAGAGCAACATTGCTTTGACTAACCTAGTACTTTGAAGTGCTTCAGACAGTACTAGACAGCATTCTTTATTTAGAAGGTGACATTATTAAACATTTGTCTTCACACTTTACATTATACAAAAAAATTAACATCTACATCTTTGAACTCTTTTTATACTTAGCAAGTGCATAGAAGCTCCCTTTTGTGAAGAACTTTCTTTTCTGGAATAAGCAAAGGTGTTTAAATCCCCCAATAATTTATTTTACAGTATCTCAGATACAGAATCCAGTCTCCAAGATCCAGTCCAGAAAACAATGTCTGGCGTTATAATACTTGTTCTTTTTTCCATCTAACAGCAATCTTCAATTTGCTATACTGAAACACAGATAAACTCCAGACTGTTCCTGTTTGCTCAGTAGGGTGTAAAGTCTCCAGCAGCAGGGAAAATGGAAGCAGCAGCTTAACTAGCATTCAAAGTGGTGACAACAAGACTTTCTGGGTAATTAAACTGATGTCAGCCTCCTCTATACTCAGAATTACTAGCGTTTCCTGCAGGGGTGAGGGTGCAACTTCACAGACAAATTAATGGGATTTACAAAAATCTGTATTACATAATATATTGTTTCCTGCAAAGAAGTAGATAGCAAGATGCTACAGATTTATGAAGGTTTCTGTCTAGAAACCAGTTAAGACTTTCCTCCCACTCTAGTTTGTTAAATGATCTCTTTCCTCTTTAACTAGAATCGGTCTCTTAACTCATAGCCTAAAAGAGTACACAGTCTGCTTATACAAATTTGTCCCGACTGTCCACTTCCCTCCCTCTTCTTTTCCTTTTATTTAACCCTGCTAGGTATTAACAAAGAGCTATCATATGCCTGCACATGCTCAATTTTGCTAGGATAAGCAAAAGCCAAAATCTCTGTGTCCCTCAGCTTCAAAGGTGGGGGATGAAAAAACAGCCATGGCTTTGTCATTTCAACTGTACACACATTATCACGAAGACTTCATCTTTTGTGCTAGCATTAATACTTCAGCCTCTCCTGCCACATTTCTCACCTGACACGTCTTCGGATCAGCCACCTTTTCCACAAAGTCTACGACATTAGGAGTACATAACTTTCCTATGATTTACCAATGCAGCAAGGTGACAAACCACATTTCACAGCAAAAAGCTTCTTTATTACTCCTAACAGAACAACCCTGCACTCTGCATTGTCAAATTTCACCTGGATCTACTAATATTGGCCTTTTTCTAAATTCCAGTGTTCTGTAAAACAGCAGCTGGTCTGGAGACCAACAGCTTTGTATCAGCAGTACATGTCCTCATACTACCCCATTTTTTGGGTCAGGTCATTTGTAAAGACAGGCAAGCCCCAAAACCAGCAGACAAGGATTGTGTGGCAGAACAGAGACCGTTTTCAGGCCTCTCTAGACTTCCTGAGCATATCTCCATGCTAGCTTTCAGACTGTCCGGAAGATCTGTCATATTTGTTTAATGCTTCAGTCTAATTCCTAACATTTCCTAATGCTACTAATTTTTAATAAGCAATCCAAGAATGAAGTCTTTTTGTTTTTGTGGCTTGTCGAAAACCCCAGGGCAAAATCTATTATCCCAAATGGATCTTTCACAGTAATGCTAAATTGGGCATCCCAAATTTGTACTACATTAAATTAGCTCAATTTGATAAGCATTTTTGATCAGCAAGCCTTAAAGTGTTGGAAGAGGAGAAACATCGAGATATTCAACATAAGTTTAACCCTGTATGCTTCATATTTGAAGAACAATAAATGAATGGGATTTCTCCTGCGAGAGTTACTACTCTCATGCAAGAGAGCATATCACTAACAGGAACGATGGGAAGGTGGAAGCTGATCCAGACCAAACTACAAATAGTCCTGCTCTGGAATACTGGGGATGAGCTGATTGCCAGCACGAAGCCCTGAAGTTAATATTTCCCACCTCTAACTTTGTTTGTCATCTGGGAGCACTGGAAGTTGAACATAAACATGAAATTTAGGTGTCCTTAGCGTAGTAGTCACCACATTACTTACTAGACTTACCCAGACATATATATTTATATAAAGTCAAGAGCAAAGTATATGTTATCCAATATATTTCTGACCAGACTCAAAATGCTACATACTTTACCCTATACAATAAAAATAGGAAAACTGACCAGGGTTTAGATTAGTCAACCTCAAGGCCCCCTCCCAGCCTAAAACAAATATGAGTTATCATCAAGGATTAAGCAAAACTCTTTTAGCAGCTTACCTGCAAAAAGGTGGATTCCAAAGCAACTTAGAACCCTGATTTCAGCTGCACTCTTTTACACCAATTGCTTTTTTTTTAAAAAAAAAAAAAAAAGAGAAGCACACACAAAAACACAAGACTAGACAATCCTTGCTGTGCAAAGCGCATGCTGTCCCAAGTTACATAGCAAGTTTGTGCATTCTGTCTTGAGCCTCTCACAACCAGTAGCCCTAACTCCAAAATGTTATTTCTTTCTACAGCTTTTTAAGGTGACCCAGTGTTCCAGAAGGGGATTTTGAATGCAGAGAGATGCTACCCTTCTGAACTCTGTAGAGGTCACACCTGCCAATGCTGCTGTTTCAGAATCGGATCCACCTGTTAGGAGCCATATTTTACTATTCTCCTGCTGTGGTACAGTTAGCCAAACAAGGAGCATGCAGTTAAGTCAGAGTTTGCTTCAAATCCTTTCTGAAATTCACAGCTTGAACCAACTGATATCAGTCTTGAAGAACCTTTCAGTCTGTACTTTGGAAACAACAGATGCACAGGATGTTATGGCTGGCTTGAATTAGGGAAGAATCATGATGCCAGACATTATGACTGGCTCCCCTAGATAAATCAGATGTCTCCAAGAGGTCCTTCTTCACAGTGACCCTCGGGGTTGGAGTAAAATGTGGTATCTCTAGATGAAGAGGGAGTTTGAGCAACATGTTTTAAATCCACATACACAAAAAGCCTGCAGTCCCGTGTCTCACACACAGACATCCACAGACTCACCCCCTCCTGTACCTTTTCTGAATAAAACAATTGGCATTTTTCCTCTACATTTTGCTGAAGTTACTAATATTCTCCATACTTTCATCTTTGTGGAATGATGCATTCTTCCCTGATGTTCCTTATGCGTCAGAGAAGAGCAAGCGTTTACTACTTAACTGTGAACATACAGGTAGACCAAGAACATCACAATTCATCTAATAGATAACTTGGCTATGTCTATTTCACACACTTTGAAAACAGCCCTACTTGCAGTCAGTATAAAAACACTTGTAATAAACAGCACTGCTGTACCAGAGAGTCATGCAACCCAACTGGTTCCTTTCACTAGCATCAGAAGTTATACTCAGTAAAATAAGCTTCTTCTACAATTATTCAGTGATGGTAGCATTCCGAACTCATATCCACTTTCCACCCCAAATATGTATGTACAGAAGTGTATCTCAAAGATCAACATTTATTTACAGCACACTGAAACACAGGAGGGGTTTTGCTGTTTTTATGGTGACACTTCTCTCTATCACTTCTAGAAGTAGCAAGAAAATTTTCCAAGCCTTTGGCTTGCTTTCATTGACAAGAAGGCTACCGAGCCCAAGAGCTGGGGGTTGCTCAAAAGCAGCCAAGAGCTCAGGGATGGGCAGCTATTAAAGCTAAATCCTGAGGACAGCTGTGTCAGCCAACACACAACCCAGGATTGCCAGTGTTCATTATAGTGTTCCCACAGTAGAAGAGAGCTTAAATGCTCATTAAACCTGGAACTCCTCCAGACGTTAAAGCAGTATGCTGACTTTCCTCGCCTTTCAGATAGGCCAGCATCATACTACCCTGTGTTTTTTGTTTTTTTTTTTATGATCACATCACCACCTACACTGAAAAGACCCACATCTAAGCCACTTCTTTAATTCTTCAAAAGTAATGAAATTTGCTATGCTGTTACTAGTTATGGCTAGTCACACAAATATATGGGACATGTTATAAAAATCAAGCAATCGTTATGATAGCACGGCTTGATCATTTAAACACAGATGTTCTCAGATGACAGTTCTTCATACTGACTGATCTTAGATACTAGTTCACAATGATTTCCAGCAGCTAAATTGCAGGGGAAGACAGCTTAAATTCATTCAGTACTTTCCTAATATTTCTTAGCCGCATAAGCAATTGCGGTTTTACCCTAGCCACCCAGTGCGATAGCAAACGAAAGGAGAGCGCAGTCAGATTCATCAATCTGCTCCTGCCGCACCACACCAACATAGGTCTGTATGAGCCTAGCTAGAAGGATATTTTTGTCTCTAACAGCCAAACTGCCCTGTAAAGAACTGGAATAAAAAGCACAAGTATATTTGTTGTGGTTGACTTGTATTGCTCAACAAGATTTCAGGGACATAGATGCATTTGAATGAACTACTGTGTAATGAAACTAGATGACTTTTCAATTCATTGAGCAGAGCGTTTGTAGCTCACATTTGGAATGAAGCAAAGTAGAAATTACCATTACACGAAAGAATTTCATCTGTCAGAGTCTAAGAAATCACTTAAGTTGTATTTTAAATAAAAAAAAGTTTAAAGCTTTAGTCACCTGTCCATATCATTCTAAACAGCAGCATAATTTTTGATATGTTTTTGGAGCTGCAAGAAATATGGAAGGAATACAAGCAGCATATTCACAAACCAAACAGAACAAGACAGAAAGAAACCATAGATTATTTGCATTTTTGCATTCAGCCAAGTATTTTTTTTTAATCTTGCAAATAAAATTAGCAGTCTCGAGTAGTCTTGTCTGAAGAACAGCCGTTCTTACTGTAAGAACCATTCTTATTGTAAGAACAACCATCTCCCCTACTTTTTGCAGTTTGGGTATCCCTCAAGAGTTTTTTTTCTTTGGTGTGAGGCTTTTTTTTTTTAAACATATTTTCACAAGTAACATTGCTTCTCAGCACAAAACATTTTTGTTTAGCAAGGCAGAGAGACAAAGTGTTTGTGAGGGGTAATCCGTACTTACGTAGTCTTAAACTGCACCAAATGCTCTTTTCAGACCTCAGACTGATGCTTCCAATAATTACCAATGAAATTCCTTTTTAGTGTCATTCCTTATATGGCCCTGAAAGCAATAACAACCATAAAGCTGCAAAAGGCAAAAATTAACAGCACCAAAAACTAATTAAAAGAATTAAATATTGGAAACTGTAAGCAAATGAACACTGATCTAAACCAGGAGTTCTGGGTATTTCTAAGGAGCATGATAACAGAAGAACAGCATATAGCCAATTAGGCTGCTAAAGGCACTCCAAATTTTCTTCTATTTATTCCAAAAAAAAGTGTGGGTTTGTGAAAGGAAGTTAGTTCCAGCACTTATTCCCTTTCACAGCTGGTACTCCTGTTCTACACATTCTCTTCGAATTGCTTCCCTCAAGGACTCCACTCATAAAAATATCACAGAGCAACAGAAGCCCACTTCCTAAGCAGAAAAATTATGGGCAGCAAACCTAATTCATCTTTTCATCATGTAATAATTTATACACCCATCAAGTTATTTTAGTCAAAGTCACTAGGAATCGTGGCTGCAGGCTACTTATTTGGAGGAAAAAGCTGTATTTGCTAAAAGAAACCTATTCACAATTCTCTAAGAAAATCTTTCACAGCTATTTGTTGAACCTACAGCATGTACTACCCCATCAATGAGTTCTATGTTTAATTACCATCTCAGTCAGATTCATTTATGTACCTTTTGTAGTTCATTTAGTTTTCATATACCTTGCAGCTCAAGAGTCAATACTAAGTAGAGCCAAGAAAAAAAAAATTGTAGTTTAGTCAGTCATCAGCTGTTAAGCCTATGAAAGCTATCAGAAAGGGCATACAGATAAGATCATCAGTATGTTTTTCCAAGCAACTGAAGTAGCTGAAAGACAACCAAAACAAACTCATTACACAAATTTAGTCATTGCCTTTGCCTCACATTGTTGAGCTTTCTCTAAAAAGGCAGGCAGAAAAAGAAAAGAAGAAGAAAGAAAAGGACTTTCCTCTTTTAAACGTTGGTGGTTTCCCGGGAAACATAACATTAACCCTACTTGAGCCACATGATTCATCAAACGCAGGATGTCTGGGCCACACCTAACGCCAAGTTACTCCTAGCACTCGTGAGGACCATGTTCCTGTGTGGTGCCTCTGTCCACGACCCCTCTTCCGGCTCCTGCTTCTCCAGGACACGCTTCCACATATACAGCTCTATCCACTGCTTACTAATCAGAGCCTCTGTGCCTTTTCTCTGTCACCTAGAAAACCATTTAATCACATGCCATAGCCTCTCCTCTGTTCATCTGAGCTCCACAGGTTTATGTTATTGACTGAAGGCCTCTATTGATTTAGCAATTACTAAACAAAAGAGCATTGAACCACTCCCTCGTTTAGCCTGGAGGGAAAGACAACCACAGCTGTAGTCAGTTTACAAGTGAAACAACTTTGTGAGTTTAGAAATCAAGATGGTGGGAAGCAGAAAAAGATGGGGCTAATCTGGGACATCGGTATTTTTTTGACATGTTAAACAGTGATTGTAAGAGAAAGACAGGAAGCAGGATGCTTAGACTGCAGAAAACTCAAGAAAGTAAAGTAATATGTTGGCAATAGAACCAAATTATGGTCTAGAAAAAATATTTTGATTATGGCAGCTTTCCTACAGAACATTTTTCTTCTGGCAAAAGTGCATGTAAGCCTGCATGAGCGTACATGGCTACTTACAGGGCAGAATAGTGTGGTTATTGGCAGAGTGGATACTTGTCACAGAGACAGGTACATGGTAAAAATAATAGCACCAGGCAGGGAGAAGTCTGCAGCAAAACTACACAAACAGCAACATGCGTGACAGAAGTACGCAGAGTTTTGCTCATCTTTCACTGTAAAAGTAAGCATTAGCCTCTTAGTGGGCAATTAAATCCCAGTTCCTTCAGATCCTCACCTTTTAGTGCACCCCGTCAGACAAGTGAGGGGGCTGAGAGAAAACTATATCAATAATCTATTTTCAGCTACTTATCAGTGAGTAGTAGCCTATCACATCTCTCTGCTGTGACTGATGACTGTCTTCCAATATCATAAACCCCATGGCCACAAAAAGACTGGGTGAAACGGCATACATATATTAATATAGAAATGTGTAATTTAATTAATGCAATTTCTTTTTTGCATCAGTTGCAACACCCATTTTATATTTCTTACCAGCAATAAACAACAAAATTAACTTACTTGCAAGACTGATCCAGCATTCCACTGTCTTTCCCTTCCTCCTACACACACACACATTTGAAGTCAACTGAAAACATGCTGCACTGAAGACTCTTTTTGCAATTGAAATGTGACTGCATATTCACAACAGGCATGCATACCGACAAAATATTCAAAGATGGAAGGATCATATTCATCTCTCTAACAGGAACTAAACTACACTGTGATTTATGTAGCTCATCTAGTTTAAAATATTCATACTAACTCTCCACAGGCAGTTAGAATCTGGAAACGTTTACAGAAATATTTTTCTAAGAACTCATTCTAAAAATATGAAAAGATGAAGAGGGAAGAACCAAGAAATAATATATTGTTTACCAGCTATTCCATCACATGCATTTACAACTGCAATGGCCATGCAAGATGTGACCATTCTTTTTATCCTTTAATCCCTTCAGTTTTATTAGCCCTCTCTCCTTCAGTGTTTCAGTGTTCCTGAAAGCAATGCTTGACCTCCACAAGGAAAATCTTAATGGTGCTTCTACAGAGCTGGATTTTTGTGCAAACTGTTCCGCTAATCTTACCTTTCTGCCACTTAGGAAACAGTATAACGGAAATACTTAGCATCACAGATTCTACTTTTTGGCAACTCTTTTCAAATACTGAGTTCTTTTTAATGATTTCTTTTAATAATGACCATATGCAACATAGATGCACATAGGTATATATAGCAGACAAATAAGTTGTGAACCTATTTTTGAGTAAATAGGTTTTTAATCATCATATTTATTTTATAACTTGCAAGAATATTTTAGTTCAAATAAGTGCTGAAAACACCATAAAAATTTTTACAGCATGGAGGAAAATCCCAACAAAAAAGTACCAATGCCATCCAGAATAGCTGTAATCATTTTGTAGTATATACATGTTGCATATAAAATTGTGCTGCAGGCTTACTACTTATTTAGGTCAAGAATTAGTATTCTATGCTCATTATAATATTGCATACGGTGCCAGTATTAAAAGTCCTTACACTACACATGCTTTCTATGATAAATTACATAAATATTTGTTTTACATAGCTATACGTTATAAAATAGTAGACAGTGCAATAACAGGTCATTTTCTTATTTTTAAGAACCTTCAGGTAGGTAGTATTTCTGGTCAAGTTTTACTTTTCAACAGTCCATTTGGAAAGAAAAGAATAACATAGACTCTTCCTTGGTTACTTTTTTTTTTCTTGCTAAATCCTTCCAAAGCATAAACTTCAAGAGAACAGTGACAACTCATTTTATACTCCATTCCTTATCTGTTGAGTGCATTCATTAATATTTCATCCAAAGTTGCCTTTTCTGCATAGCAACTACATCCTCCAAAAGATACCTTGCAATATTTCCACTGCCAGAAATTTAAGACAGATGATTTATTTCATATCCCTTTTTTAAGAAGAAAAACCTATGTCGGCACTTTTTTTTTTTATTTTTACTGGAGGATGTTTGCCTACTATTCCAAATTCAATTACCTTTGCTTGATATGGAACAGTCTTTTATATTACTTTATTTTGCAGTTTCAAGTTTTCTTCCTGCTGATTTTTGCTTTGCTTGCTAATTTAAGTCTACCTGCCATCTTTTGATGATGTGTCAGCAGGTCTCATCATGGGAGAAACAAACAACAACCAAGAAGTAAAAAGCAGCTTCAGTTCACACTTTGAATCAAATTAAGGTGCAGACATATTCCTGCCAAGATTAAACCCTTCTAGTAGCACATGAAGCAGAAGTGACTTGTCCCTCACTTTACGTGCCACCTGTAGCTGACTCTAGATCTTCCCCCACCCCCTTCAGCTGATCTGGGAGAAAACAAGCCATAAAGACAAGACATATTTCCTCCATAATTTTAGAAAATATGCTTTCCTGGAGCCACATGAATGAACGTTTGCATCATTAAACATACATATATCCTGCATTTTGGCCTGGCTGGTGCTTGGCACCTACAGGTTTCACGGCTTTGAGCAAGAACCATCAGCACTTCGTGTTCCTCCCAGCAGCACAGCTGCCTCTCACTTGGCAGCTACTCACCACATGTTTAACTGCGCACCCTTTGGGCAGCGCAGCTTCCAGCACCCTTTCTCCAAAGTTTGTACTCTCACAGCCACATGTGTTCCTGCTTCAGTTTTAATTCTGGCCCCCTCCAGCCCTTCAGCAGCACTAGCAGTTGTGCATGTTTACATATCTACAATCATCTGCTCAGGAAACTGAAATAAACAAATTACTATTATCCTGAGAGTAAGTGTACGAAAATGACCAGTGTGAACAATCACCCATTTGTGACATGGGTGTTTTTCACACTGTCTAAAAACAACACAACACTGACTCCATGTATGCAGCAAACCTAAGAATTTCAGCCCCCAAGCAATTCACACTGTTTGCAGTGATATTTAGACCTGCCCTCAAAAATCCCAAGTGTACTCTTGCTCTCCATCACCACCTATGATCTCAAGCTCCCCTCTCTCTGCTAGTCAGAGGGTACACTGACAGAAGACTTCTATAGGATTATAAATCCTTCTCGACAATTGACATTTCTGCTGCATACATTTTGTCACAGTTGTCACAGCTGCAGTTCTTTCTTCTTTCTCATTTCCCAAACTGCCCTCTTTCTACTCACAGGTCTCACTTTGCTTGGTAACAAAGACTTAGGAATACAGGTTAGGTAAACTCTCCTGTGCGAGATTTCAGCTGACCTGGAAGTGCTGTTGCACAGTGATGTCCATCCCTTCTTCAGAAGAAAGTGTTCAGCTCTGAAGAAAACATGGTATTTATATGAATTCCTCCGAGACACGACATGCTGCCAACTCTTTGCCGCGCCAATGGAAACACGGAGATGCACTTTTTAAAAGTCTGAAAAACAGAAAGAGGCACTGTCATTCAGTCACTACCTTGCTAACAGAAAACACAACTTTCACAGATGCCATGGTCCACTAAGTATATGCCTCCCCCTACTATTGCATTGGGAGAGTTTAACAAAGGGTGAAGTTTTTCCTTCCAAAGGCTGATGGAGAAAAAAAACTCAAAAAATAAAATAAAATAAAATAAACCAAGAAGAATTTATTAAGAAATGGGTCAAGAAACAGAACAATGTGATGGTAAAAGACCATTACAAAGGATGTATGAGCAAATTAGCAGACCTGCTCCTGGGTAAATAAGAAGAATAGAAAGTTGCAGCTGATGTTTCTGTGTAATAAAATGCAGAGTTCAGATCACAGCTTAAATTCTAAGAGCAAGAACTATAAGAGCTTTGCTATCCTATAAAGAAATGGAAATAACAGGCCTTATGGTGAGGCACGGTGAGGCAAAACCTTTGAAAGATTTTCACTCAACCCATATCTGCAGAACTGTTTGTAGATCTTAGGTGTTTAATTTTCTTTTACATCCCAGCACTTTCACGAATCTAGGCTTTTCTAAGTTCTCCTGTCCAAGCAGGTAATTTTGGACAAAGGCTGCACAGAGAAGCCAACCAGAGGAACAGAACCATCCAAGCCCTGGACATTCAGATAGCAACAGAATTTTCTCCATGGATGCAGTCACATCTGCAGCCTTGTACTGCTTTTCTTTTTCCAAAGCTCCATGCTCTCTGCTACCTGTTCCCCTCTCATTTCCCTTTTATCTCCAACCCTTCCCTCCAAACTTGTAACATTAATCTGCCAGTCCTCAGCTGTTCAGTAAAATTTATGTGCTGCCACCCAAGTGATTGTGGGCACAGCAGTTAGCAACTAAATCAGATCCTGTGACTTTCAACAGAAAATTTATAAGGGTGATTATAAGTCATTTCTCCAGGAGAGTCTTTCCATTCATGATAGGTGGGCTCAAGACCCTTTTTTTTTTTTCTTCTTTTTTTTTTAATGTATATGTACACAACTGGGACAAGGGCTGCATAGCAATGACTTGGATCAGAGTACAGTAACTCCTCACACAGAAAAAGTAACTGTTTTAAAGAAAATATTACAGTCCAAAGAAATTCCCTACCACATGGTTAGCACTTCCTTCTTCGGGGTTTGGCACGGAATAGAGGAAATTTGTGACCAAGTATTTTATAAAAGGCTTCTGTAAATTGTTCACTGGAGGCAGAAATATCATACTTTGAATTCAATACTTGACAAACCCAATTCAAAAATCTTGATGAGTAGGAAGATATAGTATGAGGATCAGTGATTGTTCGCATTAATTAATCTGACCACTAGCATTCTGGTGAGGGTTTTCCTAAATTTCTGAGGGAGCTAGCCACACTGCAGAGATGAACTCATCAGCCACAACTGGTTCAGTGTACGTCTGTGTCATTATTCAGGTTACTATATCTCTGTCCCACATTTTTTGCCAATGCTTACAAAGCATATTCAGAAGCAGTAGCAAGGTACTTGGAGATGAAAACGGATCATGAAGCACTGAAGGGTTTCCAAAGAGGTTCTACTGCCTTTCTAATACCAGGTTTCACCTTCTTTTTGATTACTCCTTGTGTAAAGCCAAATTAACAAAGAAAAAAAATGGTATGTACTGAGAGTCAGTTAATGTATTCTGAGATATATAAGATGTCACTACCATTTAGAGGAACAGTACAACTTAGGTCTAGGTGGACTTAGTAATAACTAGCTTATGGGTGACTAAGTATGTTCTAGCTCATCAGATCATAGACATAGTTCCATTTTTCTGATGGTTGTTGAAGGTGACAGGTAAAATGACTTTTGGCAGTTGCACTCAGTTCCCCAGAGAATGAGAGTCAAATTCAGAATACACGCAACAAAAGAATATTGTATAAATGTGCTACTGAGTTTGGCAGGTTGAAACAGTCTCAGTGAGATAGCAAGGACAGACTGAAACAAGTCAGGTCCCATAAAGGTGCCCGCAGTGTTTGAGGATTGTATCATTCAAGTGGCAGAAGTGATGGAAAATTAACATACTGCTTTCTTATAATAAAAATAGTTCCGTTAATTTGATTTTGGCCATCATGCTTCTTTTTTGTTTTGTTTTTTGTTTGTTTTGTTTCTAAGCTAATAACAGCTTGGGTAAAGACCCTGCTGTAATACGAATTCATACGTGTAGGGTAAAGACGGCGTACCTGCATTGCCCTGTGATAACAGGCCTTGTGCTTGAATTTGCTAGACCTCAGGACTGAGGCTTGTCTGGCTTGGTCTGTCTGACCTTTCCTTAACCTGCCTGCAACTTCCTTTTACTTTGTTTATCTCTAACAGTATTTTTTTATTTTTTCTAATTGACCAGGTTCTACAGCTAATTTGTTTTACTCGTCTCCTATAGTACAATCATAATTTATATAAATAGCAGTAACAAGCAGGTGTTCTATATAGAATGAGATATTTGTGGCTAACATGACAATACAGGATAGAGCAATACAGGCTTAGTATAAAAGCAGAGGCCTTGACAAGCGGAGAAACAGGATGCAGCACAGAAGATTATGGGCCTGAAAATATAAGGTGGGATGGGGCACAGGCCTAGAACTGGATACCCCACAGCTATAAACAACTCACCAGTGGTCACTAAAGGAAATGTGGAGCTGGAATGGGACAAAAGTGGTTTTATGTGCAAGAAAGAACAAAGATATAGCATCCAACACATGTGAAAGCACCAGATTTAGACATAAAGTGGAGCTGCAGACCAATAAGGAATGAAAAACAATGAAAAAAGAGTAAAGGCATAAAACCGTGGTAGCACACTTACAAAAATGGCGCCCACACAGATCCTTGAGTGATGGAGAAGAAACTAACAACGTGAACATAACGTTCTTCCCGGCAAAGAGTCCGTACGCTGACAAACCACTGCAACACCCTCACCACCACCACAATGAAACCACTGACCTTATGTCCCAGAGAAGCAGAGGAAAGGTAAGCACAGTTGCTGACCCTTTCCCTGATAAGAAGTGTGCAAATAACAATTTTAACTGTATTTTCATTACTATTGAACTTTTTTTGCATGGATTTATTCTTTTGCTTTCTGTAATAATTACATGTGGACTATTAATGGTTCTTGGATTAGACTAGTAAGATTTCAATTATAGTAGCAATAAATTCTCGGCATTTTTTGTTTTTGCTCATAAACAAGATTTTGAGTGTAGCAATGGTTAGTAGTTCTGACTACACAGAAGTTCATAAAAATGAAACTTTGGATTTGCTAAGGAAAGGTCATCTTCTGCAGAGTAGTTTTATTTTTGTATATAATTTAATTATTCAGCAATAATTAATAAAAAAGGGAAAGGGATTATTCAAATATTTTGCTTACTATCCCAAATACGTCTGCAATGTTGTTGTCTACAAATGGGACTATCTCTAATTTTGGAAACACTGTATTCCATTCTCCTTCATTTTATTTTTAAATGAATTAATAAGAACATAAGATTAGAAAGGTCCTCAGAGGCCAAAATATCTGTCGCTAGTATGTCAGAAAACCTACTACTATTGCTAATACAACTATCTAATTGTTCCAGAAAAAAAACAAAAACAAATTTTTCCTAAAAATATTTATGCTCTATTTGTTCTTATTTGTTCCTGTGCCAACATTATTCATTACCTAAAAGTGATCTTCACTGTCCATAATGTTTATCATTCTAAAATATTCAGTCATCATACTCCTCAGTCTTTATTTTGCCAGTCTGAGAAGCTTTTTGTTATTGTCCTACGGTGACAAACTCTTATTTTCCTTTAATACCATTAACCCTTCTTTTCTCTCATGTTCAGATAAACTTAATCTGCCTACTGCTTTCCCATGTGGCCCCATTTCAAATGCTTCACTGAAATCTACACAAATTAGACATTTTCAGTTTCTTTTGACTGGCCAATCATCCCTCCAGTCAAAGAAAAATATCAGCTCAGATGTCACTATAAAAAAAAATTCAAGGTTGGATTGTTATGTTTTCTAGCCTGTTTTCCAGCTTCTATTAATTCAAACGAATTAACTTCCTGCAGCTGAAGATCATGTATCCCACTGACCTCAAAGCAAACAATTTCAAAGGACAATATTAGACTTGTCTTCCTATATTGTTACATGCTGAACATAAAATGATCACAGTTTATATGTCGAGATCTGTAATTGAAGATCTACAGGATTCTCTACCAAATCTCTAACGTGTTCGATTCTATGTACAGCTTTTCAACATCAGGGGGTTGAAACACATAAAAGACAAGAAGATATAAGCTGAGCAGTTACTTAATGGCTATTCCCGTTAACAACGCCTGCACTGGAGAAGGGTCTGTCTGTAGATATAGTTGCCATTTCAGCATTATGGCACCTTTCTCATCTTACCTTTTATCAGTGTAACTTACATCAGTACTGTATACGTTGAAAAATTCAGGTGAAGAAACTGAGTATTTTCCCAAGCACTTAGATGATTTTCCAAGCACTCAAGAGTTTCTTGCACAACTGCTTTGCTTTCTTGGTTTCCATTCAACTATTCTCTCCATGACCTGGGAAAGTTGAGAAGTACTGAATGCCTGTCTATACCTATAAAATAAAAGCAAACCAAACCATTCCCATTAATCTTCTAAACTGTTAAATGACTAGACCAGTCCTGGCACTAAATAGCAATCTTCAAAATGATTCCTGGCCCGGGAATAGTTCAGGTGTCAGCACTGGGCAGGGACCATTATGAGATGTGCAGTTTTCCAGTAGTTGGTAGCCTCCTGTTTCGAAGGGTAGGTTTAAAAGTAACAGCACAGGCTATCCCATGCCAATTAGTTGGTTTCAGTGCTTGGAAACACTCCTGGGCATGTTTAACTTCCTAGGGTACAGCCTATGCATATAGCTACTGAAGAAATCTTATAGTGCAAATTATAAAACAGATGTAAACAGATTCCTGTAACCCTTAATATGTACAAAACAAAAATGACTTTGTAATTACTTATCTCTTTTTTTCCCCATCCCAGAGATGGGGAAGACTGCACGAGGAGGAATTATTTTGCATCGTATGTTTTCTAGCTAGAAAACATAACCCTAAATGCTTTTCTCATCTACAGATGTGATCCAGCAAACTTTTCCACAGAAAGATGACCTTGCATTTTGTAAACAGCATGTTTCTTTTCCCATTTTTAATTAAGAGGAAGCCTGCTTAACTAAACATATTCCAGAGCCCAGACACTAAGAGACCTTAATGGTCCTGACCAATTTTTTTGTTGGGCCTATTCCCACTCCACAGACCCAGAAGCCCCACTTCAGCCCAGCTGCAGTGGTCAGGCCCTGCCCAGGCTACATCACAGCAGCACCAGTCCGCAGCTCAGCCACAGCCCTGCCCTGCCTGCGCGTGCACCCCATGGATCCAGACCCTGACCAAGGACTGACTTCCCAGCTTGACCTCAGACCTGCCTCATCTCCACAGACTTGCCGGGCGGTCTCGACTGCTGCTTGAACATGGCCAAGGTCTCCAGGCACAGCACGCCATGACCAGGGCAAGGTGCCAGCCCTTCTGTGGCCATATTGTGCTCAGCTCCCCACTCCTGACAATGTGCATCGGCAACGTATCTCTTGATAAAGGATAGATTTCACTTTTTTTGCAATATTTCTTTTGAAGTTTTATGATATGCATACTAGCCCTATTCGGTATACAAAGTCAAGGTGGCTAAATCAGACACATCAATCAGTTGCACTGAAGTGCAAATCATCAGCCTAGAAAAGCGTTGCCAATGGAGTTCCTGATGGATTGGCTTAGGGAACGATCTTACTTAATATTTCCACTAATAGCCTTGGCTCAAAGAGTAGAAAAGAACTGAAGTTTGCTAATGACACACAGTTGACAGGAATGCAAATGAAAGCAAGAATATGCTGGGTAAAAATAATAGAGATGACCTGGAAAACTGAAATAATATAAAATGAATGAGATCTAACACTATCTAATGCAAGCACAGGAACATAGCAACTTCTGACAGGGACTTCCACTTAAAGCATAAATGTCATCACTTTAAAATGACAAAGAAGAGACCTCAGTGGACTCATTCAGTGTCTTGTGACTGTGCACTAACTCTGTGAAGTGACTTTGCAGAAGAAAAATGTGAACTGAGGCAGAGCAGATGAAATATTACCAGTAAAGATGAAAACTAACTGCAGTCCTATTGTTCAAGGAGTTTGTGGGACCTCATCCAATATACTGAGCTGTTCTTGTTCCTCCACAATGAAGAACATAATGGGAGAAAGAAAAGGGACCAGAGGAATGCAAAGTCTGTTTTATTAAGGAATATTGCAACAACTTACTTTATTTAGCCCAGTAAAATGATGGCTGAGGCTGACTACTGTTTGTTTTTTCACAAACACAGAAGGAACATATAAACAACAAGAAGAGGAGGAGTTTTTTAAACACAAGTTTGGTCCAACACAGGTGTGTATAAACAGAAAGGTTTCCAAAGAAAAAAATCTGGAAATTCACTGCATTACAATCACAGGAGGAAAACTAATCTGTTCCAGACAGAACTCAACCAGCTGATAATAGGGATCTATAATGCAATTGTCTGTGCTAGTGGGGAAATAGATTCAGTGACTCAGAAGGTGCCTGGGCTATGTACTAATGCCTCCAGCCCAGGGTTCCTGGCCCCATTCCTTCCCTCTTGCTGCAAGAAATGGAACTAGGAGCAAGACCAAGCTTAACTCACGGGAAAGCACGACAATTGTAATAGCTTTTCTCAGGATGCAAGAGGCATACAGTTGGAAGTATGTAACTTTACAGGAATATATACACCTGTAAGGTGCAAATGTTAGGGCACCTACTGGCCCCTAGTTAAAGTTCACAGGTTAGCATCAATAAAGCAGAGTTAACTTTCCCTCTGAACTGAACTGGAGACACATGCAGGTCAGCCAATGACACCATGTGTTGTGTGAACATCCACATTGCCAGATGGAAGTACAAGCCAGGTCTGCACTAGCAAGCAAAGCAGTCCAACAGGAAGAAATCCATCAGCCAAAATAGTTGGTGCTGAAGACCCAACATCCACACCAAAAATATTTCAGGGGGGTTTCCGTTTGTGCTAACTGTATTTCAACTCTGTTTTGATCAGAGTGCATTAGATGCATTCCTGGAACACATTTTCCGGTTAGCTTCATCTGAAATCAGTCCAGTTCACGCTCTGGGAAACTGCTCCATTATAAAAACCAAAGGGCAGTAAGAGAAGACAATCAAGAAACTTGCTTCAAAAACTCATTCTGGATCTGAGCTAAAACGCTAATACAATACTTTCATACCCATTGGCATTCTGAAACCAGTATGAGACTACTGTCATTACAGGACTGCCGGCCCTTAAGCTGCACACAGTCTGAGATGGACAAAAATTACCTTTCCATAGACCTGGCTACCCTCCCTGAAGTTGCTCTACAACAACAATGATTTCAGCAGATACCCCCAACCCTCTTTTTGCTGTGAGGAAAACATTCCCCCTCACTGATGTCGTCAGAGCACTATTCAGTCTAATCAAAGCCACAGGTGAAACACATCCTCTATTAATCCTCTATTAACAGGCATCACTGTGTCTTATTTCAGAATAGCAAAGTTAGACTCTCTTCTATCCAGCCCTATGCTTGTTAAATACAGGCTTAAGAAAGGAAGTTTCAAGGCTACATTGAATTCACTTGTGTTTTCTGGTGTAGTTTTTTGTTTTGTTTTGTTTTGTTTGTTGGGTTTTTTTCCTCCTTTCCTTTAGCCCATCAATAAAACATCAGTTGTGAATGGCTGATTTGTTCCAGTTCCAGCAGGTACACTCCAGGCTCACTGCAAGGCTTTTCATTTTGAAACCGTTTTTGACATAACATTGCTATGTTACCATCTGCCTGAGCGACAAATCCCAGATAAACAGCTTTATTGGGACACCCTCTGTCCCTTAACGCACAATCTATGCTAAACTTCCAGGGGCAGTTTTAAATATCTTAAGTCCAAAAACAAACACTGCAGCTTGCATTGTATGAAATATACTGAAAGGTTATACTAGAACATACAGTGCAAGAGGCCCATACAAAGGCAAGTGAAAAATATATATCGTATTCATTATTTATTAAGAATGAAAAGAAAAAAAAAATACATCTGCAATCCTAGCCATGTTGTTTTTCCATCTCATGATGGATGTCATAATGAGCTGCAAGGAAAGAATGGGAATGGTAGAAGGGAGCTCTTTCCTCTGGAGGTGGAGTCTGAAAGCTCTCTGTACTTCATATCATATGCTGAAAGAGCAAAGGTCCTTTACTGCCATCACCTGGAATATATGAAACCAACAAAAGAAACTTCCTCTTCAAGCAATACAGGCAAAACTCATTAAGTTGCATGCTGTTATGCAGATAGAATGACAACACAGGCTTAGTTCCTCATGAGAGTAGTCAGAGAAGCATTGAAATTAGAAAATGGTCTCTCTCAAGAGATATGGATATATCTTCATCCAACATCTGCAAAGTGAAACCAAGCATGCTCTCTGCAAAACACAGATACTGAACTCCATTCTACACCCCAGCAGGGCCAGCGCTTTCACACTTTGGTGCTTACAGAAGGCCCTGCAGAGTCAAACCTGCAGTTACAAAGATGGTAGGAAAGCAAAACAAGACTCCAAAACTTTTAGGAGAAAACATAGGAGTATAAAACAAAATAGTCAGGTGTATCAGACAGAAAGGTAGTGAGGCTCTCAAATCTCAACTTGTTGATTATGATAAAATTTAGCTAAAGATTATCAACTTTCTTTGTGTTCCACCTTGACACCAAAATACATGCAGGTGATTCTTGGAAAGAAACACATTTATTTGCTTTTCAGTAGATTCCACATGGAAAAATATCTTGCAGCTTGATGTGACAGACATTACAATGGCTTAAACCAACAAAGGAACATGAGACAGAGATCACTGAATGTTCCTCATCCTCCATGCATCATCATTCAGAGGTAGACTGCTCCAGTAAATATTGTGTTAGTCTTACATGGAGAAACTAATAAGAGCTTCCCTACGTAAACAGGCACCTCAAAACATTATTTGGGTCAAAACCAAAGACGAATCCAGCAGCTTTGAATCACTTCTCAGAGATTTTTCATCCACATTTTCAATTCACTGCATGATTTAGCTCTAAAAAGTACTCAGAAGGTATGTGGAGCAGCTCTACGTTGTTTGCTGTTCACATATATCATTTGAGCTTTAGGACTCTCAAAATAATACAGGAAGAAGCATCTATAATTCTTTCAATGAAGTTTGTGCCATCAGGGGAAAAAGCCTTCCATAAGCTTCATATTCAATAAATTGTCTCTTCTTCAGTAAGGTAGAGAAAAGTGTCACTAAAAATGCTGATGCTGCGATTCAAAGTCTGAAATTATGAGATTTCAGAACTGCTGAAAATTCAAAGAGTAGAAAACTCAAAACATTAGCATAAAACATTTCTCCATTTCCCTAAGTATGCATTAACTTAATAAGGGGGGAAAGACTCCCAATAACTGGAATTTTGATGTTTCTCCAACACCTGGTAAAAACTGTCAGATTTAGCTTTGATTTGGATAAGCACCAAACAGGTTAGAGATCTGCATTCACCCAAGTTTTGTGGGTACAATGCTGTGGTTGAAAATAAGGCATAAAATCCCTCAGCTGCCAGAGATATTTATGGCTTTCTCATATGAGAGATATTTTCTTAATATTTCATTATGTCCTTTTTCAAATCAGTTCAGATATAAAATTAGAGTGAAGGGGAAAAATGAAAATCAAATCAAAATGTATGCATACTCAACTCAAGTTTTAATTAAATCCTTGTGTCTGCCTACTTTTTCAAAAATGTTGCTTAGCTGGAGCACCTATCCCAGTTCACAAGCAATGGGCATCACAGACAGAAAACCTAGCATGTTAAATATATTACATGAGAGAAAAGAGAACAGAAAGTATAAGAATAGAAAAGTTCTACAGGGATGGAGTGCAAAGGGTATACGTTCTACAAGGAGAGGCCAGCTTGTGGCTGCACACCTGAAACAGCAGTCCTGTGAGAAGGTGTGCTACACTACAAGCTCTCTACTTGCACACAGAAGTATTTTGAAATGTTCTTCATTTAACAAAGGCCTTTTATGTTTGTTTCCATGATGAACTATGAAGTACAGCAATTTCTCCCAAAAGAGAACCCACAGTGAAGACACATTTCTAGAAGTAAAATGCCAACACTGGCTATGAAAACCAGCAAAAACAAAACCATAACCACTAATTCAAGTTTGACATGCATTTCTTCAGCTTAAATAAGCAGCAAAGCACTTTAACGCAGGATCTGAAAATCTGGTAAAGACTTTAGAAGCTAGTATCCCACTGAAGTCACAGATTTAAAGGAGGTTATTATGCTCATAATACAGTCTTTTTATTGGTCAAGGTCCTGTTGGACCAGCAGGAATAAATTTTGATTTAAAGATCCATTTTGGAATACTGTTGAATTGTGGAATATTCAAAGCTATAAGAGAAACTTGAATCACCTGCTTTATGAAGCTCTACAATACATTACCATTTTTTTAAATAAAATAAAAGCTTCTTGGGAGGAAATGTCCACTGTCTTGCTTTTGCACAGCACATTGTTAGGGCAACAAAGCTGGTAAAAGGACTGGAGGACGTGTCCTCTGAGGAGAGGCCAAGGTAACTTGGGTTCTCTAGTTTGGAGAAAAGGAGGCTGAGAGGTGACCTCACTGCTCTCTACAACTACCTGAGGTGGGGAAGTGGAGAGGGAGGTGCTGGTCTCCTCTCCCTGGTAACCAATGACAGGACGCATGGGAACAGCACAAAGCTGCACCAGGGGAAGTTCAGACTGCACATTAGGAAAAATTTCTTTACCGTGAGGGTGGTCATACACTGGAACAGGCTTCCTGGAGAGGTGATTGATGCCCCATGCTTGTCAGCGTTCAACAGGCATTTGGATAATGCCCTTAACAATATGCTTTAACTTTTGGTTAGCTCTAAAGTGGTTAGGCAGTTGGACTAGATGATCTTTGAAGGTCCCTTCCAACTGAACTATTCTATTCTATTCTATTCTATTGCAGAACAAACCTTTCCATTTCCCTGCCTTACCCCCATTTTAGCTAAGGCCTTTTAGAGCTGCCATAAAACAAATTGTAATAGTACCTTTTAATAAACCAATCCAGACTTTATAGGTAATTGCGTTTTCTATAGACTGACCCTCCCTCAATTCAGGCACAGCTGCTGAGTGCCAAACAACTTCAGTCTAAAACATTTCCTGAGAAATTTTCTTTGGATAAAGTTAATGGCCCTAAGTCTTGCCTCAGGCCATCAACTCTCTCAATCACTCATTAATCCCCAGAAATTGCCCAGGGCCTCACTCGTTATTACTTAAACACACTAAATTAGGTTTTGAACAAACAGAACAAATGAAGGTCAATATCAGGAAACAGAACTCAGTGAAAATTAAAGAAAATTCTGCGAAGCACATAATAGGTCTGAATCAGTTCAAAGGACACACGGACTTGATCACAAGGTATCTGAGGTCACTGGGGACAAGACCAGAAAAGCAGGAAGTTTACTTATGACTTCAGCGGGCTTTAGGTCAGACGTTTAATGCTCTAAACTCTCACCTCTGGCACAGGGTCAGGTCATAAGAGGTGCCCATAATGTCAAAACACTGAAAATAAATTACAGTTACACGGTATTTTTAGTTATCCTGGGGGAGACAATGCATTTCAATTACCATCTGTCACAGACTCCATAGATACTGGAAATACTTTTTTCTAGACTTTCCAAGGAGAATAAGTACTTGGGAGCTACCTTTATGATAGATTTTGTTTGGCTCCCCCCTCCCCATCCCACTAAAAAAGCATACTGCTCTTCAATGTTACAAATTATGTGCATGTTTCCTTTCACCTCTTCATTCGCCCAGCCCCATTAACTTAGTCATTACTATTGCTAGTAAACACTTACGATCAATGCTCCTGGTCGAGACACCAGAACTTTACTTGCCAGCTTCCTTGAGCTTAGTTTGTTTTCTGATGTGGCATATAGCCAGCTGGCTGTAACTGGCCTGTAGAGCACTTCTTCAAAGGCAAACCTTCCACTTCTACGAAAGCAGCTGAGGTTGTACCACTAACACCATCTTCCCCTTCAGCTCCTGGGGAATTCATACATGACTGTACACAGGACCAGCGTATGGGCTCACAAGGTTCAGTGGACCAGAATCAGCCCAACGGCAGTGCAAGTATCTAACAATAGGGAAGAAAAAGCTGTGCATGACATTCATAAGCTTAAACCCAACAACGCTTTCCTAGTTACAGGCTTTATTAAATACCTACAAAGCTCTTACAGACACTAACAGAGTAGAACTGCAGGAATTCAATAGGTGTTAACATTGATAATAAACTGATATTAGGTTTGTCACTTCAGTCCATATAGGGTAACTAACTGGACAAAGAGGACTGATTTTCGTAGATGTTCAGTATTTTCCAAGCATTTTGGAGACGCTGTATAAGTAAGCCTTCTCCATCTTGTTCTTGCATGGTCCCTCCTAAAGATCCTACATGTTACAGCAGTACCGGTAAATCACTATATTTACTCAAGTAGATCCACTGGCTATCACTGCTATGACTTAAGCAAAGATTATGCCAAAAGGTTTGTCATTTTCTCCTAATACATGCTTTTTTGTTAGTAATACCTGGCCTTCACAGCTTTCCAATATAGTGTAACAGTACAGGAATTGTACAAGTATAGTTCACATTCACACTCAATCTGCATTGGAAAAAACAGCTCTCAATACCTTTTATGAGCATCACAGACTGCGCCTGCCATGCAACATGGCAGATAGGGTGGTTTTGTCCTTGTTCCCACCTTTGTCTCAGCTGAATTATGCAGCAAACAGATAGGGACCCTTTTACCCTTAACAGTAAACTCATTGAGTTAACAAAACCCAACATTTTTACTTCTTGTAAAGTTATTGAGATCTTGGGGACATCATATACTTTGTTTAAAATCTATCAGTGTCCACTGAGTCTCTTATTAGCTAATATTTTGCACTAATACACAGCAACAGAAAGTTATAAAAACCCTACATATACAGCAACGTATTTTCATCTCATGATGACATCTTATTCTGAACAATATGTTCACAACCAAGATCTCTATCAGTTTAAAATTTTCTTCTTTTGGCCTTCAGTGAAAAATTACATGTAAAGGTAGCCACCATATGTGCTCAGCTATTACTGCTTGCCAATACAGATCAGATCAAAGAATAGAGATCCATATTTCCAGAGAAAACTTATGCTAGCCAGAGCAAAAGCAAGCCAAACACGGTTGACTAGCTGTTCACCTACACCAAAGGAAACAGGGATCAGCTGCTGGAGTACCATACACATTTGTAGAGCCAAAAATAGGTACAGTTTTGGGAAACAGCCTCCCAAAGCTGCAAGCACTGCTACCTCAACGTCAGCCCAGCCGTCCTGGCAGCATCAGCAGAACTGCCCAGGGTCCCCTCCTGCTCCTGGCCCCTTCCTTATGGACGGCTGCTCCCCTCCTGAGCAGCCGCCAGAGAGACAGGCACGCTGCTGTAGGGAGATGTGAGCATCCTCACATGGCAATGGAGAAGGTCCTTCGAAGTGCAGGTATAATGGTCTTTTCTCAGAGGGGACTGGGAAAGGAAGAGGCAGGCCTGCGAGCAAGAGAAGGAAACCCTTTCTCAGTCTTTGACAGTTCTCTGACCACTCCCAGCTCGCATCCCATACCAAGCATTCCCCTTTACCAGCAATCTCCAGCGCCCCACGACCCACTGGCCAGTTCTCACATCACTTCTGAGCTGCACCGCTTCCCTCATGTTCTTCCCACAGTCCCTGAGAATGCCTACAAATCTCTTCAAGGTCCTCTATACCAGCCTCCCAAAACTTCCCCTGACCCCCAGCCCCACATTTATCTTTCCTGGAACCCACTCTGACCCTGCCATACCCAACCTCAACAAAACCTCCCAATACATCTACTGAAATATTGCATGCTTCCACAGAGAACTGGATGCATGAACTACCTAAATACACATATACAAGTATATATATGTATTTTTCCATTCTTTTTTTTTTTTTTTTAAATTGAGCCATAATGTTTGAACTCAAAAAACAGTAGGGAAATAAAAAATAAAATTGAAAAAAAATCCATCAAGAATTTGCCAAGAAAAATCTTGCTGTATTCTTGCCTTATTTTTACACTCTTTTCTAAGCACCTACTATTGGCCACTCTCAGAGTCTCTGAAACTGTCTTAGACACACAATTGGTCTGACAATGCTCTTAATGTCATGGTCAAAAAAAAGCTGTTTTTTATGACAACTTTATAGCCACTCATATTCCATTAAAAAAAATAATTCTAAAAAAATGATCTATCTGTCCTTGATTTGTTTGACACTGTAAGAATGACTGCTCCTGTACATTTGACTTCCAAGGTAGTTGTCATGGAAATTAAGGTGATCTTTCCAACTGTAAACATGATTTCCCTCTAAGAGCATACGGGGAGAGGCCTTGTTTGAAAGTGAAACAATAAATTCTGTTTTGAGCCAGACAGTCACATTTTACTCAGTGGTATACAGTAAGAGTTAGACCACCAGCCAGCAGAAACCATTACACCTCTAAATTTACCTGGGCTAAGACTACATCCTCCCTCACTCCCTGAATATTTTATAGTAATCTTAAAATCAGTTTGGAGTTGCATTAGCAATTACTCAGAAACATTGATTTCTGCTTATTTCAAAAGTGTTGTTGTGGTAAATAAAAATGGGTCTAAACTCACCTGCCACACATTCCAAAACTGCAGTAAGAAATGAGGAATTTCAGTATTAATCAAGTTAGAAGTACGCAAGTGACAAAACAAATAAAAGGAAAATGATTTATAATTCCAAGCAGTCAGCTTCTGGTACAAAACTTCTTTTAAAATAATGTTGCCTTCAGTAATGTACTTGATTAAAATAGATGGAAGTACTTTGAGCAGTTTTCACTTACTTATTCCTGAGTGGCATCCCTTTCTTCAATATTTGTACAGAGCTAGGTTTTATGAAGTTAGAACATGATTACTTTGCTGTCTGGTCTAAATCATAACATTTAAAATACAAACTTTTTTTAAAAAACAACTGCTCTCCAGCCTGTTCTCTGGAAGTTTCAAGGAGAAAAATGTGCTCTTAACTTGTGTTCTCTTTGCCAAGAAAAAGACAGGGCCTCTCAGCATCACCTCTTCAGAGATATAGTCTCTTCTCTGCATTCATGCTAACACTAGGCACTGGGAACACCAAATTGGTGCAGCTGAATAGCTGATCTGTGCTGGGGATTGACAGTATTTTCCTACTGAACCCAGGATAAATTTGATGCTAGCACCAAAGAAAAAAGCATCCAATCTAAGATACGTGGCGGAGAGTGTATAACATAAATATGAGAAGTTCATGTAACGTATTTATTTGCGAATTGTAGATGTGTATGCTATATATGTGAACCAAAATTGAAAGAATTATGTAAAACTGACTAAATTAATTCCTGAAGAAGCAGTATGTACAGTTCTTCACTGGTAGCCAAGTTTCAAAAAGAACAGTTATTTCCAGAATTATTTGCTTGGGATCCATAAATAAGAACAGTGAAAAAAAAAAGAGCCCAGGATTTTAAATTTACAATTAGATCTCTAGTTTGAACTGCTCTGACTTCAACATTTTAGGGCATTAATATCTAGAACTCTGGCTTCATTTATCGGGCAAGGTTTCAAGTTGCATACCTCACTATGGAAAGTGAGCATATAGACAGTGGATGCTGAAATCTATTGCTATTTCTTTATCTACACACACCATTGGAAATGTTTATGCATATAATACAGCATGTTGGCCCCATGCATTTTTCTTCCCAGCCTAACAAGAAAGTGCAGACATAACAAAAACATAGCAGACAGGAGGACAATCTGTGCTATGGGTTCAGTTCTGTTTGCATGCTGGTTGGTGATCTGATTCTGGAATTATTCCCCAGAAATCTCATGGCAGCTCTGCCTTACCAAGGACAATCATTTGCTCTGCTGGATGTTTCACTTCCTTCCCTTCCAATTGTACCTATATAACTAAAGAAATAATAGTTGGAAATACACCAAATGTGGAGATTAAAAAAAAGGATAACAAAACCAACAAAGATACTCTGCCAGCCCCTTTTTCTGGAATTTTCTTCCTTCCTTTCCTTTCCCTTCTTTTCAGTACTGGAAATCCACACAGCATATAGCTGTAGGCGAGGACTAAGTTATGGGAGTTTAACTACAAGCCTGTAGTGTCATTTCCCCTAAAGACAGTTAAACATTCGGTTCAGTTGCCTACACTTTTCTCTTCCTATACTAAGAAGAAGTGGGATCTTAACAGAATAGTGAAGTAGCTTTATCATCCTTTTCAATACACAGTGTTCATAATTACATAGCTGTGGGAGGACTGAGACAATACTTGTCACACATACTTTGTCCTTCAACAATTCAGTAGCTTCTCTTTACCCTTTTTGAATTCATAAGCATTGCCAGAAAAAAAATCAATGCATTACTGCACATTAGCTAGTAAAATGTGTGTAATTATCTAATAATTAGGCTGATGGACCATTTTCTTTTAAAGCACTGCCCAGATCATCGCAAAGTACAAATGATTATAAAAGCAGTTTAACTTCATATACAGTATATGTCACTTTAAAAATTTAGGCAGATTTTCACAGCAGTGTTAACAGAGATTAACAGCATTAACAGCAAATCCAAACCCTGCATTTTTAGCAATCAGTTGAACTGACTAACTGCACACAATACAGCATGTGTCTCTACACAGCTGCATAACCATGCTGGTTTGGAAGCTCCTACTCTGCAAGTACATGCTATTTAGGTGTATATTTTTTCAAATGGTTCTGCTCCAAAGCCAGCAAAGTTGTATCCTTCCTGCAGCTAAACAAATTTAAGCTAATCTATATTCATCAGAACCAGGTTGGCAAGAGTTGAATATAATTCTTTAGAACAATTGAAAAAATGGAAGTTAAACCGTAGGAAGGCTATGTTAAACATGCTACTTTCCTAAGTATCGCACTTGGTAAATCTTAAAAGAAAGTTATTTTACCAACAAAGCAGTATGTCACAAAAAATGTTTAGGCATATTACTGTGCTGTATTTTCCTAAGGTCTGACAACATATCAAATTGCCCTGAATTGTAGCATGTTAACTTTTGTTTTTAAATGGTCAAGGTGTCAGTACCCTCACAACTAAGAGTCTGATACTTAAGATCAAATCATTATTTCTCCCAGGTCTTTTCCCCCAAAATGTAAGAATCCTTCCATCACAGAAGCCAAGGATCCATAAATAACTATGAAATTTAGAGGAAAATTCACAGATTCCCTCAATTCTTCTTCTGCTATCCTAAACCCTGCTCAGCCTATTCAAGATAATTCTAGCCAGAATAGCTGACATAATGCTCAGTTGTAATGTTATTTATCACATACATGTAGATATGGTTTCACAAATGCTGCAGCCTGCGTTCAATTTCTAAGTAACTGTGTACTAGGTCTCATAAGGAGCTCTCATGGTAAGTCTGTCAGCAGTGCACACCGTGATGATAACAACAGCATCAGTAGGTAAGGAAGATGAGGACAGTCCTTTGGGAAAGAACTAAAATTTCATTCTGTGCCATGCTATTTCTACACTCATGAAAAACAGCGCCGACTGTACCGGGTTTTTACTGCACTCCTGGGACAATTGGTAGCAGCTGAAAATTTTAGGGTGATAGGGGAGATCTGTGTGAAGCTCACAGTGCAACCACTGAGCGATCCTGCGTCAGAAAGCACGAGCTATCAACACTGCCGACTGCTGGCAGTCGGCAGCTAACTAGTGTGCTGTGGATGGTGGTCATCCTCAACCAGAAAAGGCACTGAGCAGCTTGCTGTAACTGGTCTAATCTTGCTTAGACGTTCCTTTAAAATACTGCCATGGCTCTCAGATCTTGATCTGTCCCCTGAGAATAAGATCCTGGCTACAAGCGATCTGAACAAGGCAAAAAACATTTCTAGATTTCCAGTAATGAGCATTTGTTACCATGACAGCATCCTCAGAAAGGACCCCAGTAAACTTAATTGTACATGGATGTAAACATCGTCTTCCCCATTTAATCATCTGTGGTGACATGTTTGTCTTTTCAAGAAGCTAACAGAAGAGTGAGTCTAATAAGGTGATTATGAAGTTTTACCACTGTATCTTCAGAGAGTCATGACAGAAGAAGCCAGGCAAGACAAAATGTGAGTGCTAATTGAGACAAAGCAGAAGAGTTAATTAAGACAATTTCAGGAGGAGAGGAGGAACCAACAACTGAATAGTAAACTTCTGTTATCCTGTGATTTCCCACTGCCTAATTATTGGAGGAGTGGGGGGATCCTTTACAGGACTGGAAAGGAAGCTCATGTTTTCCAGACTGACCAAGAAACAGCAGGATTCCCAAAGCTGTGTTTCCTCTGCATTTCTCACACCTTGCCAGGTAAAGGGAGCAGAGGATCAGCAGAAAGTGCTTTGGCAATAGAAGCAGGGAGGATGAGGAGAATTTCACAGGCAGTGTCCAGCCTTGGGGTAAAACAGCACATTTAAGCTGCTGTCCCTCTGAAAACACTACCTTCAGTGGTGTTTGTTTAAACAATTCTTTCGTCTGAAGATCTGATACAATAAAGATGCCCATCAACATCATTTCTTGAAAACTCAGTGCATCATTACTGAAAGAGGAACGATTGCTCAGATACTACCCTTTTTTCCTAATAACCTGGCTTCAGGTTGATTACAAGTCTGTCTTCTCTAACTCCTGTCTGTAGCCTTACGTAAAAAGAAGCAGAAATGATTCTCTGCTGAGCAGTTTTGAAACCTGAGCTTGCTGAGAGGAAATATGTATTCAGAAGCCAGAATCAAAAGAACAGATGTTAGACAGAATCAGAAATCAGGAGAAGAGTCAGCAATTTTTAGAAGTGACTTACGGGAAAGTTAATGGATCCTCTATGACAGAAGGACGTCAACAAAACTGATTTTCAATCAGCAGCTTGTTTTATAGAATTCCTAATATCTTCAGTTATTTTTATTATACCCATCACCTTATTAGCTGACGAGTCATAAGGAGCCACGATGCCTTATACAACCATGAGGAAGATCAAATCCATTACATTGGTAGGTAAAGATCAAATGTAAATCCTTAATACTAAGATCATCATTTTTCTACTAGTTTACTCATGGGATTACTAATGTTTGTGACGTCCTCAAATCCTTCTTTGGCAGAATTAACAATTTTCAGGATTCACTAGGCAGTATCTAAAAATATTCAGAAATATCATTACATAAAATGATGACTGAAGTGCTGGTTCAGCAAGACAAAAATTAATGCATTTTTAATTGTACTGCATTGATTTTAGGATCATCCAGGTCTGTTTCAGTTACTATGTAAGTATGAATTGAAATTTAATTGCCCACACCGTATTTTCTCTTCAGAGTTCTTCTTCCCAAATGACTTGCACTGCCATTTTACCTGTTCTGCTGTGTTTCTGCTGCCATCTTAGGCTAAGGCAGGTACCCCAATAGCAATGTTACTCATTCAAAGCCCTCTCGTAGCTCAAAATCTCATTCTTCCCATACAGCCAAAATCAAGATGAGCATTAGATTGTGTTTGGTTTTTGTGTGTGTGTTTTGATTTTGCTTTCTTTGTTTGTTTGTTTATTTTGTTTTTGTTTTTTTAAACCTAACAATATTTATACCAGCTGCATGTTTCTGGATGCTTCTGTATGGTAGCACTGCAGCAGATTCATTCAGCCAGTAACAATCCCTTGTCCACACTCATTACTATCACCTCCAACCATATATTTAGCCACTTGCACAATGGTGTCTTCTTACAACTTTGTTCCATCATGAACTGGAAAGACTAATCCCGCTGTATGGTGAAAAGTGGGAGTATTCTTGCAGGATACAAACCCACTCCTTTGTGTCCTGCCTGGCTTTATTATTTTGATAAAAGAACTTAATGTGTGACTCTTACATATGTTGGGGTCAGAGAAACATGGAGATACCTGTAATCAAAATTTTGGGTAGTTAAGATTCAAAGATAAACAGCTATCAATGAGGATATACACAAGGCTGTATTCAAATTATAGTCTTTTCTGTGAAAGTTTCAGTCAATCAGTCAGTGATGAGGAAAATGTCATGACATGGATACTAAATGAAAAATAGATTATAGTAAGTATTATTCAAGGCAAATGGCAAAAAATAGGCCACAATGTTTACATGCGTCATCTGCACAACATTTTGAAGCATGTAAGCAATAGAAAGGAGAAAAAAGTAGAATAAAGGAAAAATACTCGCTGACTGCAGTTTTCATGACAAAGATTTCACAGAACTTGGACTGAATGCTACTGATGGGAACATTAATTAGAGACTTTGCACAACATCAACAAAAGGCACAGATTTTGTGCTGGGTAGGTTTCTGTCTACAGACAAAACGATTAATGTACTTTTAAAAAAAAAATCCTTTAGAAGGGACACAAGAGAGTAATTGTAAAGGAATAATCATAAAATATAGATGGAGTAGAAAATAATTGACAAATGGGTTTGCCAGCATCATGCAGGAATGGCTGCTCTATGTGGAGAGACGTTCATCTGAATTCCTAAATACTGCAGTAACATCTAAGCCATTTTGGTAAATGTAATGAGCTTAGAAAGAATGAAAAGGAAGTGTAATCAAAGTTGCACAAGTTCCTACATGACGAAAAAATCTGTAATGGGTGGCGTATACAGCCTCAGGCTCAAAAATAAGATTCTACATACAGAAGACAATAAAAATTGTTTGGATGTACATGAATTTTCCAAACTGGAGGCTACCTCACCTTTGAATGTGACTGGAAATTAATGGTGAGCTTTCAATATGGAGATAAGATCTATCATAAATGGAGTTTTCATTTGCCTCTCAACAATAAAAGAAACATAACTCCTATCTTCCTTGCCATGGGGATATTGGAAATAGAGCTCATATTGTTTATTTTCAGCCTAACATAGTCTTTCCTTCCTCCTTCTTTGCAAGTTACTTATATTCACAGGATAATGTACTGCATACCAGATAAAGCCATATGCCTATATGAGTTCTTAGATAATGCTTTTCATGAAGAGCATCTAAGTACCTTTACAAAAAGGTATCATTATCCCCCTCTTACAGAGAAAAGATGGAGGCACGGAGAGGTAAGGTAACTTTCCCATGGGGCCTCAGCCCATTAAGTGCATATCAAGGAGCACAACACAGGCATCCCAAAGTCCATTTTGTGGTTTTATCCACTCTTTCTCACAGTGCTGAAAATCATGACCAAACTATAGAAATCCTAACCTCAAATTATCACAGAAAAGAGCCATGTTCTCAATGCTGTGGGGTTTTAAGATGACTTACTTTTTATGACTAACTGTGGAAAGTTATACTTACATTGTTGGCTATATCTCTACGCTTTCCTCTTTCGGCATAGTGTAGATAAATAATATTATTATTTTTACAGACAAAAGTGCATATGCTGGTGCCAACCTTATTCCAGTTACTAGGGCAACAAAGAGAACACACACACACTCACACAAAACCCACTAGCTAGATAAAATCAACTCCTGTTTATGCATGAGTTGTGACTATCACCACTGGCAAAGATTTTCAAAAACAGACGACTGGAGATAGGTTATTAAAAAGGCAGCATGAATTTTACTTTCTTCTGCTGCATGCACCAATTTTCATCATATTTCACTTATGCCCTTTTGAGATCATTCCCAAGCAGAAAATTGTTCTACCTTAAGTATGGAAGTTATTATCATTCCTTCCTTAGATTCAGGCATCCAAATAAATGAAATTTCAACAGTGCTTAGCATCAAGCAGCTTCTAGGCTTTAAGGCCAGTGGAACTGCACAGGAGTAAAAGTGTTAAGAACAGGCTTAACTGCCTGGAATAATGACAGCAAAATATAATGTCACTTTTATGTGAAGTAATTTGACAGTGAAACAATAATACTGAGCCTTACATTGTACCTAATCAATGCTAAGTTATAGCATCATATCAAGCCTTTATTAATCTCATCTTTGGAAAACAATCCTCACAGAAGTTGATTCACTCTATCAATAACACTTTAGTCACAGCAGTAGCAGCTCTGCAGTAAACAACTTGCTAATTGTATTTCTCAGTCTTCATGGTGGGAGGCGCGCTAACATATTCAAGCAAGTCATTACAACAGAAAACTTCCTTACAAACAAGCTACGCTATCTAGATAAATCACAGTTGCCCCACATACACACCCACAGCCACTGCTTCTTTCTGAGATCTTGCACGTGAGATAAGCAACATCCATTATCAATACAAGTATGCAGTAGAGAAATGTTCCATCCTCAGCAAGATCAAGTGCCTGCATAATGGAAACAGCACTGTAATTTGACAGCTTAGCTGTCAGATAATCATTCATTATATTTTCTACAGGCGTCTGTGTAAATCAGTGTTCTATAACCACCAGTTCTTTGTTTATGCTAGTTTCGGTATAACTCACAACATACGACAAGCCTTATAATATTTAAACCAGGCACAGGCGTCAATGTAGAAAGTTACAGCTACATCTTCCAAATACATCTGGGTTTAACAAATTGTTTAAATTCACAATATTTCATATTTTATTTATATACATTTCATTAAAAAGTTACACGCTGTCTGTGGGAGAGTAGTGACCATTTCATTATAGAAATAAAGTAATCCCTAAATGTTCTTCATAAAATGTATCACATTCTTGAAGCACTTGCAGTAAATTATATACGCATAATTATCTGAATTATTTTGAAACTGTTAACAGATAAACTACACGTGTATACAACTTGTCTGCCATGAAACTAATGAAGTTAGTAACAAAATACCATGTTAATCAGAACTGGGAGTTTATCTTTACATAACTGTATTTCCAGAGAGTTGTATCAGTTTTAGTCTGGAACACCATAGTACCAAGAATTCTGTGAAACATAGCTTCCATCTACAGATATTAATAGTCAAGAAACTTAGTGACTCCTTCATTTTCATTTCGCAATAACATTTTAGGCAGCAGCTTTAGGAACCTTGCTGTTGGGATAATAATGCCATTTATGACATCTTCCAATTTTTTTTTTTCTTTTTTTTTCTTTTGCTTTCTGTGTTATGCTGTTTCTCCGTTATGGCTCTCCAGCAAAAGTGGATTTTTTTTTTTAAATTAATAAAAAAGGCATTTTTGAACACTTTGCAAAACACCTAGGAGAAGGTTTAAAGTAGTAGTCAGAACAGTCTTGCTTTAAGCATAAGGAAACAACTCCTTGGAGGACTCATTTCCACTCACCCGCTTACCAGTATTTCCGCTACCCCACTACATAACTTCCTTAATATATCATAGATCCACTATATTCTGTAAGTTTACATTTTCCTCAGGCATAAATTAACTTTCTCCACAAAACCTCCTAATTCTCCCAGCCCATTCACCCTTTGAACAGCACAACATTTATTAAAAAAGTCAAAATAAAGAAATAGTTTATAGTGTTGGAATACAGCCAGTTTTTCTCAGTCGGCAGAGACCTGTCCTTGTTGATACAAATATTTCCTTCCTATGGTGAACACATTTAAAGCTCAGTTTTTTCTTAAAAATGCTAATTACTTTAGCCTCCTGAGCTATCAAAGAGAAATTACTAGAGGGAAATTGCTAAGAGAAGAACTCCTAGGGCAAAGCTACAAGAAAGCACTTTCATACATTTTAAGGGTGAAAGAAGCAAGTGTGAAGCCTTTTTTATATGGATCTTTATGAGGGCTCTTTAGGGCTCAAAGTACAGCTCTATTTAGTAAACTTCTCTTTCAATTCCTACAAAAGTTCCTTCGTCTGCTTTTCATGATACAGTTCATTTCCCTTTCCACAGCAATCATTACTTTCGACAACATGTATTCCTCTATTTACTTTAGTATACATTCAGAGAGATGCCAACATAGGACTTAAGTGTAGATGTGCACACCTACTCAAATGGAAGACAGATAATCATTTGAACCATGGCTAGACAAGAAAAAAAGAACGAAAGAAAGAAAGCTGGGCACAACACATAACAGAGGATGGCATAGAGATCCCCAACACAGTGCATGCCCAAGGTGGGTATTTGTAACCACACATCCCGAAAGCAACACAGAGCTCTTAGCACTGTGTTCAGCCTGAGTTAGTAACCGCTCTCACTCAGAAGCAAATTAAACCTAGTCTAGCTTACACTGACTAGATTGTTTTCACTAGACACAGTATACCTCACAATGTCTGGAAATGAGACAGTTTACTGATGAGTTTCCTGTCTGGCGGGTTGTTCTGCTAGTCACCAATTATTCCAAATCAAGTGGTTTGGCAACAAGTATTGTCAAAAAAGCACCTATAAAAACATCTAAAGCCATCAGATTCCAGTACCTGTTCAGAACATGCAAATTACAGAACTGCACCAATGAAGAAGTGCATGCTGACACTAGAGAGAGTCCCAAAGGGCTTCCGTGGCCCACTGCAAGTCACAGATGTTCTTTACATAGCACAGTTATTCACAGAGTACTGCAAGTCTCCAGAACAACTTGGACAGACAGGCTGGCAAGGGGGGAACTGAGAAAATACTGACCTCATATCACAGAACATAGGAGGTACCTGAACCTGACTCCGTGATAACAGGCCAGACTGAGACAGTCTGAATCCACATGTAGGAGGGAACGAGAAACAAGGACTGCCCATCTGTGGTAGGTGCAGTAAAGGCAGAGCACCTCGAAGCTTATAAAGAATGACTGATGGCATGCAGAGATGGAGAAGAAAACAACAGAAAAGGAGGTCCGGACAACATTATCCAGCAACAGCATTCGGACCAAGAAACATAAGAACCTGGACTCTCCTGTCAGCACATAACATCGATCAATCTGACTTAACCATAGCTTTCCGTATTTGTACCATGCACACAGTTAATTTAACATACCCTTTAATACTTAACAGGTCACACCTTAGGTGACTAGCAGAGAGCTCCCTTTGCACATGGAAGTGTTGCGTTAAGCCAGAACAGCCTTTCACCCTCACTGTGGAGATTCCTTTGCCATCTGTCTTGAGAATCGCCAAGTGAATGGCATAAAAATATTTCCTTAATCAGTTTGTCCAAACCAACTGATAAGTGGCAGCACTCTTCAGCTATTGTGCGACATTACCTGCCAACAGTTTTTTCCAGGGAAAAAGTGAATTCATGAATGTTTGCTTTTTTACAAACAGGGTGTGCTGTAAGTCAAGAGCACTAGGCCTGTCATGCATGTGCTGCCAGAGCTGTGCACTGCCACATAAATTAGCCAGGGCCTTCCCAAGCCTTAAAATGTCCCTGTGGAAATATCCCTAGGAAACGCTACCAGTAAAACTCTGAGCATCAAACTCTGAGCCATCAAAGCAGATTTTGTGAATCTCACTCTTGAACTTCCATGCTTAAAAATCGTAAGTCTCCTCTGAGGAATCTTCTGTATATCTGAGCCAAACAAATGAGTTTTGAAGTCTTGAAAACACATCTACTATTCATAATTCTTTAGCTGCTATGAATTGCAGAATCAAATGATAAAAAACTGATAGCACAAGCTATCAGTAATTGCAAATTTAGGGAGGAAAAAAACACATTTCCTCTCCGTAACATAGCAATTTGAGAGCTGTTACGAGATTTGGACTAAGTTCAACTGTTTTTTAAGTGGGTGTACCACAATTCACTTGCTGGTCAAAAAAATAAAGCCATATTACGTTTCACTTACAGGTATATAGCCAGGAAGAAAAGAAAGGCAAACTTCATGCACTGTTTGTGGGCCAGTGAAACTCCATTTCTGAGTCTTCTTGTAAATGCGAAGTACTCTGTGAATAACGATGGCTATGGAAATAACATTTGTGACATGTTAAAAATAATTGCTGAGTATAAGGTGCTATAGGCATGAACTGGTAATAGACATTTTTCTGAACCAAGACATTGATAGGAAAGGGGAAGTATGAAGTTGATCACAGTTTTTACTCAAGCAAAAGATCCTTTAAGCTTCATACTCAGCAAAGCCTGAAGTTGATAAAAACTTTCCCAAATCTCAGGGTAATTTACTAAGCAGTGCTAAAATACGCAGAATACTGCTCAGCATAAGATACAAGCTGTAAATAGCTATGGTTGTGAAAAGACCTTGCCTCTAGTTTGCTCATTTGTGCGTCTGTCCTTTTCACTTGTTAATCTTCTGCTCAGTTTTACTGTAATCTTGGGAAATACAATAGTTTGGAGATAAACAAGAGAGATGGGATTAGACATAAAATATCAAATGCAAAAAAGAAAAAAAAAAAGCCAACTCCAAGATAAATGAGTAATAAATCAGACAAAGCAGACTGGTTTTATCGTATACTCAACCTTTGAGGAAATGTAAGTGTTATGCATTTGTTTGACAAATGTGTATTCTATTTAAAGTCATAAAAACAATTACAATGACATTTCCCTCCATCTGTATTGCACAGCTTACCATGCTATTCGTGATTAAACATTTTAAACTAACTTCCATAAACAAGACATCTTCTGTGAACAAGGACAAAAATCAGTTCAGTTTGTAAGTGAAATAATTCTTAATACCAATTATCAGTTGCCATGGCAATAACAGATTCAAGAAGTATGTATTGCTTGTTTGGCACAGACAATCTGCTTCCTGGATAGAAGCACTGCAGAGAAAGTCAAATGTCTGTAGCAAGACACCACCAAGGTCAGATATTCATTTCACTGACATTTGCACACTGCCATTAAAGTTACAAGTTAACACTATTAATTATGCTTCGCTGCCTCCTTTTTTTTTTTTTTTAAAGCAAATAATTGTGAAGCATTATTGTAGTGAAAATTCCTTCCATGGTAGTTAGAGAGAAATATTTAGAAAGAATGTGATCTTCCTTGCAGTATTAGGTTAGCCACTGTCATTGTTAAACTATTTTTATTCATTCCAATAATACAGTTAAACTGTGAAACTCAAAAAAAAAATCTATGGTGATTCAAATACAACCATTCCAAAAGTGTCAGAAGTTCTGCTGAAATACTTTTATACAGATTTAATAGGTTCTTAATGAAAAGTATTTCTTGGCTGGAAATGTAAGGTTATGTTCCATTTCGCTTTGAGTATGTAAATACTGAGTCCTTCATTAACACAGGTGTTAAAAATATCACATGCGTACAGATGTTTCTGTAGAGAAGGTTTCTTGAACCTTCTGAAGGTTCTAGAAAAAAATTATGGGAAGTATAGAAATACAGACAAACTTGTCAGAACAAGTGAGGTCCAGAGAGCAAAAAATCTTCCTTAAAATGGATTCACATCAACTGCTTGCATTCCCCAATACCAATTTGTAGAAACAGCTTTCATACTCTTGAGGCATGCCAGCTACCCACAAATACTAGAACTGTGCCATGAAACAAGAATAACCTTATAAAAGAACACGGCATCAGACTAGGTGAGCATATCTAAATAATAAATCAAATTATATAGAAGAGTTATATATGCTCCCATGGGAAGAAGCCAAGACTTTTGGGTGAGAAGAGCATGCTCCAACCAGTTCTGCAAATCAAGTGATCAGAACCCTAGGAAACCCAGTGGCAAATATCTGCCACTGTTTTAAACATAATCTAAACAGGTTAAACATGAAACAGCTATAGAAAAGGCTGTAAAAGTATGCAATTACAATGGCAGAGTCTATAGTGTAAGATAAAAATCACACAAGAAATTTCCATATTCATCCATCAACAACAAAATCGCTATCTAGAAACAGTTTAAATTGCAAATACAATGACCATTGTATATACCCATGTTCGCTCTCCCTTGCCTAACAGCAGATTAAATGAAGCCTGCACATTTGAGAGTAGATAGAAAGAAAACATTCAAGTGAACAATTGTGGGATGTTTTGCGAGGCAATAGAGCTGAAGGAGAATCTCATATTATCCATTAGTACTGCAATCTACACACAGACTGCCAGAAGCCACCAATCCTCTCAACGCAATCAACAAGTTTTTGACCCCTTTAATTGCTTCTCATAGAAACAAACTATATTTTGTGTGTGAAATCTCTTTAAGTTAGTCTTTTTCATTAATTTTACTACCTGCTCTTAAATCAGACATTTGTGCTTTTGATGTGCTGGAAGATTGTTCCTTTTAGATGGAATACAATTGTCCCAAGAGAAGTCACCTAGATCCTCTTTGGTTTTACAGGTCATAAAAATCTGGAGTCTCTTTTCATTCCTTAACTTCCCTTCAGTTCCTTTCCCTTCCCAGCTTTGCATGGCTAGTCCTCTAACACTGCACAAGATCTGATGTAGATGAAAATGTCTATTTAAAATAAAAGCCATTGAATGGGCTAGGTAGAGGCAAGCATCCTTATTACACACCAGCTTCAAAATGGAGAAAAATCAAGCAGGCCACACCTGGTGTACTGCATTCAGTTCTGGGCTCCCCAGTACAAGAGAGCCATGGACATACTCAAGAGCGTCCAATGAAAGGCCACAAAAATTGTTAAGGGACTGAAGCACCATCTATGATGAAAGTTTGAGAGAGCTGGGACTCTGCAGCCTAGAGAGCAGAAGGCTCAGGGGGGATCTTATATTTATATAAGATATATAAGATATACAAATACCTGAAGGGAGGGTGGAAAGAAGATGGAGCCAGGCTCTTTTCAGTGGTGCCCGGTGCCAGGACAAGCAGCAGTGGGCACAAACTGGAACACAAGAGGTGTTGTCTGAACATCAGGAAGCACTCCTGTAGCGTGCGGGTGACAGAGCTCTGGCACAGGTTGCCCAGAGAGGCTGTGGAGTCTCCCTCCTTGGAGATCTTCAAAAGCCACCTGGACATGGTCCTGGGCAACCTGCTCTGGGTGGACCTGCTTGAGCAGAGGGGTTGGACATGATGACCTCCAGAGGTCCCTGTCAACCTCAACCATTCTGGAATTCTCTGAAGCATGTTCTGCTCCTTCATCCCTTAAACTTAGTTTAAGTGGGCAGGAAATTCAGGCATGTGAGTAGAAAAGTAGAGGCAGGGACATGTCTTTCTAAACACATCCCTGTCAGGAATGTGTGACCAGGGGTGCTAGAGAACATATCTGCCCCAGAGAATAAATATTGCCTAAGAAGCTGCTGGTGCAATCCCTAAATCCTTCCAAATAAAGCTTCCCCTTAGCACATTGCCCAAGGTTCAAGAAGAGCTGAACACACCTGTTGGCCTTATCTCTGTATTGGCACAGCAGGTTGGGAAGACGGAAGACAGAAGATCCACTGGGTCTCTGCTTTCAGCAGGTGTCTCTGGGGTGCCGACACTACAAATGGTAGCTGCAACAGGCTTGGCTCTATACCCTGGTTTGGGAGACTTGGAGCTGCCTCTTGGCTTGTGGAGGCATGAAAGGAAGGCACAAAATATGCGCTGTAGGGCTCTATGGTTTGTTCTGTGGGGGAAAGCCTTACTCTCACTGTTCCTAGTCTGCCACTACAACTTTTTGGTTTCCTTTCCTTTTTTCTTTATTTTATTTTGCAGCTTGAAATCAAAACAGTGCTATAAAAGGCTGTCCAATCTATGCAAGACACTTTTTTGTGATACTTGCTGCAAGATGGTAAGCCATCATTCCACGTGTATGGTTGCAGGCAAAGGCAAACTTCTGCAAATGGCAGCTAGCAGCTGCCCTTCTAAGGCACAGTTTACCAGCTTCAAAGTCATCACAGTACTTGGTATCGCTTCCAGTGTACATATACCGTACTCGGAGCTCTGCTCAGAAAGAGAGCAGAACTTGGCCCTGGCACTCCTAAGAGGAATTGACAGATAAGTGCCTAGTTTCTTTTGTAATATAAATACAGACTTGGGAGTTGCGAAAGTTAAGTCTGACTTAACAGATCCTACATTCATTCATTGTGTGAAGGTATTTACCACCATATATTTCATTTAATCGTCATGAGTCAGATTCTACACATGCTTATAAGCTCCCACTGTTTAACTCTTATTGCACACATTGCCACATTTTCCAAACACCCAAGACTGCTGTTATTACACTAGAGCAAGAGATTACCTTTCCACCATTTCTTCTTGATGTCTGTCACGTGCTCATGCATTCTCTGCTCTGGTGATAGGCTAGCAATTCCCCTGGCTCAGATTATACTTTGATTTTCTTTCCACCACACAAACTGTATGCTTACCAGCATACAGTTAGAAGTCCCATGCTTATAGCACATTACTGCTTGCCTTTGCAGTAATATTGGACAAAAACTGCAGTGCAAATGCATTTATTAGCTTCCACATCTCAATTATATGAAGAGACTCCAGAGCAATACCTGAACCTTATTGTACGAATAAAGTGATTTTTGTATAGAACTGGTATGCTAGAACCTCATTTTCAGGAAAAATTAATAGAATAATTTCATACTAAATAATTTTTACTTCTAATTTTAATTAAATCATTCTTTTTTAAGAAGTATATGGATCTCTAATTGGAAATTAATTACATCTCTTTATTTTTATTCAAGGTTTCCATTCAAACAGCATGGAAAAGATCAGTTGCAATGTCTAAGCCTAAACACTTCAATGAGCAGAACAAGGGAAGTTTGAGGAAGAACCTTTAGCACAGCTGAGAAATCTCCATGGCTGGGAGGACACGAAAAAGAGGAACTGACCCCTCCTCACTCCTAGAGAAAATTAGTATTTCCAAAAAGGAAGAACAGGTAATAAAGTGAGAGAAGACAAAATTAAGAAGGAACAGAAACAGCAAACTTTTTAGCAAGAAATAGAGGAAGGAAAGCAACGAGGTGCTAAAAACAGCAACAAAATTCTCACCCTATAATTGGCAAAGTTAAGTATAGAGGCAGAAAGAGAAAAAGAGAAGGCAGAGCCTTTCACCTGTCCAGTCCACATGATGATATGTTATTTTTTTCACTTGCCCTTGCAACAGCTTTTATTCTTTTTGAACTGTCAACATCTCCTTCACTGTTCCTTTCTTCATCTAACCAAACGCAGTGTTTTCTGTCTTTCTGTATAAGTCATTATTTCCGCTCTCTTCTGCAGTGTCTCCAAGTAACCCAAGTATTTTTTTGAAAGTGAGATCGCCTAAACCACTTGCAACACAACTTGGTTTTCCTCCAAAAGACAGGATTAGTTCCTCCTCTAGAAATGATTCACACCTCTGACCAGCTGGCTTTTGAAGAAAATGTAAAGGTGAGATTAGGTTCAGTATGTTCACTCTAGTACGCAAACATTGGATCACTTTGCTGAGCATTATGTGGACAAATGTATTTTGCATTTCTTTGTTGTAAGCCCTGCCTCTTGCTTTAGAGGGAGCGAGAGGGAAGCAAAGGACAGCCAAGGGCGTTCACAGGGAAAAGGAGGTTGAAACCTCCTCTTCTGTTGAACATTTTATCTCAAGACCCTGTCATGGCTTCTCTCAGAATGAGTCATTAAAGCCAAAATCCAGTTCTGTAATCAGCTAAATGCTTGCCTCATATTATATGCTAGGTGTTACTATTTCATGGAACCACAATTTTTTGTCTACTTATTTAAACCCTATGGTTCCTGACCACTGCGGGTTTTGACACAAGCAGACTAAAATATTATAATCCTGTAAACTGAATCCATTTTGCATTGTACTGAAGATTAATAGTATTACATTTTAATCACAGTAAGGAAATGCATGTAAAATCAGATTTTGAAAAAGAGAGGCTTAAAATGTTCTCATATTATTATCACTGTTTAAAAACACGTATCATCAGGAGACCAGATCCTACTCTAGGGACTGCCTTCAGCACCTCGCGTGTGCAATCTTCCAACTGGCCAGATCAGATTCTTCACAGATCATTTAGTTTAGCTGCACAATGGGACTGTACTCCCCAGCCATCTTTGTAAAGCACTTGAGATACAGAGATTAAAGCAAGTAGTTAACCACCAGCTACTAAAGAAAAAGATCTACCACAGCCCTAATGAAAAAGTAAAGGCATACCATTCTGAAGACCATGTTTCACATGCATACATGTCTCTCTGAAACTCTTTAACCTATACGTAAGGACTGACATGTAGTCCTTACGTATAGCACACACTGACATGCAAATATTGCAAATACAGCTTGTATTCAAATCAATACTGCAGTATGCATAGAAGCCCGGATACAGTTCTGAATGATCAGAACAGCTGCTGAGATACTGACACTATGAAATAAATGATTTTTTTCATTCTCCCCAAAAGAAATTTCTTAATTGTAAAAATCAAAACAAAACAAAAAAAACCACCAGCTTTTAGTGAGTACTACAAAGCATTTGATGGATATCCTAATAAAACAAAAAAAAATCGGAATTCATTTAATTCAGATTTTGAGCTATGATTCCTGTCCAACTATTGCAAAAAAATTAACTCTTTATACCAAATTGGGATAATGGTAGCCTATGCCTTCCGTTTAAGTTGTACTAGAAGACATACGGATTGTTTCTGTACCTCTATTTTATATTCCTGTTTTTTTGTTTTGTTTTGTTTGTTTTTTGGGTTTTTTTTGAGGAAACTGTATTTTCTCAATGCTTTATCACAGTAATAGTTAACATTAACAGGAAAAAAAGTAGCAGCTATGAAAAATGTATTTTTGCTGTCAGTCAGGTAGTTTGGATTCTGTGTAACTCTTCTAACAGAGCAATGTTATAGAACTTTTTATCATCTTTTTGCAGGATTTTACAAATTGTAACTTGTATGAAAACATCAAGAGAGATCTTCCTCTACACAGTTCCACTGAGGCCCAAGGATCTGCTCTCATTACTCCAAGCAATGCATAATGGCTATAAAGTACGTTCTTATGCATGCCAGGTAGAAATATTTATTAGAATGAGTGATGAGCTGAGTGATTTCAGCACAAGAAAAAAAAAGGAGCTAAACCAGATCCAAAATGAAAAGTAAATCATTAACACAAGCACTTCCTGTAGGTGGACATTTCATTCTGTGACTAGCTGAATTCTGATTCTTAAAATCAACACAGCAGAACAGAGGGTGTTGTGCTAATGACTCTGTTTACTTATGTTACAATCATATTTATTCACATATGATTAATGACTAAGTATACAGTGAATCTATAAAACCTGAGGACGTACAGTACCAGCAGTGTTCCTGCTCCATTGTTACCTTGGTATCAGTTTGATTGGATGGTTTCTCTTAATTCTCTAAAACAGAATAAGAGTTAACTATAACAATTTAGTTTACTGAACAGTGAGCTTTATTTTAGGAAAGTTACTATTTTAATCTCAACAGATTTTGAAGACTTGCATCAAAATGTATTGTGGAGATTATGTGAGTATAATGATCTATTCTCTGAAATCTCTAAACATTTCATTGCTCTTGAGTTATTGACGTGTTGGGACACATTTCCCTCCACTGGCAGAAATTAATCTCACGTGAAGTTAATTTATTTGTGATTTGTGTCTAATTCGGAGGTTACTGAAGTGTCTGAAATGAAGATTGAAGTATACAGAATTATCAATTCCTGTTACCTGTTTGTGAGTTTGTGGGTTTTCTATACTTGCACTAAGCTGTTGAACCAGACACAAAATTGCATACTACCACCAGATTGTATTAAACACAAAAAAGTGAGTTGTTCAGATGACACCAATACATGATGTATAAAACCACCAGAGTTTTGGTGGATTTCTATTTTCACAGTCTGCGTAATTGCATAAAGTAACTATATACTTTTATCACTCATAAGCATTTGGTTTTGTTCACAACGTGAATAATATTTTAAAGCTAAAAAGTGATACCTGTAAAAGGATTATAACACAGGAAAAACTATCAAATATTGTTCCTAACCAATAAATTGTAGCAATATATTAGATGTTTTCATTCAATCTCTTCAAGAAAATAAAAGTTTATACTGCAATTTTAACTCCCCATTCTGAAAGCTACTATTAGTTATTATTTTGTGGCAGCAAAATATGAAATTGCATTCTGCACCTGGTATACTGATAATTATTTTCACTAAGGACTTTCATGTACTTTAACTAATTATTAATAGGAATAATGAGTCATTCCTCTCAAATGCTTTTTGCATGTGCATTCCCAATAAATTTACAGGTCAATGTAGAATTTTCTAAAGAACAGACAATTTTTTCCTTACTTTATTTGAAAGCATAATTGCACCAATTACTCCAATCTCATCAGTAAAATATTTCTTCCTATAAAATTATATGGCATATATTTGTTTTTCTAGAGAACTAGATCTGGAATGGGTTTTACTGATGTCTTTGGTTTTCTACAATTTGGGATCTTGCATTCTTTACTAGACCAGTTAATAACTGAAAAGGGATTTTCTTTGTTTGCTATTTTCTGTTTTAATTAATATCTACTAACCTATTCCTGATAATTAAAGCAAGACAAGAAGAACTACTCCATCTGACAAACCTAGTAGATCGATTTCAACTGGAGAAGTCAAGTTCAGTTTCTTTTCATCTACTGATTTATCAAGACCAATTGTATTTAAATAATTGACACTGCATCTTCAAATGACGTGTTGCCTGGTACTAATGGTAGTAAATTTTAACAACTTATAGGAGAAACTATTTCACTTTTAAGTCATTAAAATTAGTAAATGATATTTGTAAGATAACAATATTGCAATAGTTTGGTGGCATTATCAGAGAAATCTGATAGATTACTGACTGATTCTTAACTGTGGGAGATGATTACACCAGCTATTTTAGGCTTCATTTAACGCAATCATTCTGCATGGGTCAGCTCTTAAGACCGACTTAAGCAGAGAGGGAACTTAAGTTCCTAACTTGATCCTCTGAATTGCACTGAAATACTCCAAAATAAATGGTGTGAATATCATCTGTCTATTCCCTCTGCTTCTAAACATGTAAAGACACTGATTAGCCCTTTGTTTTTCTCAATTACAGAAGTAAAAGAGTAGGCAAGCAAATGCAGACAATGTGATACCACTCTGTCTCACGACATCCAAATGAAAGACATCCAAATCTGATTACAGACTTTCTCTGAAAAAGTATTTTAGTGGATTTTCAGGTTGGGTAAATTTTTACTCTTTATTCCCATTTCCTCCATGTGTTGTGGGCTGGGAATGGAGAAACAATAAAGGAGGTTTGTATAAACTAGCTCAGTGGTTCCTAACCAGTGGAGCAGACTTCCCTGCTGAGGAGACAGAATGGGCAGATGTAGTGTGGAGCACATGCAAACATCCTCCCCTGGATGCCTGCTGGTTCCTTAGGATGGAGTCAGTTATGGAGCAATGGCAGTTTTCTCACATAAAACTCAGCAACAAAACAGCAGAAAATCACTCTTCCAAGAGCACCAGCAAATCACAAGCAAGAAAGCAGGACTTGCATAGGATGGAGTGGTGAGTCACATTAATTTCTTGTGCACTCTCATTAAACACAACCTTAGACTGAGAATAAGTCTTAAGAGCACACTGTAGATCTAAAGGTATTTTGCAAGGAATCCTAATAGAATAATATACCATTGATTTAGAAGTGTAAGAAACATGAAAAAGGAATTAGAAGTATTGCTTTCTTTAAGTCGATTCTTTAAGATTATCTTCTTTAAGTTTTATGTTGTCAATATTAGTATTTGCATATGTTATACATGGACAACTGGATAGGATGGAGTCAACCAAGATTAAGAATGAGATGTAGAAAATATTCACAGCAGCAGTTCTCACAGATTCAGCAACACTGTGCAACTTCATTATGAGAGATTACATACAGGAAATGGCTTCCCACAGTACATACAGAGGTAAAACTACCAGAAGCTAGGTACGAATACATCTGTATCTTCTCTGAAATACACATACAGGGAAAGATGGGAGATTTTGGAGGAAGACTGAATTTTCTATGTTTAAATATATCTCTTCCATTACTGTCTCATATGTTATTCAAATGAAGTGTAACGCATACAATAGACTCTCACAGTAAACCAAAATTACTCATGAACTTTTTTGTTAATAATAAAGTTGCACACAAAGGATATCTTTGCAAAAGTATAGCTACCACATAGCATGTAGTTAGCTATTAAAGCAAGCATTTTATTTTAGTAGATATTCCTTATGGGAAACATTCAGACTAAGGAATCTGACTTTGATTGTTTGTTATCAGCAGAATGACTTACTGAACAAATATTATTAGAAGGTTGTTCATACTTTAGATTGCTTTTTCCATCACAAGACTGAATTGCTTGAACTTTACATATCTTAAACTGGTAAAAGCAGCCTCAGCTTTTATGGATACTTTTGTTGAACTGCTTATGGCTTTGGTCAGGAAAAGTTGTACCTTGCACTTGTACAGAATGAAGGTAGAGTGCAAGTATGATTTTTCAGACTTATTGAAAATTTTACAGGCCCTTTCCAGTCTCTGTCTTCATTTTTATTCCTTCCACCACCACCACAGAAACTGTTCTGTTAGCACTGCTGTGTTGGAATCAGTTCTTTTCAAGAGTTGAATGCACATGTGCTGTTTTTATAGATGAGGATATCTTGAGGTCAGAAACAGGATTAAAATCCTTGAAGTTAAAATCATTGAATCACCTCTGGAGATTGTTTGCATTACTATTAGGTGCTTGGATACTTTCGGGGGGGGGGGAACAAGAAATTGTTGATTTTCTTCTTTCTGGGTAACAGATATGCTTTTCACTAGGATACTGCAGAAGAAAGACATTATGAAAACCATTTTTCTGTAACATCTGGTCTAACGTAACCTATAAAATGGCCAGATTGCTTTCATGAATAACCTGAACTTTGCTCAGCTGCTCCCTGAAGGCATTTTCTTTCTCATGACAAGCCACAGCATGCTGAACACCGTGTTTGCAAAGAGTGTTCCATCAAAATGGTGTGTATGTAACATGGGATGTTAGAACTCAGATATCAACATTAAACCAGTATTTCAAATTGTAGAGTTTTTCATGTTACTTCAGTGGACCATACCAGACACTTCCCCCCGGTTTCTTCAGAAAATGTGGCTATATTTCTGTATATCCGTCCATCCACGTGTTCCTACCAGTAATTTTGAACCTGTTAGTGAATTTCTATCATATTTGGCAGATGAATGAGAGTCTCTTCTGAAGTGCTGTGAGAACACTGCTCAGTGGAAGCAAGAACCAAATTGTTCTTCCATTTAAAAAAATACAGCAGGTAAAACTCAACTGTCATTTCGTCCATTGGCCTACCATTAGCCAAACAGTACACGCATAGTTTGGACTCAACGATGGAACAAACCATCTCTTACTTAGCCAATGGTCAACTTAGAAACGACCTGGTGGATTGCATCCTAGTCCTAGTACTAAGAATGTTAAATAATCCAAAATGATTCCCGCACTTCTTAACTTTCAAAAATATTTGTTACTTCAGAACCACGGTTTTGTTTTACTTGTGTGGGTGAGTCCAAGAGCATTGTATTTAGAGAAATCAAATTCAGTGAAAGTACCTCTAACTTCTCCTTTGACATCACCAAGAAAACTGCAACACAACTTTCACTGCTGCGGATTTCACTTTGCCATGAAATATAATTTCTGTTCATAGGAAACAGCAACATAATATTCATTTTAAGTGTGAAATTCAGGATCACAAAGATGGCGTGACCATGAATCTTAGATGTTTTATTTTTGTCCCATGTTTTACTCTCTTCCTGGCTTTAAGCAGTTTTGTATTTCAGCACCTACGTCAATTAGTTATTTTGAACTCCAGTGAACCTCTGAATCACTTTTATTTGAAGATGGCAGCCACAGAACATACTTGGTTTTAGTCTGGCAACATAAAACTGCCTTGAACTTTAGCATTAAGTATACAGTAGATTACAAAGAAATAATTAAAATGGGATTTTCCTAAAGAGAGAAACTCAGGTATATTAAACCCAGGGACAGAGAAAGCATTAAGGGCCTGGTCTGCATTCTTTTGAGACAATGGAAATAATCCTAGATTCTTAAAAAAACCTCTGGTGTGGATCTTAAAACAGCTTAATGATTAAGGGCATATAAGAGCATTTGTGTATCTTAGTAAATTTTCCTCTTCTAAAATTTCACTGAATTAATGTTACAGTAATGACCAGAAGAGTTTAACTTTGGAAGAGCCTACTTTTTACAAAACAAAGAAACTTATTTAGTCTGTAGATAAAAAGCTAGAATTTAATTTTTAACATTATAAATTGCAACCTAGAAGTGCTGAACTATAAACAAACAATAACAACTTTGTCAAACTATTTCTTAAGAAAAGGAAAGATGATATCAGTGCAAATGTAGCCTTTTTCGTGTCTGTATCTTAATCCACTGTTCAGCTGATCCTGTTCTCCTTCTGAATTCTTTTGTCTTTATAACAGCCTAGTGCTCAAGGTCCACAACATGCTCTGTACTGATTTTTGTTGAGGGTTACTACTGCTCTTGCTGGGCACATCAGTAATTTTTTACCTTGTTTCTATTTAGGGTGGCTTCTGATGAAAGCACAGATTGTCTTTCTGTTTTGCTTTGTCTTGTTTTTTAGGTGATCATCCACAGTAATTCTTGATGCTCTGTCTCACAGCAGTTGCCACCTCATGTTTTCTGTTTTGCAGAGGGAGCTGTAGTGATTTTTATTCACTTTGATTTATGATGTGCTCTCTGGTCCTGTAAAATATTTTCAACTAATCTTCAGAAGGAGTTATTGTATTGTGATTGCTGCCTCAAAGCTGGTGGAATCTGATGATGATACCAGTGCTATGCCCCTCCTAATAATTCATCCTGATCGATGGGGAGCTGTTGCTTGAATTACTCTGAACCCTGTTGGACATTTCATTCACTGGAGGGTGTTTAAGGTTTATTTCTTCTCTATGTAGGTAGACTTCTCTCTTACTGATAAATTTCACTTGATGTTCAGGATCTTCTGCTGGATATTTGGAAGAATTAAATGCATTTTTAAAAATAAGCATTAAGTAAGAAAACCTCAACAGGGGAATAACTCAACATCCCTGTAGTGACCATCTTAAGGTATACAGAAGAAAAATGATGAGATCATATTATTAATTTTCCTCTGCTTTTCAGAAGTTACAGGGGGGAAAAAAAAGGAGAGAGACTGCGCAAACAAAACAGAAATGGCCAAACAGCCATAGACTTAAAACTAGCTGTCAGAGTTCAACAGCATCCAACCACCTTTTTCCAGATATTCCAAATGTGGAGGGTATAATGTTTAATACCAAATTTACCTATTCAAAGATAATTGATGGTACACAGGAGTTTTGATTTAGAGTTATATAAAATATACTGAAAACACAATACAAATGGAAGTTACACTTAGCAAAATATAGCAATTGCAACACACAGTTCAATATCCATATGATTCCCACTACCAGTCTCTAACACACTCACTGCTACAACACTGAGCTCTATAAGCACATTACTCTTACCTATCTCTACTGAGCCTTCTTCCATTATAGGGGTTTATTGGTCAGTCACAGTACATGTAACTACACTCAGGTGTTTAATCAACCCTGAAAATGCCCTACTTCAAAACACGGCAGTAGAAATTCTCTAACCAAAGACAATGGAAAAGAACAATTTACTCCCTTGTAGTTGCCTGCTCTCTGATCAACATTCAATCTGTTGCAATTTCATCCAGTAACCAAATGCCTCTACTGCTCTGCCTTTTCAGTTTGTGCAGTGATGAACACTGCATTTCCTAGGCACACTTAGACATGCAAACCCTGTACAATAACTTATCTGAGCAACATGATTTTGCATCCTGGGCCCTAGACTATGGAAGCAGAGCCCCAGTTTTCCCAAAGTGATCATTGTTTTGATGTATTTCCTCATTTCATTCAGTAATGTTGAGCAAAAGAATGTTGCAACCACATGCACTTCTAAACAATTACAAGATTGCAACAGATCTTTACAAAACAAAATGCCTGCCACAACCTCCTAGCTTTTCTCTCAGTACAGAAGATTACTGTGATCATTCAGTCTTGCTCAACAACTGAAAACTGCACCATCTCTTCCATGCTTTCACTTTCCCCGTAACACTACACCAAAGAACATTAGAAGAGTCACTTTCTCAGAAACGCAACCTCTTGGATTTCTATGTTGCTTTTGAAGCAAGTTTTCTTCCTTCTCATCTGCTGTGTAGCATCCTGGCACCACAGGACAGTACTGCCACTATCAGCCCAGCAGCACTGTGCTAAGGCCCCATCCTCTCTGACGAGTGTACAGACGGTCTGCACAGGATTTACTTCAGAGAGGCACAGACAGGTCTGTGTTGTCAAAGAATCAATCCCTGTGTCTGTTGAACTGTCTGCCAGCAAATTGCCTAGGCTTTGCTTTCCACAGTAAATATCACACAGATCTCTGGAATTCTTTGATACAGGACAGAAAACGAATGGTTACACCACACAGCAAGTGGTAGGCTGTCACTGCTTAATCATACTGAACTCAGACCCAAAATTACCAAAGTTCACTGTAAAGGTTTGGCTCTGACATGTTGGTGGACATACTTCAAAAATTCAATGAAAACAGATGGAATAAAGTTTAATAAGTGATAAACTCCTGAAGGTCTTGCAATTAAATGCATAAAGTGAACCAGGAATGACTCTGCAGGCTTGTCAAAGACTGAAATTATGAAAGTGGTCACAGGATAAAACTGACTTAGGTTGTGATGGAATAAATCTTCCTAAAGGTTAGATTGCATATACACCACAAAATAGAAGAGTACTTTTTTAAAGATACATTGCAGCAATAACTTTGTGAGCTACGTCAACAGCAAGACATTAATTAGTAATGCAGAAATTTCCTTCCAAGGATCCTGATAGTGGACACTTAAAACCTAGAGCTCACTTCAGAGAACACTTACATGTTAGTACAGCGTTGAATCTGCTGAGAAACCATTCTGAAAATCCAAATACAAGGTACACGGAAAATCCACATCGAAAATAACACTGGCACAAATGTCTTGTGTGGGATGGATGACAAAGCCAATTACGTGTACACTATAGCAAAATTTTAATTCAATTTGTTTAAAAGTAAATAAAAGGATGAAGATCCTTCCCCTCAAAGGGAACCTTCATATTTAATTTGGTTCTACTTTAAAGCATTCTGTCTTTAATTAGATCCTTGCTAGGAGATGGGTGTTTACTAGTTCATGTTTTATCTACTGATGGTGAACCTCAAACAATGAGGTGGTGAGTACTTTCTAAAAAAAGTGTTCAGCAGCTCTGCTGAACCACGAGGGAATTGAGCCCCTTCAAATGTCCATTGTTTTGCCTGAAAGATACACTACAAGAGCTGTGCTGATTTTTGTGGTCAAAAACCTACAAGCCTGCAAATCTGTGTATCTGAAACTGGGTTTGCTATGATCAATCTCTCCATTATATTCTTGCAAATACTCATTCATCAAAGCCCTTTTTTTGTTTTGACTGCTTCATGAATAAAGATACACATTCAAAAACTTAGTTCCAAGGACTATGCAGGAATATAAAGCATTCATTTAGTCAGTTATTTGGGGTTCTAGTGCAGCTATCATAAATGTTGAAAGTATCAGTGACTTAGTGGTTCACTTTGTGACACCACAAACCTGAATTTGTGAAAGGAAATACTTTGAGATGACTAATCTTTCTGGGAATTGAACCTGTTCACAGCCGTCACTGAGATGAAGAGCCAGCGTAGCTATCTTAAATTAGATTTGATTAAATGCATACTTGCCCAAGATTTTCTCTCCTCCTGCCATCCTTCTGACCAGCAAGGGCTGTGACATGTTCACAGAGCATTTAAACTGAATGCCAGATGTGCTTACACTTTCTACCTTTGGTTTAAACTCTAAACTAAAAGTCTTTGAGTCTTGTATCTGTTACTCAAAATCCATTTGCATCCTAACATTCTTTATTATTATTCCCATCAAAAAATTTTCTGTTTTGGCAACCCTAACATAGTATTTGATAACAGTTTGTTTTTGGACTTACTTTGTTTTCCCTCTCAAGATTGATGAGATATTTTAGTGGCTGAGACATTTTGAAAGGCATGAATTACAGAGGCAGAAAGCTAAATTTCATTTTCCTAACTCAGACAATACATCAATATACATTTTTGATCCTGCATTCTAACATTATCTTCCAGCACTTCTTTCCACAGTGATTTTATCAGTAAGTTTCAGCGTGGCTTGTCCATCTACCTTACTGATCAGCCACAGAGTTCATGCGTTTCTGTCTCCTGGGACAGCAATCTTTGACTCAGCATTATTTGACATGCTAGCAAGGGAGGGGGAGAAATAATCACCACAACTAGCACCTCACGTACCATCTGGCCAAACAGACCTTGAATTCCACATTGCTGCAAATGGCGTGTGCCTAGGAGACTTCTGGTGAATGACATTTGAAGAGCATGTGTACTGTAAGAAAATAGGAAGTCATGAGGATATAAATACTCACTTAATTTCTGAGGCTAATCTTAACCAACAGATATGTTACCTGACCTGTGAGGCTCAGGACACACAGACAATTCCCACACTAACAGGGAAAGATTGGGTGGAGGATAGCTTGAGGATGAGCCTGCAATTCATTTTAGGTACAACATTATGTATCACCTTATAAAAATTGGCATGGTCTCATCATCATCTCTATGGCCAGTGTTTCGCTCTCTATTCCCAAAACAATTTTCTCCCATATTTTTCCTGATTGTTTTTAACAAGTAAAATGGCAGTATGTATTTTATATTCACTTGTAAAAGTAGGACCTTGTATTTAAAATGATGAACAAACTGCAGAAAGACACTTGTTTGTCAGCAAGTACTTTCTTTTTTGTGTAAAGTAACTCCTTTAAATATCTTAAATTTCAGACCACACATTCTTTTCCTCACTTAGCCACCGACAAGTAGTCTGTGCCTACTTTTGCTTGATAGGTCTAACGTAATCATCAAAAAATTGTATATTCCTTCTCTTCAAACATATCCACTTCTTGCTTGCTGCTTTTTAATTCCTTTGCTAAAATTGCAAGCCAGGGAAGCACATCATTAGTGGCCGTACACAAAACCTGTATGTATATGTCATCACTACTGAAGGCACCACATACAAAAGGCTTTCAAGTGCATGTAAACTGAACAAATAAAAAAAGAAAAATTAAGTAATGTAATTAGTGTACCTCCCAATTCTAGGTATTTGTATAAATATGCCATTTGTATTTGTAAATTATATCCCCTTCTCCCTTGAAATGGAAATTTCAAGTTATTAGGGTTATTTTAATCAAGTGTATTAATTAAGAACAGGAATCATCATAAAAGATAACCTTTATACTGGGTAAGTCTGAAACGGCAGGTAGCATCCTCAGAGGAACTAAAGAGGTTAACCAAGTGACAGAGCTAAGCAGATTTCAACCTCAGTTATTTTCATCTGTATACTCATAGATCTGTGATTCTATTAAAATGAGTACTTCAGTTCTATTTACTATTCATAGGTTTCATAAAAAGAATAAGAAAGAATGTATGAAACAACGTATCACTGAGAATGAACTGAGAATAATTTAATCAGTTAAAAAGCAACTGGAAAAATGCTCTTGTCTTCTACATGGCACATCAGAAAGATATCTCACACTTAGCAGTAACATCATTTCTTTAAAAAATTGTTAGCTTTGTAAGCAACCTATACATCTCATTCATTATTTTCTCGTTAGTCCTTTCAAATTAGAAATATCAAAAGAAATAGATACTGAAGACTGACTGGGATATCACAGATTAACTTTGACAGATGAAAGAATATTTTCAGAAAAAGGTTGGGAAACAGAGAAACATGAAATTGTTGTTACATTTTAATGAGAAAAATACATTAATTATGTTAAAATTTTATTTTTTTCTGGCCTAACTTAAATAGACTTCCTAGGGCTTAGTGCAAGTTCTGTTTCGTAAATTAAAAACTTAACATACTTTTCCCCATAAAGCAAAGACTGTTTAATCTTAGGATGGTTTTCTCCAGAATTATATACACACTTAGATGTGAAACACCTCAATTAAAGGCTTCTTTCTCCTTTAGCAGATACAAGGAACGATTTTTCCTGCTCCGAACTTTAACCCTATTATGGATGCTCAACTGCTAGGAGGAGCCCTACAGGGAATTAGTGAGTATCTTGACTGATTCTAACACATCTTTTATTTCAGAATAAGGCAAAATAAATATATATATACTCATAATATTAAAAACATCACCACATATGTGTTGATTCTTCAAGGTATCACAGTAAGACTCACTGGTGATGTACAAATAAATCATGTATTTGCATCTGCAGGAACTCAGAGGTGATTAAGATTCATCTAAAATGTATACCAACACTTATAGTAGTGGATGCTTTCCTTGAGAAAATAAGAAAAAGAAAAGAAAATTTTGTTATGTCACTACAGTGGATAAAAACAGATTTTTTTTTAACTGTAACTTCAATAATTAGCTACCAGCAGACTTCTATGTCTTTTAAAATATCAGTCATCATGAAATAAAAACAAATGGAGTAGAGATTTTTAAAGTATTGATTACCTTTTCCTCTGGAATAATTTTTGCTTTCAGCCTATGGACAAAAAAGAAGTGTTGTTCACCAAAGCATTTTCCCCTGTTCAGATTTTTTCTGGTTTCCTGTTGAACAATGTTGCTACTGCTGAGGGTCTGAAGGATGAATTTTTTTGACTATCATGTGAAACATTTTCCTCAAATTATTGCCTGTATCAGAATTTTTACATCTCTTGGGATTTTCACAAGGTCGTACAGCACCAAATCTCACTTTCTGTTTTCAGTTTCTTTAATGGAAAAGTGAGGATTCAGTCTTAATGTCAAATGAAACACCACAAGGGATATTATTAAGAAAAACAAGAAGTATCTTTTTTGAGTAAGCTCACTACAGGTGAAGTTTTATTTATACATTTTGCTAGACTTCATTGCAATGTACCTTTAATGCAATGTTGCTAACATGACAATACAAAGATGATTCTCTTCATTTACTACTGTAAATACATGGGCATTAACCCTACTTTTAATTTACTGAGCAAAGTACATAGAACAAAGTTCTAGTTTCAAGGAGAATTGGCAAAATATGATGTTCAGCTTACAGCAGTTTAAGTCTCAATAGTCTTTAAAAGCACTGACACCCCTTGCCCCAGGTCTTGCACACAACATTCATTCTTGTGAGGAGGATTAGTCATACGTTATCCCACTGATACCAGTGGTATTACAAAAATAAGTTATTTAGGCATTTAAATATTTCCTGAATCCTCCTTAGTTTTCCTGTAGAGACTATATAAACTGTACAGATTCCTAGTGATAATTATTTTCTGAAAAGTAGAAGGAAATGCTTATGCACAGAGTTTCAGTACTACAACCATTTTGTGAGTTTGATGGAAACGAATCAAACTGATGTGAAATCAGTGTAGTTCTAAAAAGCTGTTGTAATTATGGCCAGATGATCCAGAAGAAAGAAAACTAAACCTACTGCATAATGAGCAAATACTGACTTCCTCTGCCAACTTAAAAAAAAATTAAAAATGTATTCAATGTCCCACATGACTACATTTGTGTCAAAATGGAACCTGTCATATGATCATATGACAAAATCTGCCTAACAAAACCGTGAGAGGTATAGAACTTATCTATAACACATTTATATATGCATAGATAACAATGATTGGTAGAAACATGAGAGACTATCCTTCTCTATACAGATGCTAGCTGATCTCCGTGCTTTGTAGCCAAATTTATCTCTGCTGTTAAGAGTGAGAAAGTCAATTGATTTACACTTGGAGACACTGGAAGCTGGAATGTCATTAAAATGCTGGGCCATCTGAAATTACCAAAAGCCATCTTTTGCGATGGAAAAAATACAAAAAATGACAAAATAATTTTCAGAATATGATAATCATTATCTTCTTTTCCCTAAGCAGTGAATGCTGTGAGTTATGGAAGTTTAGCTGTAAGCTCTAGCTAGCAAGCAAAAAAGCACAGGTAACCTTCAATGCACTCAGAAATTGATTTTAAAAATAAAATATTCCTTAAAACTTTGTAATTTATTTTATATAGTTCCTCTGAAAATATGTATCTTCCACATTTTCAACCAATGGTCTGACTATAATTTGTCATTACCATTAAAGACAACCCTAATCCTGAAATGACAATTTAATCAATAACAAGAGGGCATACAAGTATGACTTCCCAGGCTCAGCCACAAATTCTTCTAGTATGCCTAGTTCTGAACAGATGAAAGCTGCTATCTGTTTTATTGATGCTTTCAAATCCATTTCGCTTAAGAGAGATGGTGATGCATCTGATAATAACAAAGCCTACTTCACTATTTGCTGGTATTACACCAGCAAGTGAAAGGTACATAAGCAAAGCAAATATAATTGATTTGGTAAATACCATTGGGATATTAATCTCTTGGTCTATTTTTTTCAAGAAATTAGATTAATGTTCTTGAGCAAAACATGAACAATTGCAAGCCTAACTAAATAACAACACCTTGTTAATTTAGTGTCTGTGTCATGTTTCCTTTTCAGGTTGTGAAAAAGATGTGTTGATTGATATCCTAACGCAGCGCTGCAATTCACAGCGGCTTATGATTGCTGAGGCATACAGAGACATGTATGGCAGGGTATGACAGAACTACTCTGCAGTTTCCTTACTTCTGTCAGTCCTTCTCTCAGGTCACTCACTGGAATCAAAAACTTGATAGACAGCTGGCTGGTGCCAACAGATTGACACACAATTTCGCTCATGTAATTATTGATACCTCCGAAGTTTTCAAAATGTCTTTCATAAAGCAGAACACAATAAGGAAAAAAAAAAAAGGACATGCAACGTTTCTTCTATAGTTCATTCTGTTCCTCTGTTGACCAAGCAAGAATTTCTGGAAAGACTTATTTCTTCCTCTGTTTTGGGGGAGGTTTGCAATACTTTTTTTAAGTCTTTGGAAAACATAATAAGAGTATTCTATTTGGTTGAAACACGAAAGAAAAACACCATACCACCAATTACAGGAAGCTGGAGTCTTAATCACTGATTAATGTTCTCATGTCAAGCACTGACGTTCTCAGACCTTACACCATGCAATCCCACCCAGATACTAAGCATAATACTTGTTTGAGCTGCTTAATGTTAAATTTATGATTCTTTGAAAGGTGTTTCAAAAATTTTAAGACATAAAAAATTAGCTTTTTAAATTCTTTTCAAATGTATTTTATCTATATTTACCGTATCTAAAACAAGGTCATTTTTTTAAATGTTTGGACTACTGAACAGTTAAAGTCCGTGTTATTAAAACATACAAAAAGCCCATCAGAAGAACAATACAAGTGCTTGAACATAGAAAAATGATCCTACTTCAGATCTACTATCGCTAACTTATTGTTAGTAACTAATCTGCTAACAGATTATTACTGACTACAGAAGATACCTTGCAAGACTCTTAAACACTGTAGTCTAAAACCAGTTGACAAATGCATGTTTTTAATTTTATCTGCCTTACTACTAATGTTTAAAAATTGTTCAAAATACTTACAGAAAAAAAGAATAATACATTAAAAAAAAGAGGTATTGCCAACTTGTGGTAAAAAAAAATTGAGCTAGTTGAACCTGTATTCCTCTTGAGCACACAGAACAGAGCAGAGACTTCTCCTAGTAGGTTGATAATACCTTCTCACCAGTTCTTTACTTTGTTTTTCTCACAAAATGTTCCTATTCTCTAGAATGTTTCAACTAGACCTATCATTTTAACAAGGAAAAAACATCAAAAAGCTCCAAATAATTTTTCATCTTTCAATTCTTTCAATTTCAATTCAATTCTTTCCATTTCTGCCCTCTGATACATAAAGATGACCTAAAGATATCACTTATGATATGTCTATAAAGAATTACCAACTGTCCATCAGGAATGGAGTTTGATATTAGATTTGCCATATTCACTACGAATAGAGAACAACTATTGACTTGCTCACCACTAATCTATCTGGATTCTCTTTTTAAATCCAGGCTAAAAATATCATATAAACAAATACATAAATCCTTATGAAATCGCACTGCCTTTAAATTTCTATCTATCTCCTTCAGCCATAGTCAGTTAACTTAAAGCCCTATAAAGCTACTGGCCACAGACCTAAAGACCTAAGAGAACTAAAAAGCTGGAAAAAAACTTTTCAGATTTGTTTTTTAAGTATCTCAAACTCTAAAACAATGTGTAATAATACAACAGAAAGGCAAGCAAACTATTCTTATATTCCAGCTGCGCACTACAAAAAATTCTCAAAGTCATGGACCCACTCTTGCATATATACCCACAATTTCATTTAAATGAATTCATTCAATACTGGGGATACTTGATAAGATTCTCTTGATAGCTTTCAAAAAAAAAAAATTAAACCAGTTCTACCATTTGTCATGTGGAATGGGCATCAGAACAAATTAGTTTTAATCTAGTTGAGAGATGAAACAGGAATGCTGAATTTTTCTTTTTCACCTGTGATAGTGGATACACTGAAATAGCTAATCTTGTTAGTGCTCCATGCAGTTTGATTTATCCCTGAACAGTTCACTATCTTGCAGTAGGAACTGCTGAACAGGATGGGATGCGTTTTGCTCTAAATTGCTGCGATTTACATTTCAGAAGATACTTCAGCACATATCAGTGACAGCATTTCATTGGTTGTAACTGTCTTAATGGATATTCTGCACTGGGCAAATATACCATTCAGCCGTCCCAGCTTATGAGTGGTAAATGCTGCAGGAATGAGAAGACAGACAGCTAGGTGATAATGATTTTAGCCATCTCACTTTAATGCATGGTAAACCTGTCAGTCCAAGGCTCCACCCACTTAATTTAAATTCCATATGTTCAATATGGTAGCCTTGATGCTTGTTCATTTGACAAATGTAAAGTGTGACGCATTAGAAGTAGATAAAAAAGAAAAAAAAAACTGAACCAGCTGCATGATTCAGACATACACAAGAATCCTTCTTACAATTAGCCTTCAAGGATTTCTTACAGCAGAGACAACTAGGAAATATTAATAATGACAACTTAGAGTTGTCTTTTCTTATTTTTCAGTACTTCACTTTCCTTAGTTCTGATTGCAGGGGTAATTTTTAGTTAGTACCCATTTGTACTACTAACCCATTTTCCCACAGGTGTGTTGTCATAAGTGAAATATCTTAATGAATTAATTTCTATTCCATGTGTGATTTAGTGGTTGTCAAATGCATCTAATGTGCGTTCAGTGAAGACTGTGTGTGTTTCTTCATCATAAATCTAATTTGTAATGTGTATGCATCCTCCTTCATTGCTGCTCTAGGTACTAATTTAATTACATTCAGATACGTATCAAAACCAAAGTGCACACCTGAAAAAGATGCTTCTCCCATAAAATAACAGTTTATATCATGGGAACCATTTCTGATACTCCTTTAACTTCAGACTTAGGTCAGAGCCTACGTGACTGCAGCACAGTGCTGTACAAAAATAAACAAACAAATAAAAGCACACAAGTATCCTCTTAATCAGAAACAGCAATCATATAACAAACAGGCTTTTGGCATTCTCAGTGTTTTGAAGGATGCTACTGGGAAAGGGGAGAGTGGGAAAGCAACTCTCATCCATTAGTCAACTACCTGGCAAGTGAGTATTGAGACACATGTGGGGGAAGAGGGAGGGGGTTCCTTTTTATTAATCCAGCATCTGCCAGAAGTAGTGAATTCATTTTGTATACAATATATACATAAATCGAAGCACATAACCTTCCAGTACTCCAAAGCAGATATTTTTATGTACTGGGAACAATAAGGATTATGTTTAAAATCAATTACATGGTGAATAACCCTGAAAAAAAAGCAAAAGAAAACTGCCTGCGTGTTATGGGATTTGACTTCTACGGGCTTAGCTCCCACAGATTCACACAGGGAATATGCCAATGGAAGCTGCAGATGCTATGCTGTAGTGCTCAGGTTTCCAAGCCTTTAAATAGTAGTTGCACTTTAACTCCTGAATTTTCTTCTCTATTCTAATGAACCAAAAATCAACAAGTCTACGTGGTCTCCTTGCTTGTGTGTGTCTATTGCCATCTCACACATACTATTAAAAGGAGTAGGTACTATTTTAAAAAGATTTTTCTTACTTAATTTTAGCTAGAACTCATCTCAGACAGTTTAGTCATTTACAGAGAAAACTGCTGATATTTTTTAAGCTGTCTTTGTGAAGTGTGACTGTTGAAATAATCTTGTCTATGCATTTTTTTTTCTTTTTAAGGATTTGATAACAGACCTAAAAGAGAATCTCTCTCATCACTTCAAAGAAGTCATGGTTGGCCTGATGTATCCACCTGCCTCCTATGATGCCCATGAGCTCTGGCACGCCTTGAAGGTACTTGTCTAATTAAGAATTACTCAGACACATGGCCACTGATTATATTACTGCACATATGTTAAATTGATTTTTTATATATTTTATATATTTAAATGGTTGATAAACTGGTGGAAAAGTACTTCATAGTACACTAGGATATGAGTGCTATGGGAAGTTTATTTATTGGTATGCTAAACACAACAAAAATAATATCCTAGTCATGTAACAAATACACCTGCGGTAAACTGGGTAAATGAAGAAATATTTATACAGGGAAATGTAAGGCCCTGATCTTGCAAGCATTTATGTATGTTACTTACAAAATTCATTTGAACAGCTGCATTAAATACTGGCTATGAAATTATTCCACATAGAGGTTCCTGTCTTTTATTTGGGTGGGTATTTTGGGAAAGGACAACGGAGCAGCAACCACGAGTTTCTTCCCACATCCTGGCCCCAGTGCCACACACTCAGGTGCCACCTCTGAAGAGACCAATACTTCCTTGGCAGAGCATGTCCTTACATAAACATTTTAAATTACTCTCTGAGAAAGCAATGATCACTCCACTCAAACTGAACTGATTGCACATTTTCAAGAAAAAAACTCCTTTTCTTCCCAGGATCTGAGCCTGTGTTCCTTATACAACCAGAGTTTGGAAATAAACCGAAAAAAAATACTTTTTTAAACACCATGTAATTAAATGGTGAAATTCATTCCTGCAGGGTAATGTGGAGGCCAAAAGCACAAATCAGTTCATAAAGGACTTAGAAAACAAGTCTGCTGTTGACTATTGAAAATAATAATCCTTGGCAAATTCCTTCTCAGGAAACTTCTAAATTGCCAAATCCTGGAAGATGGGAAGGCATATCACAGCTTGACACTGTTTTTCTTCTCTTTCCATGAATATTTGATACTGTCCACTGTCACAACTAAGATACAGACTATATGGCTCTGAGCAAGGTGATGTACCTCACATATTTTGAGAATCTCTTCGAAAAAATAACACAGAAACCAATGTACGTTTTAGAACTACTGATACACTTTTTAAATTATAGCTGGCATTAAAAGGATTGTCAAACATGATTGGTAGCATTGGAAGCATGACGTTTTTTAACATTATTGACAAGGTTGGCAAAGTTACATTTTTTTCTGAACGTGGCTTAAACTTTCTTACAGTATTCTCTCTCAATCTGGATACTCATCAACAACATACATCTGCATATCAAAAGCAGCATATGCAGCATATCTTATGTCAATTCAAGTTCATAAAATTAATTCAAATCCTGTTGGAAAATACAGTGACTTGCAGCACTGCATGAGTGGCCATGATGCTTTCCTGAACTACCAAGCTCTATGGTAGACATTACAGATCATAATATTCCTAAATAAATCCAATAAATAAATAAATAAATAAAAGAAGACAGAAGTACAACATAATACCGGTGCTCATATCCACTTCAGATTGCCAGAACACTTGCTGGGCACGTATGCTCAGTCTTTGCATCTGATTTCTTTCAGCAAATCCTAAATTCTTACTCAAGCTCTAAAATTCATCCCATTATGTTTCTGTCAACAATAGTCTTGCTTCTTTGCCCACTTATTAACATACGTGCTGAAATTCAGAGTAAGTAGGAGTATATTTGCAGTACAGGGTTCTACTATTAATTTAAAGTCAATTTCTATTTAAACAGGTAGACTACACAAAGGTTCACCATACACTGCTCCAGCAGAGACTGCTATTCTTATATTACACCTAATAAACGCATTGCTCTCTTCTGAAAGCTGTGGTTTCTAATGACATCTTTTCATACTTACTTCTTTTGACACAGGGAGTAGACACAGAAGAAAAATGTCTAATTGACATATTAGCCTCAAGATCAAATATGGAGATATTCCAGATGAAAGAAGCCTACTTAATGCGTAATGTATTTTACGAGTGTACAGTAGCAGCTGTAATATGTGTATTAGCCTGGATGTATTACCATGAGTGAAGGAACTGAACTACAAATACTAACTGGTTCCCTTCTTCCCCCTCCCTCCTTATAACTATATTTAAAAAGCTAAAGCAAAATGTTTAAAGTTGAACGTATGTCATAGTATTCTTGAGATGTATTGCTGCCTATTGTATTTGAAACACCTGCAGCCACATTTGAAGATTTGCAGAAACTTTTGGCACACTTTTTTCAGAAGAAGTGCATAAGCAGTTTTTCTCAGAAAGTGCTTACTCAGGCTGAACACTCAACTCACCTACTTTGATGGGGTGTTTCTGAGCATCCTACCATCACACAGCAGCAGCAGTGGCAGGGCCACCATGCATGGGCGGGTGGACAGACGAGCCGCCGTGGCAGCGGCTGGGGCCCCCTGGCAGGGCAGAGCCCCTCTGTGGTTAGGTCCATGCAGAACCTGCATGGGCTCCTGTGTAGAAAATGGGCATGTATTTGCACCCTATTTATTTACCCTTTGTTTGCTAATCTTCATTAATAATATTCAGAGCATGTTCATTTTTGATTTAAATACACATTTTTGTTTTAACCTAGAATATAATAATGATCTTCAACAAGATATTGATTCTGAGACTTCAGGTCACTTCAGAGATACGCTTATGAACCTTGCTCAGGTACTGTAAAAACAAATAGCATGACATATTTATAAAAAAAATCAGAGCAATTTTTGATACTATTTGAGAAGCCTTAAATTTTAAGGTGACTGCAGCTAAAGTTAGCTCAACAGGGCTACACTTCTGAACAAGAGAGAGGAAAGAGTAGAAGAGGAAGAGAATTGGAATTCCTTCATGTACTTTGACTTTGGCTTTCAGACGGAGGCAAAGGTCAACAGAGTATTTTATTAGTAAGTCCCTGGATATTCAAGTGCTGACCCTCTGGTCAATCTGTCTCATCTCAAAAGCAGTCTACTTTCATGTACAAATGAGATTTTCATTTTCAAAGCTCTGTTTTCTCTGTTGTTAGAATATACGGTTCATCATCCAGTCTGCGCATTATGTAAAAATGAAGATATATAGTTGAATGTGGATCCAGCTATGAAAGAAAGTGTTAAGCAGCTCCCCATTTTAGTACTGCTCCACATGCTAAATCACAGTACGTGTGCATGCAGGCAAAAGAATTGTCACTATCACACGCCAACCTTTGCGATATTACCAATTTGCAGTTTTATGCTACAAAACTAGCGATCATTGTGTGATCATGAGTTCCCATTCTCATTGTAGTCGCCATGCTCATTATCTTTAAAATGTGTTGTAAACCAGAGTAACAAGTAATGGCAAAAGAAATGCCATCAGATAATAGCACACATAAGGTGTATCTATATTTCTATATATGTTTTCTTTTGGGGAAATGTTTCTTCCTAAGATTTTAAATGACAATAGGCTTCACGGAGATACAGAGATAAAGAGCAGATGTTTCAAAGGTAGAAACTATAAACAGGAAATATTTTTTCTAACACTGGAGTTTTTTCCCCGCTAACAACGAAAATTCTTCCACGCTTAAAAAATGAAGAGCTATAGATTAGGCAACCTCACTTCTTACCTTTAGTAAAACCATGGGAAAATTTTACTTGTCAAAAGAATAAATTTAAAATAAATTATCTCAGCCTAAATTATTAGTCTTTGTTTTCTTAAACCACAGATACTCATAAAGAGGCCTGATATCAGCAACTTCTTAGCTAACAAGATCTAACTGCCATTTGTTTCAAGAGAAAGAATAGTTGCAAGAAATTCCAACTTTACTAACCTCTACTGTATTATTTTTAAAGACTGTTAACTGATTCATCCATGTCTGGATATGGTTTTTTATTAAAAGTCAGTGATATTTCACTGATATATCCTTTCTGGTTCTAGCACTGTCCAACTTACAGAAGATTATTCTACAGCAACATTTCCAATGCATCCCTTGTTTTCTTTCAGAAACCTGTTGCTTTGATTTCTATTAAATCTTGGGACTGATGACACACACATCTAATTGCAAATGGAAGTCAATATGCTTCACACATGGAAGACAAACTATTCAATTGCTATAGTGTACTAATTACAGTTTTGATATCCACATGGAGGCAAATTAGAATTTATAGACATCAGCCATCAATCAGTGTATACCAGCAAAATCTTCTGGAGGGAAATGGTTCTGGAATAGTTACTTCTTCCTAAACAAATTAAGAGAGTTACAATTTCAGGTTAACTAACATTCTTGTATGATACAAAGGGAAGACTTTGATTCCAATTCTTTTTAGGGGGGGCATGAATTGAAATACAATCATTTTCTAGAATTTAAAAAATAATTATACATATTGTGGGATCCTCCAGCAAAACTATGCCAAGAGTAGTCACTGTTAAATGTTACTGGAGAAAGCGGGCATTTGACTCACGTAGTGTAACATTGATCTTATTTTATTTTTCACTTGTCTGTCTTTCTTCCCCATATGTATGTAACTTTATGCAAGTTATTCCAGCATGATTTCCTACAAGTAATTTATCTTGTTACTAGGAATTCCACTCTTTGCTGTGTGAAATTCTTACAATTTAATTAAAGCACAAATCAACATTTTTAACAGGAAAGAACTACAAATCAGTCATTCTAAGAATTGTCAGACGATACATAGTTATAATCCTCACTTTCACATATATGGTAAAACGATTGCAAATTCTAACTAAACTGGATTGCTTCAAACACGTACCATTAAGGCAGTGATTACATGCAGCTTGAGATTGTTAAGAGTTCCACAACCAGGGCTGATTTGTATCCTTACAAGATGATTACGGTTAAAAAGCAATTCCCAAAGTTGTGTGCTTTTCTCTTTTTCTAACTATATAATTCAGATCATAGGGTGTTTACTAAAGCATATCAGCTTGATTTGTGTAACTGAAAAACTATTAATTGTACGGGAAAATTAGAAGTATTCTTCTGTGGTTTATATACCAAAGTTGTCAAACAATTTCCTAGTCTTGGATCTTAATTTTAGACAATGGTTATAAGCAGGCAAAAATCGCCATTATTTGATGTGTTTTCTCCTACAGTTTGTGCAGGGAGAAAATAACTGAGAAAGGATTCTTCTGTCAATATGTATATTGATAAGAAATAAGCAGTGAATGGCAAATGCTACTTTTATACTTGTTTTCCCCTCATAGTTACATATTATAGTAAGCAATATAACACTCATAGCACTAGGGTGGTGGTGGTAAGGTAAAATCTAATATAAAATCGGACTAAAAATGGGATAGGTTTATGGGGCCAGTTTATCCACTTCCACGACTTTTTTCCTCTCATGAGACCATCTGTCATTCAGAGTCCCTCTGCTTAGAAGAAATGAAGACATAAAGTGACAACTTGAGGATATTTTTCTATGGTTGCAAATTCAACTACTTAATACGCTGATCCAATGTAAAAATCTGTGTGTGATATCTCAAGAAATGAAACATAGCATCATACAAAGATAACATCATCTTCCTAAAGTCTTTTAGGATTAAACTTTTGAAGAAAATGAATTTTTGTTTTGTTTTGTTTCCCCAGGGAACGAGGATGGAAGGATATGCAGATCCTTCTTCAGCTGCTCAGGATGCAATGGTAAATACAGTCAGGTGTCGGCTTCTCAAACATAAAAAAAAGAATAAATGCAAATGTTGAAAAGTTATTTAGGACTTAAAATCTTCTGCATTTTTTCCTTTTTCTGGCATAACAGATTCTATGGGAAGCGTGTCAGCAGAAAACAGGCGAACACAAAAACATGCTGCAAATGATTCTCTGCAACAAGAGTTACCAGCAGTTGTGGATGGGTAATCCAGCGGTTCAGCTGTTCGAACACAGTGGAAAGGAAAAATCTGACTTGCTAATAAAACCATGGTTTACATACCAGGAAGCTCAGTGTGCAGCAGAGTATTAGACTGAAACCTAAGTGTGAACTCTTGAAGCTCTCAGAAACCCACTGATGTTAATGGGATTTTAGAAGTAATGCAAAATTGACCTTTCCCTGATGACTACAGACAGCTGTAGATAGAACAGACAGACATCAGAATGCCTTATAAAAGAGAGAAGAATGCATGGCCAAAGACAGACATGGGCTACGGCTGCACTGAGTGTACACAAAACACAACATGATGAGGCAGATTTTTCTGATCTATTTTCCTTGTTTTTCCTAAGTAGCTCTTAGCTATGAGTGAAAACACCTTGGGAAAGGCAGTTGGAGTATTTTCAACAAATGTTTGTATGTCAAAACACACTGCAGTGTTGAAGCATTTCCATGGAAGTTTCAAGGTTTTTGATGGGGGGACTGCCAGGGTCCACATCTGCTCTCTCTTAATGAACATACACAAACATAGAAACATAATGGGACACTTTTTTTTAAAACTAGATTGTCAGACATAGTTACAGATTGAAAAAAAATCACGTGAGATCTTCCATTGCAGAAAAGAAACATGGCTGTTTGGTGACAAGTTTGAGATGTCTTTTGCTCTGCAGCAGAAAAAAGTCTGCCTGGTGACAAGTTTATCGTGCACCCAGCCATATTTCTTATGCCATCTTGTAACAGTGGCTTAGAAATACTTTGCTGTCACGGGTCAACCAAATAATTCTTCTATCATGACTTCTGTAAGGCTGGTGATGATGGGATTATCATAATATAACACACCTGGTTATGCTATATTCCCTCCCTGTACAAGAGATTTATGGACTCTGCCTGTAATGTAGTTCTCCATATATTTTGCAGCAGGCAGTGAGTTGAAAATTCTCCTGCTTTCCTAGAGCTTACGTAAGCATGCCCTGTGTATTTGTGTATGTAAATCCAGATACTTGCATTATCAAAGGGTGTATATGTCTGGATACTGATATGTTATGCATATCATGTGATGGCTTCTCATAATCTTTGAACCTTTGGCCAGTTTTAGCCAAGCTGAGCATGGAAGATGTCTTACTGACATGAAATTCTTACAAGCTTCGTAAACAGAGGTTGGTAGAGAATTTATTAGAGCTTCCAGTGAAAAACAGGCTTTAGAGTGCATTCATTTTAAGTCGAGTACTGGAAAATCTAGAGAGAGAATGTCCTGGAAGGCAGTTTTCAGTCTACTCATTTAGATTGCCTTACTTGGGGGATATAAACTTAATGAAACATTGAAAATAAATGGGGAGAAAATATAAAGTCAAGAGTCACAGTACTAGGGTGAAGCAGGAAAAAAAGGCAAGTTGATTTCATGAACTAGAATAAAGGAATGTTTTTTTTCCCCAAGTTTTCCAGGAGTTCCAAAATATCTCCGGGCAAGACCTAGTAGATGCCATTAATGAATGTTATGACGGATACTTTCAAGAATTACTGGTTGCAATAGGTAATATAAAAACATTATTTCATACTAGCAGTAATCTCTTAATAAATACCTAATATGCTATATCAAAGTAAGAATTTTTTTTTGTTATATTTTTCTCTACTTTCCTCTATTGTGTAATTAAAAGTTTCAGAGATAATTAGAAAAGGATATTTGAACAGAACTACTGCTCCATGTTTGTGTAAATTTAAAATTGTATATATGCAGCACTAGATTCTGACTGAGCAGAACTAATATCTGTTCTTTATTTGATAACAAATTTTGTGTGATCAATGACAGATGCATTAGCAACTGATTCCACATACATTAAATCATTGATGAAATTTTCAGGACTTTACTGGTATACAAACAAGTGCCAAGCTTTATGTGTCTTCATTTTCCATTTACAAGGAATAAGGTTAATAATATTTCTATACAGATGTCACGTGAGAGTATTCATTGATATTTAATAAGCCCTTCCATGCAAGCATAATGAGTACCCATCTAAAATCAGTATCAGACTTTTGTAAATGATAAATATAGTTATGTTTGTGAAAAAACTGGTAGTATAATTTTAAGCTGACCCATGGATAGCACTACCCAAGACAACAGAAATGATTTTATAATAATCTTATGTTTATCTGTTGTAACTTCTCTCTCCTAGTTCTCTGTGTTCGTGACAAGCCTTCCTACTTTGCTTATAGGCTTTACAATGCAATTCATGTAAGTAGTCTTTCTTCTTCACGTATCATAAAGAGCAGCTTCCCTTTTTTTTTTTTGCTTGTTTACTCTTAAACAAATACTTATAAATCAATCTGTTCAATCTTTAAGGTATGATTGTGTGTTTTAAAACTTTTGGTACTGAGATAAATTTCAAAGCAGTAGTGTCTACACAACAGTTAGGATTTAACAGTAACAAGTTAAATATTTAGATTCCTTTTAAAAGATCTGTCTGGTAAATGCTTTTTATTTTCTCTGGATTGTATCTCCACCTGCTGTGCAGAACTGAATGTGCACTTTTCACACTATGCTACTTTTGTCTCTAGAGATTTAATAAGTATCACAAATAATTAAATTATAAATTAGTGCTACATGAAAACAAATGGTTGTATTTTCTTGTGGGGCTCTATGCATATATGCAGGTTCTTCCATCTTTGTGTTTAGGTACTAACACACTAAACAAAATGAGCGCCAAGAAGAAATGTGGGTAAAGGCAAATAAATATCTACAAATAATTCCTACATGAGGTCACTGAAGACATTTCCTTTTGTTTTTCATTCATTAGTGAAAATACTGAGACATTCATTAGTAGAATAATGAGACGTTATGCTATATAAAAAATAAAACACAATTTTTTAAGCAGAATCTTTTAAATGTTATCATTAGAAGAGGGTCATAAAAGCCAGCCACGGATAAAATGTTACGAATCATTTTAAAGCAGGAATGGCAAAGATGAGATTCAAGCCAGAACCATCAAGCAAAACTATGCAGCAACACTTCAACAGGGCCCCCCGAGTATCCTCTTCCAGATCCTGCTGCTAGTGCTGTCAGCTGTTTTAATCAGACCTGCAACAGTGGCAGCAAAGAACCAAGGAAAATCCTGGGGGCTGATAGGAAGAGGCTGTATTTTGAGTGATCAAAAGATGATTCTGGCAGATGACATGAAAAAGGGTTGCCAAAAGTACCAGGAAATACCAGCTACGAGGAAAAGTGATGTTTCTCAAAGGTCCTGTATCAAGACAACTTTTCAGATTAAAATCTCATTTCTAAATTTAAAAAATACCATGTAGATAGTTTTCTTCTGTATTATATTCAGATGATGTGTGTGATGCATTCAGGTAACTTTAAAAAGTTTTGAAGGGTTAAGAATAAACATCTGCATCTCATTTTAATTAATATCTTACTCTGTTTTCACAAACTGTTTTTAATGAATACAGATAACTCTTGGAAGAAATGCAAGAATTTAAAATTGTGTCTGTTTTTGCAATCAAGCTATGTCCAGACTACACCAAAAGCTTTACACATCCATTACAACACAATATAATAAAACCCACGCAGGATTCTAATGCTTGAAATCACAATCCATAATGGTTTATCGGAAAGATTTTAATCTAGCCATCAAATGTGTATCAAATTCTCTATATGCAGCTTTTTAAACATCACTTATTACTTGCCTTTTGGGGAACAAGATTTTAATATGAATGGCTAGATGATAAAAGTACCCATTTGGCTTTACACAATCTAAATTGGTAATCAGGACCCCTCAAATCTGTTTTGATTACTTTTATTGCCACTAGATGTCTCCATTCTCCATACAATTACAATATGAAAATTTGTTTAGAAACACATACAATAAAAATAAAAATAAAATAAAAATAAAACACAGCTGAACACAAGCTATGCAAATTCTAAATCAGTGGTTAAAAATCTCACTGAATTCACACTGGCGAGCATTTGTCATAAAAGAGGTTATTGGCTTTAGTATAGTTTGAACGGACTCCACAATGAAGTCACAACAGCTAACTTCAAAACTGATTACCTATGACTACTTGCAAAAGTTAATATTTTTTCTTTTTAAAAGTTTCAGTGCATGGTTAAAACACTGATATGTGGGGAATTTCTATTATTCACTAATATGAATTCTATTATTCAAGCATGTGAAAACTGTAGAATAAGACCTTTCAATGCTTAGACTCCTTTAAAAATCTAGAATATCTTTATGGATGGCCTAATTCATTGGCTTACCTATCAAAAATTAATATTTGCATGTACAGATAGGCAAACACGTAGTGCCCAATTGCCAAGTTTCCTCACATATTCTTTTCTTTTTAGGAGTTTGGGTTTCACAACAAAACAGTCATAAGGATTCTCATTGCCAGGAGTGAAATTGACTTGATGAATATAAGACAACGATACAAAGAGAGATATGGGAAATCACTCTTTCATGATATTAAAGTAAGTTTTTACACACTTTTGCATATATTCAGCACAGGCAGCATGTGCAGAGCCCTCTTGGAAAAATACTGAGGGTTATTCTCCATTCAATGCCATTGATTAAAAAATAAATAAATAAAAAGATAAAATAGTAATGTATAATATCCATAACATATCTTTTCAGTTCCTCAGGCTGACCTCAGTAAAGAAGCTGTGAATTCTCAACTCACGCTGATCCTATGTAATTTTGTCTCTTCCCAGTAGCTTGAGGGAGATATAAAACAGGGCAGGATAGTGTATTCTGAGGAACATTTTGCATGAAAAGTTTCTTACACTTTGGTTGATACCATCTTCTTTTGCACTGTCCTGCAAGGTTAACACTAATACCAGACTGCTGTTATCCTTGTCTGGTCTTATCCTTGTGTTTAGGTATCAACCTTCAGAAAAATTTCTCCTCTTTTATTCTTGCTCCGTATCATTAATCATAGCTTTGGTACTGCTGAATTGTACAAAAATGACTCCTGCTTAAGACACTTTGCATTTTGTATGTTGCTATATTCCACTTGTAAGATGTGCAGTAGCTGTAAGAAGTTGCTCATGATTTTTTGGTATTGAATTTGAGCAGCATTAAACAGAATTGATCACACTTTTCAAAGGTAGATCATTTGCAGGTGCCCAAGCAACCAAAGCCTGAGGTATGTGAAATTAAAAAATCGTAGTCCAGAATCCTTATGAAAACACTGTAATATTTTAGAAAACCTTACAACTTCACTCTAGTCCTTGTCACACACAAAACACAAGCAAAATTAAGAAGCATAGCTACAGAATTTTTTTCTCTTGCAGCATTTTGCTTCAGGGCATTATGAGAGTGCTTTACTTGCTATCTGTGCTGGTGATGCTGAAGATTATTAAGGAAGAAGATGATGGATTTTGAAGGCTGTATAAATCTATTTTAAATGGAAATTGAAGCTATATACAACACACTGTAAGAGATACCTAATCTACATAAAAGAATAGAAAAATCAGTGCTATACATTTGTTAATTTTAAATCTTTCTTGAGCCAGAAAAAAGGTAAACAAACATTGTCAGGAACATGGTTTTATCTCTAACTATTTTTGTTACTTTAATTAATGTATATTAATGGAAGAACTAGTAAAAGAACTTTATGTAAGCTGATGTTTATCATTTAGTCTTGCAACATCCCAAATCTTAGACAACAGGGGCGGAAGAACCTATTCATTTCTATTTTGGAGAGAAAAAACATTTTATTTACTTTTAGTAGCCTGATTTCCTCCTTTAAATGATTTTTTTCTTTTCCTTCCCACTTCTTATACCTCAGATTTTATGCTATCGAACAGTATTGTTTTAGCTACTATCAAGCTAAGCATCTGTCCCAGTCTGTTATCAGTCACTCACCAAAGAGTGCTTTTGTATTCTCTTTCATTTAGCATATATACTTAAAGTATTTTCCTTTTCTGATTGAAACTAAAGAAAAAAATAGACTGAAGTATCACAAACTGTTCTTGATTTAGTGCCATGCACTGAAAATCACTGGAAGATGAAGCATGACGTGGCTTTCTGCAGAGAAATTCACTCAGCATTCCAAAGCATTAAACTTTGAAATTCCATTTGCATCTTTGTCATTTCAATTATTAATTGAATATGGGACATTCAGAGTGCTGCGGTATTTCTAGGATGTCCCTTACGGTATAATTCATGAGTTGGCTAATAATGGTTAACACTTCCCCTCCAGATGAGGTTCAAAGATGCCATGCTCCTGAGCACCAGCAAACATAGTTTGAGAATATCTTGCGACTACTCATAACGAAATGAATAAAGGTGGTAGAATCCCATCTAATGTCATCATCCCAAAAGAAAACATGACATTACTTAAAATATTTTGAGTCTGTTATCAATTAAACTCTCTAGTCCATATATTTGCATCTGTTGTCAGCCTCCTATGTAAAGAGATTTATACACTAAAGTAATTGTCCTGGTTTTTTTTTTTCTGCAGCTACAAAGTTTCCAACTTGACATAGACCTTTGATCTATTTAAAATAGATAGTGTGACTTTCTGCCAGTCTAGCTCAGTACGACCGAATAAAGGACTACTATTAAAACACGCAAATATGTGGTTGTTTTCATGCTGTTTGCACCTGTGCCTTCCCCCAGTCTGAAAATAACATATTTTCAGTGTATCTTGGTTTTTACAAATACTGACTTTACGCTATGAAACTACTGATTTAAAATAAACTTGAAATTTCAGTTGAGTCCCTGAGTTAACAAATTTCAAAATATTTGAGGCAGAAAATGTAATTATTGAGCCAGAACTTTAGATGGAAAGGATCTAGGAGGAAAATCAACTAAGTCCAAAAATATGATGAACACGATGCCAATATGTTATCACTAACAAAATCCTAAACTTAAGTTATACTATGGCTTTGCAACTGCAGTTATAGGTAGCTAATAACAGTCATATCTCACCACTGTGGAGTTATTTTGCTTTAACTCCTCATACTGGCAGACAGAAGTAAAAACGCTTTTCTGAAGTGCAAACTTCTTCTCCAAGCAGTGTTTCTGCAGACCGACCTCCTCAGGCCGACCGGCCACGGCGACGGCCGCCTCACGCAGCCACTGCCGTTCCCGCTCTGCACGCCCAGGGCGGGAACCTCGTTGAGGAGAGCGTTCACAAAATGGCGGCGGCGGCGCTAGGGCCCGGCAGGTGTCCGCTCGCGCGCCGGGCGGGGGCGGGTCCCAGCGCCCTCCGCCCCGCCCCGCGGCCACCTCCTGCCTGCCACCGGTCGCACACCC